>JAJTUS010000220.1:0-75146 GCA_021399465.1 Hyaloscypha sp. PMI_1271 | reverse complement strand
AAAGGCTATATAAAGGGTATAGGCTATACTAGTAGTAGTAATAATATAGGGAGGCCTCTAGAGCCTCTAGAGAGATATAGAAAGGATAGATACTTCGTGTAGAGTAATAGTAAGAGCTATATAAGAAGGGAAGCGTGTGTTCCCCTCGGAGCTCTAGGTTAAGGTATTAATCTCAGAGTATGAGTTAGATGACTAAGGGTAACTCTTATTCCGGGGATATTATTAGGTCCCTAAGTTAGAACTACTCTATATAGGGCTTATCTAAGAGACTTATAACTCTATAATAGCTAGGTACCTAGGCCGAGAAGTGACGGCCGCCTTAATAATGAGATAGTTCTTTTAGCTAGGTATACTTAGAGAGGTTAGGCGGTTCGTATAGAACTATAATAACTATTAGAAGAAGTAAGCTTAGAGGGACCGTCGCTATAGGTTCTTGAAACCTTTACTTATCCCTGAGAGAGTCTAGAGTAAGATCTCTATAGACTTTATTACTAGGCTACTATTAAGCTAGGGTTATACGGACCTATTAGTAATTATAGATAGGCTTAGTAAAGGCGTTATCCTAGAACTATACTCGAGTCTTACTATAGAGGTAGTAGCTAAGACCTTTATACGAGTCTTCTACCGATATTATAGTCTTCCAAAAGCGATTATCTCAGACTATAGACTATAGTTTACTAGAGTACTTTAGGCACGAGTCTACTAACTCCTAAAGATTATACGAAGGTTATCTATAGTGTTTAGTCTAGAGATAGATAAGTCCACGGAATAGATGAATTAGAATATCGAAGTATTCGTATATATATACGTCGACTATATATAAGAGAATTAGGTGTCTCTAATACCTTTAGCTAAGCTAGTAATTAATAATTACGATACTACTAGTACTAGTATTAGCTTATTCTTCTTAACCTATAGCTACTATATATACCCGGTAGAGTTAGACGATATCGAAGTCCCTATATAAGAGAGGATTAGCCCGATCTAGCGGGGTGAAGCTATTATATAGAAGCTAAGAGATACTTATAAGTAAGCTCAAGCGTCTATAGCGGTAATATAATAAGTTTAAGAGGATATAACTAACTAGATAAGATAGTAAGCGCCTAGCTTTAAAGTAAGGGATAAGGTCTAGCTAAACCTTAAGAATATTTATATAAAGCGGCTATTAAAGAAGTTTAACTCTAAGAATACTAAGTATGAAGTAATTAAGGTAATCGGCTCTTATAACTATAGGCTTAATATACCGCCGGGAATCCGTAATGTGTTCTATTCCCGATTATTACGTCTAGTAGTAATAGACCCGCTACTATCCTAGCGTATAACTAACTCTTAGCTAGAGCTAGAGCTTATTAATAGAAGTAAGGAATATAGAGTAGAGAAGATCTTAGGAAAGAGAGTTATATAACGAGGTTAAGGTCACTAATATCAGGTTTTAGTAAAATAGACAAGGTATATAGACCCTACTTAGGAGCCTAAGTCAGCCTTCTAAGACGTCACTATACTAGACACGTACGAGTCCCTCTCTAGGGAAAGGGAGGGGGAGGGGGGGGGGTAATATAACAAGTTAAGACCTATAGAGAGACTAGGTACCTAAGAGCCCTAGGCACCTATGTTGTCCTACTAATAGCTCTATACAGAATACAAATTATTGTATAGAGCCTAGACTCAGCTTCTCTCCTTAGATTATTCTTCTTATATTTAGGGAAACCATTTAATTAAGTATATCACTACCGACCCGTGATATAGTAGATATGAGCCTTTATAAAGCCTTTGATTTACTAGCTATATATCTGCTTTAATATACTAAAATATCTAATATCGAGTAGCTAGGTTAGATGAGAGGAGTAAGGAGGTAATCTAAGAGCTATAATATTATAGGACTTGTAATAGTCTTAGAATTCAATTAATTCGTGACTCTTATACTTATCTAGAACTAGTATCTAATATAGGCCCTTTACGTGAGGAGTAGTATATTTATCGAAGTATTTTAGTTATTCTAGACTTATCTTATTATTTATTTACTTATTACTTATAGGTTTAATGACTTAATCGCGTAGGAGGTCAGTCTTAGAGTACTAGTTTACGAGGTAATTAATGCCTTAAATAGCCAAAAATAGAGGGATATCTTAACCTTCGCTATTAATACAAATAATAGCTATTGCCTATTCCTAATTACTTAGCTATATTCCCTTAACTCTACTATATTAATTAGTATACGTAATAACTATTCCGGGTATAATTAGGCTAATTAGAAAGCTAGTCTCATTGAAGTTATAGAAATCGCTATCTACTATACTATACTTCGCCTATATATTCTCTACTAGTCGAAACCACACGCTAATTAGCTTAGGATCTTCGTATAAGGCTCTTTGAAAGTCATAAATACGGTTAAAACGTGTCTTTAACTCTAGGCGGCGTTATATAAAGTGATATGCCTAGAGCTTTCTAATAAGTTTCATACCACGTGTTTTTAAGAGATTATTTACTATATCTTCTATATTAGCTTACCGGGGAGAAAACCCTCTAGAATCTTGATCGAGTATATAATTAATAATTACTCTCTCTTCTAGTTCCGTTAACTTATGAGAATTAGCTCGAATATCGCCGCGAGAAGGTCGGCTATTTATTCGAGTACGGAGCGTAGGTTCGGGGATTTCGTAAATCTCTATAGCTTTCCGCTAGCTTAGCTTTCGTCTAGATATTTGAATAGCTTCTATAGCTATAATAATTCGTACTTCTTAGGTTTAGACTTATATTATTAAGAAAGAAAACGTGTATTAAAGTAAGAGGATAGGAAACTCGGGAAAAGTACATCGCTCGGTAATATACGTCGCTCGCTAATAAACCACGTTACTAGTTAGCTAATATTATATTTATATCAAGAATTTAGAGTAAGTTAATTAAGTGAAATAATGAGTTTTATATAAATTCCCTTAAAGTTATAGGATTTAGCTTAATTATAAGTCCTCTTATAAGTTTAAGATTATACTTATATACTAAAGATAAGAACCCTAGCTAAGAAGTTAAGGGACCTAATAAAAATTAAAGTAAATACGAAATATAAGGCTTTTTTAGTAGTTTTAGTTATATAGAGAGAAGGGAGTTATTTTTATAATTTCCTTAATTAATAATTTAAATATTTAAAATAGAATTTTAGTATAATTCTTTATATAATTCTTTAGTTAAAGAAGTAACTTTATAAGGCAAGAATAATATATAAGGAACTAGCCTTCTAAGAGAGTAAGTTAACTAAACTCATATACTTATAATAGAAATACATTATCTAATTATACGAAAAAAAAGTTAAAGCGGGAGTTAGTCACGTGACGGGTCCTAGCCGGCTAAGCTGTTATAAAGCAGGTCATAGTTCAGATTACTAATTATTTAGATAAATTACAAGTAGAAGAGTTACTATTCTAAGACTATAACTCCTAATGCTTATAAGCATCTACAAGTAATAGGCATTCACAGGCAGCTATTCTCAATAGAGTCATCCGGCCCGTGACTCAACACGTGACCTAACATGCCAAGGAGGTCAAAACAGCTCACCGTATTCTTACAGCCTTAGCGCTTCAACCCCCCGGCTCCTGCCAACGCAGCCTCGCCTTCCATCTCCACACTTCCCTCTTACACACCACAGTCACAACTATCAATTTCAACTGCACATTTACCTTAAACCAACATGCCTACCTCGTCCCTAGAAGCCATCTTCGGTGGTGGCAAGGCTGCCCATCGCACACGTTGATCACAAGGCTCTTGAGTCTTGACGAGGCCGAGCAATTTTTATGGCTACTATGGCCTAACTTATGTCCACTCAGATTCACAGGTCTGATCTTTATACTTACCGATATGGACCCAGTCACAGCCCTCGGCGTCGCGTCATCGGTGGTTCAGCTCGTCGACTTCACCCAAGGTCTCATTCGCAGTACTTATGAGATATACAAATCGACCTCAGGAAGCTCCGCAGCCAACGTCGATCTCCAAACCGTCACTACCAGCTTGAAATCTTTGAACGACGACTTACGGCTGTCAGTAGATCGAGGAGCTCGAGCTCTCGGCAAAGGCACAGAGCCCTCTAACAATGATGCGGAACTTCTGACACTTTGCCAAAATTGTAACGGTGTGGCGGACAATTTGATCTCAACGCTCGAGAAATTGAAGGCGCAGAAAAGTCACAAAATCCGGGACAGCTTTGGACGTGCTCTTCTCACTGTGTGGACCAAGAAGGAGGTTGAGTCATTGGAAAGGCAGTTGGAGCAATATCGACATCAGATATCCTTGCATATTAATGCTTCCGTCCGGTAGAGTACCACTCTTTCTTCAAATTTTCATTTGCTAAGAGATTGTTATCAGTGAAGAGGTCACTCGGCTACGGGCAGATCAATCCAATCATGGTCAACTTCTCTCCACCTCGCTCCAAGCGACTCAAGACCTGAGCCAAACTATCCTCAAGCAAATGAACCAAAATGCCAGATGGCAAGCGAAAGTCATTGAAGCGATCCTTCGAAGTGGTGACAGGTATGACAGGGATGCTAACCCTGCACCCATCAGCACCCATGATCATTTCTACAGAGGATACGCAGAACATTTTCGCACCGAACTACAAGCCCATATTCACTATATTGAGATGGAGAGCCGTTCTGAGAGCGTTTCAGAAGCATACGATGAAACTTTCCAGTGGATCTTCTCTCCTTCCTCAGCAGCAGACCAAAAGTGGTCCAATTTCGTACACTTTCTTGAGGGCGATCAGGGCCTTTACTGGATCACTGGTAAACCAGGTTCGGGAAAGTCGACACTAATGAAGCTCATTAAAAACGACCAACGAACGGCAGAACACCTCAGCACGTGGGCCGGAGATAAAAAGCTCTACTTGTCTGGATTTTACTTCTGGTGCTCGGACGGCAACGAGATCCAGATGACTCTGGAAGGACTGCTCCGGACTCTAATACATCAGGCCTTGCAAAATTTCCCCCATCTCGTCCCTTTGCTATTTCCAAAGCGGCTGGAAACTTTCGTGGTCTTCGGAAATCAAGTTGCTTGGGAAGAACCTTGGACATTGTCAGAGCTGCTATGTGCCTTCAGACTCTTTGTTCGAGAAACGACAAAAACCAACAAGATCTTCCTTCTCGTCGATGGGCTGGATGAGTTCAATGGCAACTACTCCCAACAGGTCAAACTCATCGAGTTTATCCAGTCTCTCTTGAGCTCGGATGTCAAGCTCTGCGTATCCAGTCGGCCTTGGAACGTCTTCGAAGACGCCTTCAATACTCGCCCAAGTCTAAGACTCGAGGATCTCACTTATAAAGATATTGAACGGTATTGTTCCTCAAACTTATCGAACAATCTAGGCTTTGTGGCACTGCAGCGTGGGGATCCCAATGTAGCCTCAGATCTCATTGAAAACGTTTCGACGAAGGCTTCTGGTGTCTTCCTCTGGGTCATTCTTGTCATACAGTCTTTACTAGAGGGCTTGACGGATGGAGAGCGCCTTTCGGATCTCCAAAAGCGGCTGGATTCACTTCCAGCCGATCTGGAAACCCTCTTTTGGAAAATCCTACAGTCTGTCGACTTCGAACGGATCTCACAGTTGTTTCAGATTGTTCGAGCCTCACCCAGGTCAATGAGTATTCTCCAATTATCATATGCCGACGAAGACGATCCGGATTTCGTCTTCAAAATGCCGACAGTGCCTTTGCAGAGAACGACACTCACTTCAAGAGTCGAACTCATGAGACGCCGATTGAATGCCTGTTGCAAAGGTTTGCTAGAACCCCAGGTGAGTCCCACCTTCTCGGAGTATTGTCCTCCCCCCTTGAGTCGGTTCTATGGTCTGTAGCAATGTCCAACAGCTCCTGGAACATTTTACTCCCGAAAAGACTTGAAAAAAGTATGCTGACTCTGACTTCTTGGGGAATAGGGGCCCGATGCACACCTCAATCCTCACGCTAGCGTAGGATATCTACACCGTACTGTCAAAGATTTCATCCAGAGAACAGACATCTGGGATAGGTTGGTTCATGCGACGAGCCTCCCCTTCGATGCCAGCTTGCGTCTCTCTGTATCGTTCATATCTCACCTCAAGATAACACATAAAATTAAGCACAATAATTCATGGCCACCATCGGAGCTCATTGTGGAATACGTCTCAGTCACGGAAGAACCTGCGATGTTCTGGAGCCGGGTGGTAGATTGCGTTTGGATCATTCTCAACCACGGTCCAAAGGCTAACGAAATCCAATTACGCCTCTTGGAGGAAATTAAAGCCACATTCGATGTGATTATGACTAGAGGTATACTTGGCTCTGAACCAATGTCCTATGGTAATTGTCCAGCGAAACTGTGTGGAATGACCAAGATTCGATCTTTTTTCCACCTTGCAGTAAGACTCCAGCTGGGGACTTACATCATGGCACATCTCAATGACGTACGAGGGCCAAATCAGATTGAGGAACTGTCATTTTACCTTCAAATAGCACTCACCGATTACGTCTGCGAATACGACAGTTTCGTGTACACACAGCCAAGTTTTTCTATCGTGGAGGCACTCCTTCAACACGGAGCCACTTTGGATGGTAACAATTCATGGCCGTACGCTCTTGGAATTCTTGGTAAATCCGGCCATTTGGAACAAAGTTCTGATCTGTTGATGTTGCTTCTTCGCTGCGGAGCCGATCCTTTTGATGATCAACTTCGCGTTTTTGAAAAGGGGCTTGACAGTGAGGTACTGAAGCTGGCCAAGGCAAAAGAGAAGAGGCTATAAGAAACGGGCGCCGACCCAAGAGCGCATGGAAGATCGTTGCGGTGGAGAACGGCCAGCAACTGGCGGTGAAGTTCCAATCAAAATGGTCTCAGCTTCGCTCTCGATTTTCTTCGAGCAAAGGGGGCGGAGGAGGCTGAGCAAACGGCGCCCAAAATCCTTCTATCCAAATCCAGCTTTTTGCAGATATCCTCATTGGCTGAGACGGACCAAGTGCTGCCCAAAATCCCTCGCCGAGTACGGAATTCAGACCATAGGTTATCATCGGATAAATGCGTTCTGCATTTCAGCTCTGCGCCACGATAGCCTCATACCCCTACCTATCTAGTAGGACCGCTTCTTCCCCATTTCGTATTTTCTGCAACTAGTTTGTTCGACTCCACTCTCATGGTCGGTGCTCTGCATAATCGACTCTCCGCGTTTTGGGATGTGAAAAGATGCCAACTTCATTGTGCTCCATATGCCGGTCGATCGACTTTCGGAAATATTCTCGCGAAAGTAGACTGTTCGCCATCACGCTGGGTTCTGCTTGCTTGTTGTCCACTTCAATGCATTTTGCCTTCTTATAATCGCTACCCTCGGAGTTTCGGTATGCTCTCACTACTTTATTGATAGTGTCGACGGAATTGTTGAAGTATCTGGTATAAGCAGAGCCTTTATTGGCCTGATTATCGTCCCGATTGTGGGTAATGCTGGTGAGTACGCCACTGCAGTTAACGCGGCGATGAAGGACGACCTTAATCTGGCCATTGCGGTGGTTGTGGAAAGCACTTTCCAGATTGCCTTATTCGTCACTCCGTTCTTGGTTATTTTGGGCTGGATTATGGCACGACCAATGGCATTATGCTTCGACATATTCGTGATAACCGTGTTCTTCTTGGATGTCGTAGTGGTGAACTGTCTAACTCGAGACAGACGAACTAATTGCTTGGAGGGTGCCTTGTTGATTGGGGCGTGAGTAACCCCTTCCCCGCTGGCTGGCAAGCCTATTAAACAGCGTAATCTAGGTATTTCCTAATTACTATCGCGTTTTCTTTCCATCCTGACATTGTCAATACGCCAAAGCTATAGGGAAGAACAGTATCTTAAGGTCATTCGCAGAGGTTCCGGTGAAGGCTAACCACTCTGATTAGGTCAATAGTGTAGGGTGTGGGTAATTGTTGTCACTGTACAAGTAACAAAACAGACTCTGCAATGACATTTCTTGCTTGTTTACAGTAGTCAATTCATCAATTCATTAGTTCTTGGGCTTCACACCAATTGCTACTATAGAAGCTAACTGAAACGACAATACTTTCAAGCCACCCAACGCACTTGTGCGTTGCATCCTTCTTCTTGGTAGAGGCTGCATATTTTGAGGCCTACCTGATCTGCGAGTCCACACATCCACCCTTGTAAGCGAGCTAAAATTTGAGGCCTACCATCGCCAGAGCCCTTAATCAGCATGCACTAATCACACTTAGACAGCTCTTCATAGCCAGCCTTACGTTTACTTCTGGGGCCTGCCTCGCCGCCTCTTTTACTATTAGCCACCTAATATATCGGCTTCACTAATACCCGCTTGGCTTATAGAGAAGTGTACCTAGATCGCCTTAGGGGTCTAGTAGATCACGAACTAACTAAACTAAGCTCGCACGAGCTTAGTTGATTCCACGTGTATACTAGATTACGTACAAAAGCATAATCAGGAATCACAGCGGGTCCCTGGAGCCTTTCGTCTCTTCGTCCCTCCTTCCTCAAGGCATCTCGGTTCTTCGTTCTTCAAGGCAAAGGCATTTCTACTGTAAGACTCGAAAACCCCATTTTTCATCTGCATGGCTCTGACGATATCATGGAGCGATGGCGATCGCCCACTCTCCCCTGACGGCCTGTGTCCAGATTGCAGCCGGATTGATTTCGCCAACTGGCAATTTCGACGCCTAGGAGCAACGCAAGGATGGGCATCGGGTCTGCATGTACAAAGTTTAAAGCACCTTGGCCACAACTCCGGTTGTCGTTTGTGCGCGTGGTTAACCAAGATCGAGCCGCATGCCGGGGGTGCTATTGGGATTACAGCGTACTCCACATTGACTTCAGTTGCTCACGCTAAAGGCAGTGGAGCGGCCGCGATATTCTCGAGCCAAATTGTTGGTGTCGAGGATAGCACAATACTTGCAGTAAGCGACGACCCCGTTCATTCTCTGGAGAGGCGATCGTTTGCCATTCAGCCAAAATCGCCTGTTGAAACTCCCAATTGCATTACCTCTAGCATTCGAGACACTTTCAGCAGGGATTGACTGGCAAGTTATTCGGTCATGGCTTGAGTTTTGCAGTATGCACCATACATTACGCTGCAACGTTCCACGCGGCATCATTCGCGGACTTAGTGTCATTGATTGCGATGCTCATCGCGTGGTTCCTCTACCAACCGAAGATGTTCCCTATTGTACGAAGGCGCGCGGCGTTAAAAACCGTCCAAATCCCTAAGCGAGAATTTGCGCAACCTTACCCTCGCGATAAAAGAATTTCTTATAATTATACCTTGAATTTAATTAATATAAAAACGCTGCCAAAGATAGATTTACTTCTTTTCTATCGTATAAAGTAAAAAGTAACAAGTATAGATGTTGTGTTGTACGTTGGTGTGATTTTCTAAACGTAGTGATTTTCGTGTTCCTCGTGATTTGGTAGATGGACGGTTTTCAACGCGGCGTGCCTTCGTACACTCAGTTATGTAGTAAGCTACCTATCTACATATATTTATAGCTTGAAGGACTAACAACGACTCCGGCAGTGGGGTTCCGACAAAGGCGAAGAGATTGCCGACGACGGGAATCTCCCAGTTCTGCCTCGCACTATCAGCGACGCTCTGTGTGCCGTGAAATCACTCGGATTCAAGTACTTGTGGGTCAACAGATATTGTGTACCTCAGGACAATTTTCCGGACAAGCATAGACTCATTCGAATGATGGGCGAAATCTACAGGAACTCCACCTTGACGTTGATTGTTGCCGCAGGTCAAGGCCCAGATCATGGCCTCCCAGGCATAAGTCCTGGGCTACGCAAAGCTGAGAAACCGCTAGATGTCGGAGACTGGACACTCGTTCATCACGAAACGGATCTAGAGGAGGAAATCAAGAGCTCCAGATGGAATTCTCGGGCATGGACGTATCAAGAAGCCCTGCTATCCTATCGGAGGTTGGTTTTCACAGAGTCCCAAAAATACTTCCAATGCCAGTCGATGCACTGTTTGGAAAGCATCTCAATATCTCTCTCAAAACTACACACTCCGGGTTTCCAGGACATAATATCCACCTCATTTCCAAGGATATTTCCCTCACAGGGAGTAGGTGAAGATTATTATCGCAGCTTCTACGACCGCATTACGGAGTATACTCAGCGCAAGCTCTCGTACCATAAAGACGCACTCCTTGCATTCCAAGGAGTGATGCAGAAGTTCGAAAGACACGACCGTCCAATCCCGAACCTATGTGGACTTCCTATCCTTGAGGTAAACTATCGAGATTTTAAGGAGTCTAAGGACTGTGTAACCCCATTGCTCTTTAGCATGTTATGGGAGAGGGAGAGCAACGTCAATGATTTGCCAGCTGAGCGACGAAGGGAGTTTCCGAGTTGGACTTGGGCTGGGTGGGTGCGATCAGAGAAGGCAAAGTTCTCTCCATCCTTGTATTTTGGGTCCTCTGAATTACGAGATCTAGGCTGCAGTGTCCAAGTTCGAGCGCAGTTCATTGACGGCACCGTCCTTGATTAGGCGCAGTATTCAGAAAGGATACTTGATTTGACGGGCGTGAGAATGATGCTGCCATTGCTTTTGGTTCGAGCATTAACTTTCGAGTTTGTGCTACCTCCAATATTCAATTCAGTATACTTTTTCGTTCTATACCCATCCCCCTGCTTTCAACAACACATGAGTACTTCGACCAAAGGTTCAAAATGAGTATCAATGTGGAATCCTGGTGGGAGGCTGGCTGCGTATACAAGGCCGTATCAATGATCGGTACGAAGTTTTTCCTGATTGCCAAAAAGTTTCCCACTAGTGACGGTGGTCATGTCTATGAGCGAATTGGTGTAGCAAACTTCCCTTTTCGAGGGAGCATACAAAGTGAGCTTATTGCATTCTTTGGAGCCAGGGTGGAGACTATTGTGTTACAGTAAATGAAAGCAGTGTAAACGCTATGAAATATAAGTTGTTTCCCAAATTTAATCACCTTGCTCTTGCTCTTGGTTGCCTGTTTGACAGAATCAAGGTGCCCTAAATCTGTTAACAAGAGCGTTAGGGTGCCGGTGCCAGCCTATTTTTAGAACTAAAGGGGTCCAAATCTGGCTCCGCACAACTTGGATTCAAGGGGGTTGATTCAGGTCCCTCACCGTGTAAGATGCCAGGTTGCTCACAATCTCCTTCTCTCGCGAGATACTCGGATGGCGCGTTCAACCTATATCGGGGATAGCAGGGTTCTCGCTTGGCACCTCAGGGGCTCATCCAGCCTTCGGAGATGGTTGATCGTTTACTGTAATTGCTCGCTGGTAATCGCACCTCCCTACATCGTTTCTTCCATGACCTCCTCTTCTCAGGAACCTGCCTCGTTGCCAAGGACAGGTCCAGGTTATAGTAGGTATGATGCGGGTTGTTGCGAAAGACAAGGCCGTTGGAGAAAGGTACGAGGAAGGTCGAGGTGATCATATGCCACGCGATGCTGCTGGCCGTAGTGCAGTGAGTAAATGCGAGACCACACATCTAATGAGTATTATGAGTGCAGCTTGGTGATGGCGGCGCTACAGTGGATCGCATGTGAACAGTTATGTTGCCATGATTGTCAATGAAAGTGCTCAAAAACAATGTACTAATTTGGAATTATTTACTCCATGGAGCCTTGCCCCGCCGTCTAAGCTCCGCTGCACCCTTAGCAGCAGCGACTGCTGCACAACCTGAATATATAGGCGGGAGCCACCCTAAATGCTCTTCTACCCCATCCTTTAATACACACTGAAATTCATCATCTGAAGCCATATCACCAGTTACTATGATCATCTCCGGTTTCCTCAATGATGGAGTCTCTATCATCCTTTTCAATATCGCTCTTTTCACATCATTCCAGTATTCATCTTCTCTCTTATACCTTGTTTTTGAATTACTTCCTAGCGTGAAGTTCTCCACACGATGTCCATAACCTTCCCATGGCCCAACGGGCGTCTGTATGTAAGCCAATGTCGACGTAAGTGCTGTTTCGCTGTAATGGACTCCAAGGATACTTATGGCTGGTAACTCTACAATCTCTTTCTGGCATTGTGTATCATTTTGCCAATGCTTGCACCAACCAAATCCATAACCTCCATATGCAGCGCCGGTCTCATAAATCATAGGCCTGTATGCTCTCTTAGGTGTTACGTGTTGGAATCCTGCATTCTCGCAAATATCTTCCACATCGTCTTCGTATATCGCCTCTAGATGTGTGGTGGCAAGAACAGCATCAGTAACAGTGATACCTAAGTCAGACTCGATTTGAGCCCGGAGTTTCTTGATCACGGTAGCAAGAATTCCAACGTCGATGCTGGCTGGAAGGCCAAGTTTCTTTAAAGCTCTGCGTGCCAGAACTCGGGGAATATCTGCAAAGTAATCGTCCATCCCTTCATAAGGAGGGCTTAAATATATATTAGTCTACTTGTAAGCTGAGAGGGCCTGAATATGCTTACGCAAGATGTCGCGATGAATCTAAAGACAGTCTTGCCATGACTTTCTGATAAGCCAAATCGCCATGAACCTGCCAGGTGAGAGTCCTCGTTTTGCCGTTTGCATCATCGATAACAACTGCTGCAGCTCCGTATGAAGACGAGAGGCAAAAGCCGACGCTGTAATTAATCGATGGGATGGAAGTGGTTGGAAGAAGTGGGTGTTGGCCGTCGACGCCTAAAGGCCCCATAGAGGAGAGCACTGGCGTAGCGCCGCAGAGGCACGCCAGCAAGGCGATACAGCTGACGATTAGCATCGTCGCAACACGTGCAAATTTAAATATGGGCTCTTTGGAGTTGAGATGGTAGGAAGGCGGCTGAAACCCCAAGGTAGGAGGCTTGAGGAGGGACGGTTACAAATATCGAAAAGGCTGCAAAGATGGAGGCCGCAGTTAGCATGGAATGGAAGCTGAATTGTCCATGCGAACATCAACTTGAGCCTGCTACGATTGCGAGCTGCAAAAGACAATTGAATAATTCACCAAGGGCTCTTGAAAGTTGGAGTCTGGGGAAGGATTTCTGAAACGGAAGGAATGGTGGATGACATGGGGTAACGGGAAGCTGACCTTCCGGGGTCTGTTGGTGGGCCTCGGTGTGTCTCATGGGGCCGCAGGTCAACCACCTCCTATTCGACCCGCACACACTTTTTTACTAACATGCTATTTCGGGTATTTGAGATCGCACCGAAAGCGCGAATTGCGCGTCAACTATTGGTTTCTGGAATAGTATCCGCCAGCCGATCATGTTACGAGTAACCACCTGTTTCATCAATATTTATAGAGATCATCTACAAGGCAGAAATTTCCAGAATGAAAATCTAACGTTAAAATACCTTACGCCAGAGTATTCCTTTGTAACCTTTGCATGTAATTGCAGTGGCTTAGATCACAAATACTTCTCAATTTAGTCCGGCTATATTCGGACACTTTTATTCTTAGGAAGCCGTCAAATAGAATTTATATTGAGAGATTCAGCTCAGAAGGCCGCTGGAGTGCGAAGGCCTTAGTGGTCAGTGCACACAGCTTACTATATCTTGAAATAAATCTTCGCCGTTGCCGCACATGTGCTTCGAGGGATTTCTTCCTTTGACCTCTGACATGGCCAGGAAACGGTCTGAAGGATGTCACTTCTAGCAAATCATGACTGAAACCCCCAAAATGAGGATAAAAAAAGGCTATGGCTCGAATTAGGATGCCTCAAGAGATGTCAAACATAAAGGCGAGAAGATGTCTGCAAAACTTCCACCACCGATCTGAAAAGACCAGCCTTCCGTAACTTTCCATTTCGCTACCTAACCTCAATATTAGCATTTTTATTTTTGAATTAATACCACTCCCCTTACCAAGCCAGCATCAATGAGTTTTTTTGCTGTTGGGATTGGCTTGCCAGGCGTGGGTCTGATTGCAGCCACATTACCTTTCCTAGTTGCAACAAACCCAACAGTGAACCAACCATGCCGAGGACCTGAATGTTGTAAGTATTTTTCTGTAGTACTTCTGCTATATGATGCACAAACGCTGAGACTTTATTCAATCAGGGAATAGCAGCCCGAACCCAGTCGTTCGGTCCTCGGCGCCGCCGTTATTTGAGTGGGGAGCCGTCGGCGATTCCTGGACCTCCGGCGTTGCTTACTCTGCTGCAACAGTCTACAAATATACTGATTTCTCATGGTGTTACCGTACTACGGAAGCGTGGGGGGCTCAGATGGAAGTTGATACCACTTGGACGAAGGAGCTCCAGAAGTTCCACTTTGCTGGCTGCGGAGGCACCAAAATGGATGACATCCCAAGGCAATTGGGCGACACGGGTAACTCACAGCTGATCTTGGGGTTTCTTGGTGGTAACGACGCACATTTTGGAGAGATCGCCAGAGCATGTGTTTACCAACCTGCTCCAGGACCATGGGGACTTCCCTACGATGAGGATCCCAACGGCGAGGGCGAGTGCAAGAAAAACCTTCAGATATCTCGCGCTTTCATTACCGATAAAGGCGATGAGGGCCTAGAAGCCAAGTTCAAAACCGCCCTGGATAAAATCATTGCGTTTAAACAAGTCTCAGGCCAGATTCAGGACCGCTTTGATCTTTATATCAGCTCGTACGTGGAATTTTTCGATGCTACCACTGACGCTTGCGACGATTGGACTTTTGCTCGTTGGTTCAGTGTCGGATCTCCAAAGTTGGTCAAACCTCTCCGTGCGGAGATGAATGATTTAGTCCAGCAGTACAATGCTGTTCAAGCCGCCGTCATTGCAGGATATCCTTCTCCGCTGGGTCTCGGATTGAACTATTATGTGCACTACATCCCAATATCCGACGTGTTTCAAAACCACCGTTTTTGTGAGGAGGGTCATAGTTTTGAAGATCAGTGGACTAGCAGCGATGTTTGGATCTGGAACTTACAGGTATATACCCATCACCAACAAACTCCCCAACCTTGGATATTTGAAGAGACTGCCGTAGAGCATGTGCTAAAATTAACATCTCTATAGTGGAATGACGGCGATACAGGTGGCCCGGATCAACCTCCTGGTGCACCTCCCGGTCCTTTCCCTGTTATGTCTTTAGATACTCTGAATACGAGTAGAACAGATCTGGACAACCAAGTCTTCACTGATCCAACAGCCCAAGTCCAATCAGGCTTTGGCTGGACAGCACGGCCCTTCCACCCCAAGCCGCTCGGCCATCAGAACATTAAGGCCACCTATATCGACACATTCAAGAACGACGAGGTACCCGGAGTCATTGGTATAGATTCCGCGCCTCCTTCGCCCATAACTTCCATTCCACCCCTGCCTCTCGCAACGGTCGGATGTGGAAACACAAGTCCCGAGGATGGTGATGGGCTTTGCACATGCAGTGTAGGCTCTTATGTCTTTACAACATTCACACCAAGTGGAGGACCTGGAAACGATTGTGGTGCAAGTACAATGATGCCCCCGGGGTATCATAATTTTGGTGGAAGCCAAGGGGAGATTCCAAATAGCGTTGCAAGCACTGAGCTTCCGGGGGCTATATTCACTATCGCTACTCCTGCCGAACCTACTACTAAGCTACTTCTTATTTGAGGGAGCTTTTTGAGTCAAAACACCAAAATCGCGGGGATGCGGATTGGTCCGGGGTTCCAATACCTATACACCATGGTGTATACAAAGAGTTCTGGGAGCACGCTTACATAAAACCCACACCCCCCTGGTCACCCCATCAAAACTCACTCCTACCAAAACTCACTCCACCAAAATGATCGTGTATCGCAAAGTAAGAGAAGCCCAGGAGTTAATAGCCTTTAGACGTTTCAGCGCTACTAAGGTTTCCTTAAAATCGTACTTCTATTTACGTAAAACTCATAGAGAGGTAGCTAAACGGAAGCTTTTCGCGATTAATATTAGTACTAGTATTTGTATTTAACCCCACTATCAAAACTCTGCGAATACTATATATATCCCCTATTTTCAAATACTATTAACCCCCCCCCTTAGCTTACGTAGCCTATAAGGCAAGTCCTATAGATTACGAGGCATATCTCGCTCACTATCCGTATCCTCTCTACTACCTCTTATATTACTCGAAATATCTATATCCCCCTTATCTTCTACCCCTCCTTTAGTATCCTTACTCTCCTCCTCCGTTACTACCTCCTCTCCCTTACCCTTATTCTTTGCCTTCTAATCATAAATCTATTTTTGTATTCTCTTTCTATATCTTATAGGTAGTCGAGGCTTTAGTATAAAGGGTTTTATAGATATAGAGCGAGGCTTTCTAGACTTAGTAAGATTAGTATTAAGTTAATAAAAAGTATAGACTTTACTATCGTTATTATATCTATAGTTTATATAAGCGCTATTGAATTCATCTTTTATAACTATATAGTATTAGAAAGAGCCCCTTAGTCTCTTCTTATTACTACAAGTAGTATAAGCTTATAAAGGTTCTATACCGCAAGTATATACTAAGCTTGCCTCCAAATTCGCCTTACCTTTCTCTAATCCCTTTAGCTCCTTACCCTAGCGTAGTTTAATCTCTCTAACTTTAGCCTTATTATTAATTCGCTTTACTATATTAGTAGTATTATTAGGTAGTATAAAGAGATCGAAGTATTATTACAGAGAAGTAGTAGGAAGAGGAAGACGTATACGAGGAGGGGGTTAAGGAGTAGAGGGGTTTATTAGTTAAACGTATTAATAGGAGAGGATATTATAGACTAAGTCTAGGTCATCGGAGAGTATATCGTAGATATTATCCTTCCGCTTATTCGCGCTTTTATCGCCTTTTCTATTACCTTTATCTTTACTAGAGCTATTACCTAAAGCTATATTTAATATATCTTTAATAGAAGAGAGCTTTGGATAATAGTAGTATTATATGTCGGAATCGAAGTTATATTTTAAAGGAAGTTATAGTTAAGGTTAAGATTATAGCTAGCGCGACTATATCTTTATATTTACCTTTAAGGTATAAAGATATATATTTAATATAACTATTTAAACCTGAATAACTTTATAATAAATAATACCCTAAAAACTATAGTATTAGGGCTAAGTAACCCTAAATTAGGCGTATTTAGATATTTAAAAAAATTAAGTATTATAGGTATAAATATTCTTAGCTATACTAACTCACAAAGCTAAGATATACTAATAATAGCTAAACTGTACTCGACCCGCATAGTTAGCTAATCTACTTCTAGAGTCCTAAGTAGATTTTTAATATAAGTTATATAAGTAAAGAGAAGTAACTAAAGGATATATTTTAGCCTATTCCCTAGTACCCCTTCCTCAAATGTCTAGAAATACTCTTAAGCTAATAATAAAGTCATATAAAAGTAGTCACATAACTACGTGGGTCGGGATAGTAGGATATACTAGTAGGGAAAATATATAGCTATTCATATATAGTACACGCTAGTTAAGAAGTAAATTGTTTCTAATCTAGCTACCTCTTTACTATATTACTAGTTATATTTACCCTTTACTTCTTTGTCCTTCCCTTTTTAGTAGGATTACCCTCTAAATCAAGTTCATACTATAGTATTAGACCTACTAGAATCTCACAGTTTTAGTCTACTAATTCGTAGTAATAAATAGACTTCCTTAAAGCACTTATAGTACTTTATATTATATACCCCGCCGTATTTATAAGAGATAAACTCCTAATTAGCTATAGAAGCCTACTTAGCTTAGTCTCAGGACTATAGACTTTAATTAGTATAGCTTAATAAATAAAGTAAATTAAATACTTAACTATTATATCACAGGTATACGTATCCCTTATAGTAGAGGGGTTAATTGTCGACCTAATTAAGTAAGGCGTAACACTACCTTATTATATTACTAGCTATTAGGTATAGCTAATCTATAAGCAATTCGAGTTAGTTTTGATATCCTCGAATTTCTATATATAATATAGTCTATGAACTGAAATAACTCTATATCTAGTAATACTATAATTATATTTTTAATATAGAAAGAATTACCTTATTTCGGTATATTAAAGTATATTAGAATTAGTTTTTTCGAATATATTATTCTTAGATTATAATTTCTTAGGAATACTAAGCGATACTTTCTCCTAAGTAGTATATATCCTTAATAAATAGTAAAAGTGAATATAGAAATTCGTAATAATATAATTACCCTATATTAGCGCCTTCTATTTTCTATAAAAGTATAACTCTATTCTATCTTTGCTCTAAAACCTCTATCCTTCCTTTATATATTTTCAACTTCGCTATTACTATTAATACCAAGAGCTAGTATCTGACTACCCTCTAGTAACCTTAAGAGCTAGTATCTAACTACCCTTTAGTAACCTCAAGAGCTGGCATCTGACTGCCCTCCGACCTTCCCTTCCTCCTCCGAACTCCTCCTTCGAAAATCACCTCCTTTAACCCCCTCTTCCTCCGAATACCTCCTCTTCCTCTGAACACCTCCTCCTTTGAGCCCTTGCTCCTTCGAATTCTAGTTCGAAGGAGGAGGGAGTCGAAGGAGGAGGGGTCTAGAGGAGGAGGGGTCTAGAGGAGGAGGAATTTAGAGAGCTAGTACTAGTACTTCTAGTTCACTTTTGCCCGGAATACTCTACCTCTTATACTATAAGTCTTTAACCTACTTACTCCTTAGAAAGCTGAATATTACAAGTACTTAGAATAAGATATATCTTTCTATAGATCCTCTCACTTACGCCTTCGGGCTATTACTAAGTACCCCCGTTCTTTGTTTATTTGGAACATATACTAACTTATTCTTATAGGAAATAGCTCTCTCTTCTCTGGTTTCGACAACTCCTCCCTCTCCGATACTCATAAGCCTTCGGGCTATTACTAAGTACCCCTATTTATTATTTATTTGGAATATATACTGACTTATTCTTCAGTTCCCCCTACCTTACCTCCGACTTCGACTTCGACTTCGACTTACCCTCCTCGTATATATGCCTAGTTAGTACTAGTTCTTATAACCTATAGTTAGGCTTTCCTTTTATCTAATACCCGGGTGTTTTGTTTGATTTTTGCTTTACGTGTTTTGTTCTATTTTATTTTACTATAGGTTAGGACTTAAATAGTATTTACCTTAAGTACTTATACTCTCAGGCATATATGAGAGTATTCTAGAGTTATAGTATTTACTACGAGCCTTCCTGAAAATTAATATAGTATAAGTAAAGCTAGTATATTCTTTATGAATAGAGAAAACTACTACCCTAAGTCTATATAATTAATTGGGATAATTGTCCTAATTATCCCTTAAGTCGGACTTATAGTACTGTGAAGTACTGAGACTCTCTCTTCTAAGTTAATTTAGTTAAAGTATAAGTACTCTTTATTCCTATTAATTTAGGTGTAAAAGGATAGCAGGCGCCTTCGGGCTAGACTATAGTACTAATTAAGTACTAAAACTCTCTCTTCTCTTGTACTAACCTTAGGAGACTTGTTGTATTTAATAGGGGCTCTAAGACCCAATACCTTACGGGGTAGTCTAGGGGAGTGCCTGCTTTGTGATCTCGTCTCACTAGTTAATAAGTCTTAGCTAATAGCTAAGAAACTTATTAGCTATATAGTTATATAAGTAGTACTATATAACTGAAATCAGTGGGTCGTAGGCTTTTAGTGGATCGTGGGCTTTAGTTATACGTAATGCCGTATAACAAACTTCAAAATTTCTATCTTATTAAGGGCTTCGACTTAGCTTTATTACTAAGGAGATCCCTAGAGCTTAGGTATCTTTGGAAGAATTAGCAAGCTTTTCAGACTTATTAAGGCCTTAGTCTCAAAGGTATTAGTCTAGCTTTCTTATTCCCTATTCCCTTCGGGGGCTTTCTAGGTAATAGTTAGGCTCTCGGGAATCACGTATAAACGTTGGAACGAATAAGGAGACGTACTATATGAGTCCCCCTAAATAGATTTTGGGTTTCCTAATCTATAGTACTAGCCGGCGAACTTTGATAACCTTAATAGGTCCTAAATCGCGGGCCTAACCCTTAGATTCCCGCTTAACTTCGGGTTAAGTAGTCTATAATAGGTTATCTATTATAGAACGTATTATACTCTTACCCTAAAGAAGAGTACTAGGTACTAGTAATAGTCCGGATACCCCGGGTATCCCTTAAGACTCTTCGTAAGTCTCGGGCCCCGGGGTATTTTTACGGCTAGCTAATTCTATGAAGTCACGTGACTATACGGGTCTAATATTAGATTTTGAAGCTTTTAGTAACTTTATATATAGCTATTGTATATATCGCTTAGTATCTCTAGTATATTCCCTCTCAAGTCTCTCCTATAGCTCCCCCTATATATTCTTAGTACACCTCTAACTATTAGTATTAAACTCGTCCTAAAGAGTATTAAACTCTTCCTCTTCTCGCTTATCCTCATTATCTAGCTATACTATAATCTCCTTATTTGACTAATTAGCTTTCTTAGCTATAATAGTACCTATAAGATCACGCTATTCCTTAGGTATATAAAATAGCTACTCTTTTAAGATCTTTAGTCGTAGTGTTTTCTATTTCTGTGCCTTACGATATCCGATTAGTTATATAGTAAGGTACTAAACTAGCTAGGTAGCCTTTTCAGCTAGGTAAGCTTATATTAGGACCTCTAGTTTATCTAGTAATAACTTCTTTAGTAGTTGAGGCCGAAGTTCTAGCTATATAGGGGAGATAGTTAGTAGTTGAGGCTAAAGTTCTAGCTATATAGGGGAGATAGTTAGTAGACTTAGTCATATATTAATTAATATTTACGACCCTATAAGTGATATAATAGGCGTATATATAGCTATAAGGGGCACAAAAGCCGGAATTAATACCGTAATTGAGACTATTATTATAGGTCTAGTAAGTAATAGTAGTTAACTTACTACTACTTTAATATTAAGAAGTCTTTGACTTTAGGAAGCAATTAATACTTAGAGTTTCAAGGAGTAATTATAGCTACTCCTCGTATAGCCCTATATAGTATACTAAGTATATAGGTAATTTCTTTATAAGTTACTCTTCCCTTCTAGATAGAATATAGCTTATATAAGATACTCGTACGTTTACTATATATTATCTACTAGCCTATAGTAGATTAAGGAGTAGCTATAAAACACTCATATGCTCCTAGTACTAGTGCTTATAGAAGTCTAAGGGAATAAGGCCTCTAGTAGTACTCTTAATATCACATATATATATATAAGGTAACCCTATTACACGTATAAAGCTACCTATATAAGGTTATAGTAGTAGAGAAACAGATTCGAGATACTATTATATAAGCTAGAGTATATACTAAATAACTATACCAAAATAGCCCTAGTATAACTTCTTATCTATATCTAAGGGTATATAGTCGTATTATATTATTATATGGGTTAAAACTATAGTAATCTAGTTAATTACTACTACCTTAATATATAACCATAATGAGTATAGATCTCCTTTACTCTTCTTACCTCTAAGGTAGTATTTAAGATAAGCATATATACCTTTAGCTCAAGAAGTAACTCGTATACCAAAGTATAAGTATTAATCTATCTAAGCTATTATAAGATACTCTCTTTAGCCCTCCCATAGTTACTCATTTTAGAGGTAAGAAATATAGTCTTATATCTTTATATTTAAGTATAAAGTCTTAAATACAAGCTAATAGTTTTCAAACTACTTAATAGTATATACTTGAATAACTATACGCTATATAGCCTCAAATACCTCCTAATCATTATTTCTAACTATATTCTTATACTTAGTAAGAACACATTAATTAATATACTAAACACAGAGTAATATAGGCGTAGAGGGAAATACCTCTTCTAATATATTCTTTTACGCTTAATCTCTATCTATAACTATAACTATAAGGTTAACTCTAAGCTCTTAAAAATACCGGAATACCTATATAAAGTCTTATATTATTTCGCCTAGAAGGAAGTAAAAGCTAATTAAGAATATTAATCCTAAGCTTATAATACTTATAAAGCAAATTAGTATATATATTAGTATAAGCTTAAGTTTCTAGAAAATCCGAACCTCTTTCTATTAAAAATTTGGGATAGTAACTAGCGAGCTACTTACTAATCATATAGAGGAGTAGTATATTAAACTTATTAGTTTTATATATAATATCGACTAATATAATATCTTAATTAGTTTATATAAGTTGAATTGAATCTAGATAAGTAATAAAGAGGTAATAAGTCCGATTCTTAACTATAATATTAATTTTGAAGTATATTTCCTTATCCTTAAGGTATTGGATTAAGGTATTATTTATAGAGAGCTCATACCTTTCCTCTCTCTTAAAAGAGGTATTCAAGTTATATATATCATATAACTAAAGTAGGGTTATAGTCATCTCACGGAGGTATATAATTACTTAGCCTAGCTTAATTCCTATATATATATTAGCTCTCTCGATTATAATATATAATATATTAGACTCACTTATATTATATAGAGATTTAGCCTAGTTTATCTCTATCTATATAAGCCTCCGATATACTAGGTAAGAGGTAATTAATTAACTTAGAAGATAATTATAGATACCGGAATTAGTATTAGGCCTATAATAGAGCTCCTATCTTATATCTATTTATATAGCTACTACTAAGAACTAATAGCTTATCTTTCAGGTTACTATCTATTTTATATAGCTATATAAGTAGTTCTTTGGGTAATTATCTAGTAATAGAGCCCCGAATCGATTATAATTATAGAATATCTTCGTTCTATAGCTATTATTAATCTTCTTAGACTATCTAATTACAAACGTATAGTAGTACTATACTACCTAGGCTTGAATTAAAGCATATAGCTCTTCTTTAGAGCTATATATAGCCTCTAGGGGTAGTAGTATGGATATAGGAGGAGAGGGTGCCTCTATTAGGCTAGTAGGAGGGGAAGGGGCCTTTGCTAGGCTAGCGGGAGGGGGGGGAGTTAGGGAAAGTAGTACTCGTGGTAGAGAGACCGATATCGAGAGTCGAAGATCCATAATTATAATACAAGTTGCCTACGCGCGTATCAATAGCTAGCAGAATTACAGTAGGAGTTAATACGATTACGATGCACGATCATTTTGGTAGAGTGAGTTTTGGTAGGAGTGAGTTTTGATAGGGTGACCAGGGGGGGTGTGGGTTTTATGTAAGCGTGCTCCCAGAACTCTTTGTATACACCATGGTGTATACGTATTAGAACCCCGGTTCAGACACCATTTGGGTCAGACCCCACTTTCCTTATACACCTCCTACCTCCCCTAACACATTTTCTTTAGTAGTAGTTGATATTATAATTGGAGTCTATCGCCTGGTGGTGGCTGAGGCGACTGCGACAACATGCGTGGCGTCGAGGCTGTGCACGAACCGTTATAGTCCAGCCTTCCCTCATTTTTTTGGTTCAATTCTGTTTTAATCTGAGCATCTTGTTTAATCGTGACGCGATGAAGGCACTTCTGAGAGCCAGCAAATCTCCGTATTGATATGAACCGTTGAAAGTTAGAGAAATTCGGCTTGTCCGCTTGTTTCCAGGGGGAAAAAGCAGTCCAATTTGTTTCGACCTCGTACGTGTCCCTCTTGAATCGGCACACTTACCGTTTTATGAGGCTGTCTCGTACACTTGGGGTGGTGGCCTACGCGAAGAGCCTGTCAAATGTTGCGAGCGAGATCTGAAGATCACACTGAGTGCCGTTGAGGTTCTCCGTCAAGTTCGATTTACGGATTGTTACAGGTATGAGTAACTTGTGTGTCCTTTGGGACACTTTACGTGATTTTAATGTCTTACATATTCTAACAGGTTGCTCTGGGTTGATCTGATTTGCATAAATCAGGAAGATGTTGAAGAGAGATCCATACAAATCTATCTGATGGGGGATGTCTACAAGCTGGCCAGCCGCGTCTTGATATACTTAGGAAACGAAGCGGGCAATAGCAATCATGCCATGGACGCAATCGCGAAGAGGGAGGGAGCCGCGAAAGAGGTCCTGGATCTTTTCCAGAGAACCTGGTTCAACCGGGTGTGGGTTTTGCAGGAGGTTGCATTAGCAGAGTGTGCGTTGACAATCTGCGGATCAAAATGTGTACCGTGGACTTGTTTTCCTGCTTGGTGGGCGAGCAATAGAGCGTCTCTTGGAGAACTTGTGAATCCACCACCTGGAACATTGGCGTACGACCCGCTTGTTACAAAACGGCTATCACTTCTCCAGCAACTCCACGACACACGATACAGTAAGGCAACGGATCCTCGAGACAAGGTCTATGCACTTATGGGACTCCTATCACCAGAAGACCGATCAAGTCTTATGGTAGATTATACCAAGTCTGTGTCACATGTTTATATGGAGGCAGCAGAAGCAATCGTCCGGCGGGATCACTCGCTCAAACTTCTCTCGGCTGTTCAACCCTCCGATCACTCTTTGCATGGTTCTGATCTCCCTTCATGGGTGCCTGACTGGAGATCTGAAAACCCAATTGTCTCGCTGGGTTTATCAAATCATTTCATGGAGCCATATGATGCAGGAGGATTTCCAGCTTGCAAGTTGAACGTGGTCTCCCAAGAAAACTCGCCTCGTCTAGTCTGTTCAGGGATTATATTTGCTAGAATTTCTCGGCTTGGAAGCACAATGCCTGAACACGACAACTCCCGTCCAACAACGAATGTGATGAAGGAGTGGAGGAAGATGACTGGCCTGTTAAATCCGATTTTTAAGTCGAATTCTGTAAGGCTGCAGGTAATTATATAGTGCTCATGCTAACAGTTGTTCACAGTTTCTAGATCCGTTGAACTATGTTATAAGTTCACCTTCACCTTCAGTGACAGATACTCTCTTGCAGACAATGTTTGCAGCACCATCACCAACCCTTCAAGCAGAGTCACATGACAAACCCAAATTATCATTTGAAGAAATACTGAATACTGAATCCCGAGAGAAATTGAAATTTTGCGGTGGCAGAAAGTTGATAATCACCTCTAACGAGTACCTTGGCCTGGCACCAAATGAAGCTAGAGTAGGTGATATCGTGGCTGTACTTCTAGATGCACCAGTTCCACATGTGCTTCGCGAGGTATACTATGGTACATATAAATTAGTTGGAGAATGCTACGTCAACGGCATTATGGGTGGTGAGGCGCTGGCTCACTTGAAACCAGAATTAGAGGCTCTGGGCCATCGATGTAGACCATACGCAACAACTAAATCCGTGTGACATGTAAGATTAAGCTCGCACTACAGGCCCCTGGGCCAAAAGACCACAGTGTTCACCGCGAGGTGAACACGCTTAATCACGGTTAAGTAGCTAGAGCATAGTCACGTGACCGCAGTCAACCGTAAGCTACCATGCCACGCCATGTATACCATAGCAGCCATGCCAGCACACGTCACAATCTGCTTCTTCTCTCTAAGAATTTGTAATTATATAGGTTCGGGATTCTTTCTTTAATAAACGAAACATTTTAGAGCCGAATAAAGAGCAAATTATTGTTTATAAAAAAGAATAGATAACTTAATATTTAAATATCTTTAAGGAAAGGAGTATATTATTACTCTCAAGAGATATTAAATATATTAAAATATACTTTAACTATTAATAAGTTACTATAGTTATTTCTTCTAGTAAGTTATACTTAATAAGAGTCTGCTTTATTTTATAATCTAAAGTAGTAGAGTAAAAATACTATCCTAGAAAGTTAAGAATAGAAAATTAGAGGAAAGAAAGTTAATTCTATTTAAATAAGAGAAACCTAACTACGTATATTTAGTTCTTAACTTCTTAGTTATTAATTATTATTAAAAAAGCGAAATCGGTTTTAGAGTTAGGATTTTAATAAGATTTTTAATAAGAATAGCTCGTTTATAGAATTTTAGCTAATAAGGTTAAAGAAAGCTATTATATTCTAAGTGGGTTTACTTTATTAAAAATTCTTATACTCTACTTATATCTTTTCTCTACTATAATTATTTCCTTAATTAATCTATATTATTAAAGATTAATTAAGATTCGAATTAAATAAAATAGAATTTAAATATATAGTAAAAGACTTAATTATATTAACTAAAGAGAAAAGGAAGGAAAATGAGCTTGTATATTTATATTTATATACTTATACTAAGTTCACTTACTTATATATTAGCTCTATATTAGTACATGAACTTATTTAATTTATATTTTTAGAAAATTGGATTAATACCAAAATTATAGTCTTCCCACTCTAAATAGTACAAACACCGCCTGTTCCCTTCTCTCAAGTTAACAATTGTCGGAATTAGATCAAGTCCATTGTGTTCGTCGCCTTCTTAACGCCGTTGTCTCACATCTCTCCAACAAAAAATACGAGTCCCATCCATTCTGGCCCCCTATCCTGGTCGTTGTGCTCCATGTCAATACCCTCAGAATTACAACCACGAAATCTTCCCCGTCCAGCAGTGGCTGTCTAGGCCAGAATATATTCAATGCTCCCTTTGAACCGCGATGCAAAGAAAAAATGCGAGGAATTTGCCTGCGGCAGTAACAGTGATGCTGGTTATAACCCAAACGGTTAACTCGGCCACCGTCACCGCCATAATCGAGCTGTAGACCAGCGTTCCTGCAATGTAGTAGACGGCCCGCACCAGCTGAACGAGCCATGGCTTGCCACGCCCCTGGATAGGAGATGTATCTTCTAGAGGAATCCCCAGCCGTTTCTGAACTGCCGGTGCAGAGTCTAGTTGCTTTATCTCGGCTACATGCCGATGTCGAATGTCCCCTGCAGACTGCGAGGTGCCTGTGGAAATAAAAGGATATTCAGTGGCTTCATCTGGCAATTCCTTGTTTTGCTCGATGTCATCGGCCCCGTTAGGCTGTGATACAACTTCTCGAGTAGGCTTTATCCTCGCAGGTCGTCGAAATGCTGTCTCTAGGGCGGCAGGGAAGATCGCCAACAGGTTCCACGTCAGGACAAAAATTGGATACGGGCAGCCGAGAGAGGACCGTTTTGAGTAGACCTCCGTGACAGCAAGTATGCCGTATGAAAGTATGAGGCTGAAGGCGCTTAAGGCAAGCACAAGTATCAAGCGCTTGTGGGTAAGCTTCAGGGTCCATCCGTAGAGGGTCGTGGAGCAAATGGCGTGCTTCTCCGGGGAAAAGGTATCAATCGAAGGGACAATACCTAGAGCTCGCACGAATACTTCGAGTAGCCTCGGAACTTGGCGCGATATTGACACGACTCGCCGCTTTGGCCACGCAATATCTTTAAGCGTAAGGGGAACCAGCCCCATTACTAGAGATGTTGCAGCGATCTGTTAAATCCGAGCTGCGTCCGCGCTTGAAAGCAAGCATATAGCCCACCACCAGCAGGCATTGTCGGTCGCATTATTGAGGGCGGTGTATTCGGTCTGCTTGAACGGAGTAAATGGGGAGTATATCAGGTTTGTTTCGGATGGGCAAACAGCAAGTGAGGGTGGCCCAAAACTGATGACCTGCAGGCCTAACAAAAGGAGCGATCGCCCACCGTGACGGGTGATCGATTCCATGTTCGAATGTCTTGATGGTCGTAGGTGTTGAGAAGAGCTTTTCAGAGGACAAAATCGATGCTTGAAGATCAGCTTCGGCAACTCGGCCGAGAGGAATTTCCGAGAGGCGTATCAGGAGAGTATAGTGGTGGTCAATAGGTGGGATGGGATTATAAGTCATGAAATGTGTGTAACCTCCGGTAAATAGGGGTAAAGCTGCTGGAAGTCAGGGGCGGTAGATTGGGGGCGGGAGGCGAGGGGCGGGAGGTTAGGGGCGGGAGATTGGGGGCGGGAGGTTATTATTGGTGTACGAGCAAAGCAGTAGTAGTCGGCATTTGTGGGGCTGTACGAATAATTGGCAGTGCTTACAGGAGTGTGTTTCCTTCTGCAACGCCAGCCGCTCCTGAATAGGCATCTCGGAGGACCGCGACGACTCAACACCTCCTTGTAGTGCGTTCTGGTACCAACCAACCAACCAAAAAATCCTAATATTCAATTAACGCTTTAATATAATTACAATTCCTATTAGATGCTAAGACTTTAAGATATTTTTGACTGCTCAATAGCTATATATTACTTGAAGACTATGTGGTATTACTAAAATTATTTATAAGGTAGCGTTTTTAGTATTTTTATTCCTAATTTTTATTCCGCTATTACTACTTCTTACTTCTTACTATATATCTAATTAGATGTCTTACATAATGTCAAAAATTCTTTAATAATATATAGCTTAAAATAGGAGAGTCTGTTCTATCGCTCTAGCTTCTTGAATAAATGCACTTGGAATTTGATATTCTCAAGACCGATGGAATACTTGAGTTGCCCCGCTACCCTGAACAACCTGCTCTGGTCTTCAAGCAGCCTCGCCCAAGCCGGCTTGTTATCCATTAAATTTGGAAGCTGCTTCTCCAGTAAGACCATATCTAGCAGGTAATGCATCGGATATGCCTTCCTCTCCTTGCCTTGATCATCCTTCTCCAGTGTAATTTCTGCAGATGAATCGAGCCCATCTATTATCAAGAGCAAAGAGTCCTTTGGGGCTGCAAGTGTCAATTTGAGGAGGAACGCCGTGCATTTCACAACAGATGATGCCCAAAGGTCGCTGATTGAGAAGAAAACTGTGATGAGCACCGCTTTTCCACCGACCATACATTCGAGTTCTTCCTGGCTTGCTTCAAGGACGCTGCACCGTTGCAAGGAAATATTGAGAACGTCAAGGGGGAGGAAGGGCGCGTTGTTTGCTCGAGCGCTCGCACTCGCGTATTTAGAGAGTGTAGGTGGTGTCGTGAGTCCGGACCGTAACGAGTTTATTATGGGTGTCCAATTTACTGAATTAACGAGTTGGAGCTGTAGTACCGGGCGGTGTGATTCCGATCCCGAAAGAGAATTCGTACCATCTGAGACTGAGGCTGATTCCGCGGTCAAGATATGTCGTAGGATAGCCCCGAAAGCCATAATTTCAGCAGCTCCGCCTCCAAAGCAAACAGCTTTCAAGGGACGTGGAGTTGGCCCAGGAGATTTGGAAGACCTTTGAATCTCGCTTTCCGGACCTTGTAACATACTCCGGATCCACACTTGTTCCCCGAAGTCTTCAAACACGCCCAAAAGAACAGCCGCATAACACAGCGCCCGACTCGGACTCCATCTCACGACGTACGCTTCCATCCAGTCCAGACGTCCTAATGCTCGCTCAAAGTCTCTTTCCAAAAGCGCTTCCCTGATTTCCTGCAATGTCGGTCTCAACGCGCTGTAGTCTTGGCAAATTGGAAATGCCGTCCGGAAGATGTTTAGAAGCAATTGTTGCAGCTCGATTGGGAGGTGGTTGTGCTGAAAATTTGGAACTGTGGATGTTGACGCGGATGGGGCAGAAGGAGGTTGTTTCGGGGCTTTCTTGGTGAAGCCAGGTCCCTTCCATCCTGGACGCTCCTTTGGAGCTATCGGAACCACAGGGGCTTTTATGATAGAGGTGGAGCTTGAGATGATGGGGTGCTTTCGCTGAGATTTCTCTTGCCGGACGTATTTACTCATGGTGGAGCTAAGTAAAAAAAAAATTAAAAAACGTTGTATCGCTAATGGCTTTTCTGGCTTCTTGAGACTTCGGGTTCTGTTGTTGGATGCAGGTGTTTTCAATACTTTCTGTAGGGATATTTGGAGAGAAGGAGAAAGCCATCGGATCATGAAAATCTTGGACGCCCACCACCTCGCTAGCCCGTAACAAGCCTAGCAGCGGCCGGTTGACCATACAGCCGCTGTCGGGCTTCACCCCACTCCCCCTCAATTGCTTCCTTCATTGTTTTAACACATTTCCACGATCGATAGATACGGTCCTAAACCCAAAACTTAAAACAACCTGTTCTCACGTATTTTCTACCAGGCCGTCACGAAACAATTTTATGTGAGTCTCCTGACTCCTAACTCTCCCAGAATGACGGAGGACGGGGACAATGACAAAGTGACAGTTCTTGTAACAGGCTTTGGGGTCAGTATCTTGTGCTTTTCATCTTACCAAAGGTTGCGAGGCTAATGAACGTAAGGCATTTCAAGACATCAAAATCAACCCATCGTGGGAGATTGTCTCCCGCTTGCCCTCTACCCTCAACCACAATTGGCTGAATATCCAAATCATCACGCCACCGGAAGCGCTGAAAGCGTCGTATCACTACTTGTATGACGCTACTCCAAAGCTTCTTGAGGAACACAAACCAGATGTCGTGGTCCACATCGGCCTTGCAGTTGAGAGAACACATTTCGCAATCGAGAAAGGAGCCGAGAGAGATGGATATAATCAATATCTAGACAACGATCGAAAGGTGTTCAACAAAAGCGAGATTAAGAAAGCGTGGGGCAAGAGTCCTCCACATTTAGAATCGTCGTTTGATCTTGAAGATGTTTTAGTGAAGTGGCGTGCCCTGGTTGGAAAGGACGTGGACTTGAGGACTTCCGATGATGTTGGGAATTATGTGTGTGGTTTCGTATACTATACCAGCTTGGAGTACTCTTGGAAGAGGGGAATATACGCGCCTGTGGTGTTCATGCATGTCCCGCTGTTGCCAGAAAGAAGCGATGTTGAGAAAGGAGTAAACGCTATACTGGGACTCATTCAGGTGCTAGCTGAGGGTTTCCTCAAGTGAATAAGACGTGTCGGCTTGTGGGGGGTTGAGCGGTGGTTCTCGTATGAATAAGTATCGCTGGCCCACTCTGACGGAGGCGTTGGAGAGAAGCTCCGACAAATATCAACATTGCTTTTTCCCGGAGACAATAGAAGTGGAGGACGCTCTCCGCACAATTGATTGAAAAGTAGATATGCTCTACTTAGGTCCGGAAAGCTCAAATCTCTTATTTCGAGGGCGAGGCAGAACTGCATGCTCAGGTCTTTATTGATAACCAACGTCAAACAAAGTCGACTGATTATATGCAAACTCGAACACCCTCACATTTCCACCCAGGTGAATTCACACTTTCTAGTACGCGCCCGCTCGACCCGTTTCTCCCAATCCAAGACTCCACTTGGCCTTGTCTTTTCTTCCTTCTAACAACAATTTCAACACTACAACCATACAACTAAAACGAGCTCCCTGTGCTCTCATCAGTCATTCTGGCGTAAGTTTTTCAAGCCCTCTAGCTATTACGAATTATTCTCTGCTACATTTATCTGACGTTGACTCAGAATCAATACATGCTACCAGTATAGCATCCGAAAATAGCAAGTACCTCGAGGGGCTACGAGATTCGATGTTGACCGGTATCCACAAGCTCTCGTACAAGGACGGCGTTTTCAAAGAGAAGATGTCCCAGAACACTCCCTTTGTCGAAGCACTTGATATCTTGATCGGCTCACCTTTACCAACCGGCGAGGAGAAGGGCAAATTCTCCACCCTCCGAAGATACTATGTTGAATTAGAGGAATCAGGACGGAAGGAATCAAGCTGCGGGAGCTTATTGTGTTTCCTACAAAGCGGCATGGAGTTCGAGAAGGTCTTTGCCAAAGATGCAAATGCTCGTGGCCAATACGTCCCTCCGGTCCTCGTCGAGACAGTCAAGACAGACGGTACAGTCTGGTGCACCGAAAACCTCGATGACGGCGATGCTATGGGCATTTTGGAGGCGAAATATTACCTGAGGCCCTAGGCAAGACTGACACAGAGATTCAACCACGCAGTGAATAACGACGGCACGAAGTACATTATTGGCCAATTCTCGCTCTCTCCTGACTTCTCTGAGCTTCCAAAGTACACGGCAATAATGAATAATAGTGGTTCGTGCTTCTTCTAGTATTTTTTCAAGAAGAATGACTGACGTGAGATATGCAGCTTCCGCAGTCAAAACCAAGAAGCCGACGGAGGACAGTAAAGGTGCTGGAGATGGCTCGATCGAAGCTATGGGAGGTGGCTTGATGTGAACGAGTCTCGAAGGAATGGCACGGGCAATTTCCTTTGGCAGCAGATATTGGTTTAAAAAATTTCGAGTTCCGGCTGGGTAGGGTGCCCAGGGGATTGAGAACAAGAGGATTCTATATCAGGTACTTGCTGGTAATGGAATCAAGGCAACAACTCTGATAATGCAAAATGCTTTCTTTATATTGAAGTGAATCTGCGGGATCCTGGGACGCTCCCAACCGCATGTTTAATCCAGTCCTTTTACATCTCAGTCCCAAATTCAATCCCTCATTTTGGCCAAAAGGTTTATATATTCAGCTAACAGACAATCTCAAGAATCCATTTTTCTAAACTCTATCACGAGCGACCCAGCCCAACCCCTTCTACAACTTCGAACATTCCATCAAAGCACAGCTCTGCTCCCATTTCATGATAAACATTCGACTTCGTCTCAAAGCCAAAGCTTCCTGAACCCCGATATCCACAAGATGTCAACCCCAACTCCAAAAACATCTCCATACAAAGTTCTCCTCCCTCGAAAACGCCATCGCAAAGGACATCCACGACCGGAACTACGAGAACGGCGCCTTCAGGACCTCGATCCCACACAATACCATCTCTAATACTAAGACTTCCGTCGTGGATGCCTTTAACATCCTGCTCGCTTCTCCTGAGCTGTTAAACAAGGAGAAGGAGACTGTAAAGCACTGCCGCATCCAGTTCATCCACCTCCGTAACCGCTTCCCAGGAGTCACCCAGCCTAAGGCAGGAGAGGCTGGTGCTCTCGAGGAGAAATTGAAGGAGTTGAAGGAGATGTCTGAGGAAGATACTGCGAGAAGGGAGCCGGAGAATGCAGCGCTGGATATTAAGGGCAAGTTCTCCTTCCGGTTATAAATATAGTGATACATGAGCTGATATCTGCTACAGCAACTCCATCGCAGACGAAGAAAAGGAACGCGAGTGAGGTGGATAATAATGCTGTCTTTAGTAAGAGATTGCGGAAAACGTTGAATTCTGCACCTCGGTCTGTTGACGAGCCTTGGCAAGTAGAATTTCAGTGCGGAGCAGAATAATCTTGGTTGGGATCTTGGAAACTGGGAGCTTGCTCCTTATGTGTTAATAGACAGAGTAGGGGCGTGCGTGAATATAAAATTTGGGCAGAATAGGGATTCACACACACCAGAAGACTTCGCCCCGTTGAAGTGAACACAAAGATATTGAATCAATCTTGCTCCTCGTTGCTCTGCCAGCCTTGCTGGGAATATAACACTGGGAATATCCGACATATAGTGCGGAAAAGTCCACAAAATTTAAAGTGATTCAGAATACCAATTCTTTATTCCTGTATCATTCCAACATTAGTTACTATACCCTGTAAACTTTTCTCCTAACCTGGTTCCAAGAGCCCCAGCGCCGAACCTATTCCCACTTCTTCCATTCTTCCGCGATTCGCCTCATCTCATTCTCAATAATCGGACCCCCCCTACTCTTCCTCAACTCCGCCACGTTCGCCTTGTAAGCCAACTCAAGTGTTTTTCGCTCCCTCGCTTTCGCCGCCAACAACTTGTAATCATCACTATCAACTGCCAACCTAAAGATCCCCCTCATCTTCGTACTATACAATTGACAGCTCGCCTTCGGGATCCGCTGTAACGTCTGCTTGAACAAGAGAGGAATTGGTTTCCGGTCTTCCAGTTCCGGCTCCACGACTTCGTCAAAACATTCTTCGCAGACGGTAAACTCAGGTAGCTGGGTGATAATATGCCATTTGCGGTCGATGAGCTCTTTGTCGTGTTGACATTCGGGCATGCTTGCCATTTTGCGAGCGAGGTTTGCAACGTCTCGCATATCGGGATCGAGGTCGTCGTAGTCTGCTCGGTCTGCTGTCGTTTCGAGAGCGTCGAAATACTCGATGAAACGCTTGCTGTCGAATCTTAGACTGCAGACGCGAGGGCTTGTTGTCGATCTGTGGGAATCTAGTTGGACGAAAGGTTTTCGAAGTGCTGGAAGAAGTGTCTCGGCGCTCTTGACGCAGCTGTAGCAAACATTGAAGCCCGGAACCGGTGCCCGTGTCTTCGGATCAATAATGGAATGCCATTGCCGCACTGCTTCGTGCTTACCAAGACAGGGCTGGACTCTCGTAGCGATGTCAGCAAGTCCGTAGAATAGCTTCAGATCTCTACGTTTCTCCTTTAGTGTCAGCAACCACGCGATTCGATACCACGGCGAGCTCCCAAAGTCGCAGAGGACTTCGGTATCTGGAGAGCGACGAGGTGATGGGATAAACAGATGTCGGAATTCTGTCGGAGCTATGATTGACTTGAAGCAAGAAGGACAGATGTCGAATGGTGGACAGTGAGGTAAGGTAAGCCAGTCAGTTCGTCCTCGACTAAAGGCTGTTCTAGGACAAGAAGGCAATGGTGCAACGCTGCCTCTCTCAATATCTTCTGAGAACCGGCGATAAGAGCCAACCGGTTTTTCAAGGTTGCCTGGTTGGAATGGAGGCGGCTGCCAGTACGGCGCTGTTGGCGGAGGCATAGACGCAGAAGGTTTCTTATCATCAAAAGATGCATATGTGGGTGTCTTTCTCGTATCACCGGGTGATTGAAGACCGATATTGGAAGGTATTGGGATCGGAACTAAGTGCGGGGGCGGTGCGGGTGCCTTTGTAGAAGGGCCTGCACTTGGCTGGCGAGACTTGGAAGGTCGAGGATCAATGGGGTTCAGTCGGTCTGCACGTGGAGCATCCTCTCCAGGAGAGAAGGGAGACACATCTCGCGAATCGTTCTGATCTTTCCTTCTATTTCGTGGATCCCTTGGAAATATTTCACTTCTCTCAAATGAGTCTCCTCTTTGTATCTGACTTGGTGAGAGTTTCGGTGAAGGTAGTGGGGATGTCATCCTAGACAGAGGTTTGACCTCAACTGACGACCTATTAGATCTGGATGGAGATCGACGGCGTCTGTCATGCCCATTGCGGATGTCCCCACGCTGTCTGCGTTCTCTGTCCGAGTCACTATCAACGATATCATCTTCACTACTGCTGTAGTATCGCCTCGCAGACTGGTTTGAAGACCTTGATGAGCGAGCCGAATTCGGTGAGTGTTGTCTCTCCGATCTTTTGTCACTAAACTCCGCAGACAACTGCTGGGGCCTCGTCATCTTTTCCCCTGTATTTCTCCTTGATCGAGTGCCAGACTCGCCATGGGGGCGTTTCTCGGATGTGGGTGTTACGGGACGGGCCGAGTAACTCCCCCCACTGGCCCGCTTGTCTGCAACATGAGTTGGAGTTCGTGCACCATGGCTGTCGTTATGGCGCGAGAGGGGTTGTCCGAAATAATCCTTGCTTCCCCTGGCAATCTCTGGTGACAGCAGTAGAGATTCTGACTTCCGAAAGGGGTTAAGTTGGGGAGTCCGATCATTATCTCTGGGACTCGAAGCGTAAGCAGAGGTGCTTCGGCGGTATTGTGGCGGTATTTCTCTGGGGATTTTTGTCTCGAGAGATGGCAGGTCTTGCCGGCTTCTTCGTTTCTCGATGGGTGGGCGTCCTGTATCCCTTCTTTCCTCCTGCCTTGGAGGCTCTGGCCGTAAACGACTGATCGGATTGCCTTTTGTCACACTCTCCTCCCTTTCCCTCCGCAGAGGTTCATCTTCCTCTGTTTCGTTCGGAGAGTATGTATCGGACTTGGGAATCAACACGAATCGTCTTTCCGGGTTTGTATCCTTCTCCACGGGGCAGGGTTGTGTTTGTAATCTGGCAGCCTCGTCCTTGGTGACACCAGCCTCGAGTATAATCGGGTTCTGATCGACGATACCCCGCAGCGGGGGGTCGTACGAGGGAATTATAGAAGCTGAGGACTCTCTGCCCAGAGATTTCAGCTCGTCCTCCGCGAAAGGCCGGGGAGGCGGAAGCAGTCGTCTGCGAGGGCTTCGGTTTCGACTTTGACTGCGCTGGCGGGGGGCATCGTGAGAGGCTGCGAGGAATGAGTGAGCGTTGGTCGAGGTAGGAGCTCTGCAAAGGAAACATTAGTCAAGCGCGATAAAGAAGAAGCAAGCACAAACCCCGACGGGCTCTTGCCTCTCGTTGTCTTGAAGTATCCCGTGGTCAGGAGCTCATTGATGTCCCGTTTCTGGGGAGGAGCCTCCATGGTCGATCCTGGGGGCTAGTGAGGCTGGCAGAGCTCGAGCAGCTCGCGGTCCATGGATGGGTAGGAGGATGGAGAAGTACAAATGCAGAGATCGGGTCGTCAAAGCCGTAAAACACAATATCGTAGTCAGTCGTTCGGTGGCCTTTCTGGTGGGAGGTTGGCGTTTGAAGATGCAGCCTTTACTGTTGGAGCGGGCTGTACGAGAAACGAGGTGCATAGAGCCCCCACTACTCACCTTAGAAAACGATGTCACTTTTTCTTCACCAAACCACCACGACTCGGAATATGCACCACAGCAGCATCGAATCGATCGAGGCCGCGGAAGATCCGCAAAAAGGCGGTGGGAACATCTTCGGAATCTCAGTTCACATCATTCGCGGCATGCTCAGATGCTTTGCATGCAATCATCCGCAGCTGCTGGATTCCCATTTGTTGCTCGTGCGGTTGCAGCGCCCATTCGCCCCCGGATTCCAGCGAATTGAGACCCGGAGGTCCCTGAAAAACTCTGATGATCTGCACGGCCTTCAACGTTTTCGGGCTTCTATTTTCGCCCCACTACCAAGAGAGAGGCTATTCGGCAATGTTGCAGGTGAGGGGGTGAGGGGCAAGAGAGTGGGAGCAAGTTGGGAGAAGTGTATCATTCTCGTATTGTGGAACTCGGGAAGCAAACGTGCCTCCCAATGATAACCAAGACCGCTGTTGCCGCCCGGTATGCTAAGCAGCAAGAGAACTCTTCTCTAGCTGGCTTGGTCTGGCCAAAGCCCACGAGCATTCCCCCTCTCTGCCATGACAAGGCCGTCTCCATGTCAAAACGACTCTCTGGAGACTCCGCCAGCTCTCAGGGCCGTCCCGAAGCTCCCCTATGCCTCCACAATCATAGCGGATGCCAAAGTAAACCCCGTCCCCACTTCCCATCCCATTTGTACAATACACGCCTCCCAATATACACACAACCCTCCACCCTTCAGGACCCTACCAACCATCCTCACCAGGCGTATAATCCACAAGATACTCCTGGATATCCTTATCCTCATCATCCTCCTGCAGTTGCCTCCTCACCTCCTCCTCATCCGCCAAAATCTTCTTAACCACGGCCCTCTGCCTCTTCCTCGCTTTCTTCCCCCACTTAACATCTGTCGCCATGCCCTCTCCCTCCTCCTCACTATCACTCGCCTCCAACTCGACCACTTTGCCTCCCGCTCCTCTCAACTGATTCGGACTAATTTTCCCCTTCCCATTCTTCCCATCCGTAGTAGCCATCTCATATGGATCGAGTTCTTTCTCGTACTCTTTAGCCTGTAGCTTTTCGCCCCATTTCATGAGATAGGGACGCAGCAGAGCGTAGGCACCCACGATGGCGACGAGTCGGATGTATTTTAGTAGCGTCATGTCGTCCCACATGTGGATTGCGTTGCGGGTGAAGTTGTTGTACCAAGTGTTCAGTTGGGCGACGATCATTTGGACGAGGTCTATGATTTGGTCCATGATGGGCTATCGGAAACGTAATTGCGCTGTGTAGATGCGGAAGACGTCGATTTCGAGGTCGAGGTTGTTCGGACAGCTCGGGGTTCTCCTTCTTCGCGGAGCGTCGATCGAAGTGCGGAAGACGAAGAAATTGGTGGGAGAAGGGAGAGGACAAAAGAATGGGAGGAGTGGATTTAAATGCGAGCCCTGAAAGTGGTAAGCCAGAAAACGTCATGAAAGGTTGCGGGAATTCCCTCTTATGCCTCATAAAAAGAAATATTTTGGTCCCGGGAACTGGCACTCTCGGCTCGGCAAAACATCGGCAAGCGCGTCTCCCCGACGCGACTTCCTCCACTCCCACTTCCAGCTCCGATCCCGCTTTCAACGTCAATCCAACACCTCCGTTCACGAACACTGGTTTGAACAAAGCAGGAAAGATGTCACAAGACGAAGCCCTAATGGAGCGCCTAAAGGCCTCCCTCTGGTTCAGCATCGGAAAGATCGTCGACGAAGAGACCGCGAGACTCAATACAACAGCTACACCGCAGTTCATCGGTGCAATGACTGAAATGGTTTGGGCGCAGATTGGTATTCCCTCTCCCCTCTCCATCCCTGCGGGCCTGCGGATATCTTCTCTTTAATCCATTTTCCTCTCCCTGTTCCCCCGTCGAATCCTGGCTAACAGAGGTCATAGAGAACGTAGCACAAGACCTCGAGTCCTTTTCCCGCCATGCAGGCCGCACAACAGTGACGACAGATGATGTGCTGCTTATCACACGGAGGAATGAGGCGCTTGGAGAGATCATGAAGGATTTTGTGGACAGAGAGAAGGCGGAGAAGGAGATCGACAAGGGAGCTAAGGTGAAGGGGAAGGGGACGGCTGTGAAGGGGAGGGGGAGGTAGGATTTGGGTCTGGTGGAAAGGACTGGCGAGGGATTTGAGAGGAGGAAGGGAGGGATGATACCCGGGTTGCTGGCGTTTTGGAATTTGGCTGTATGCTTTGAGGAATTGCTGAGGAGGTGATCGACGGGTTAGGCATAGGAGGCTACCTAGCCAAATCTTCTACTCGGGCAAGAGATACGGTGGAGATCCGAGGATGTACCACTGGCAGATCACAAAACATTAGGTATCGAGGGATGATTGTAAAGGGCATTAAATGTATTGCAACCTTTTACACAACGAACTGGACGTCGCTCTTATCCCCAATGGGTATACGCAAGACCCAGAAACCAAATCCTATCTATGCCATATTCATCCATCATTACGCCATATCCTACACCCGACCGGAACCAATTTAGGCAATTCCTTCCACCTCCAACGGCTGCGCAAACAGATCCCTCTCCGGACTGTTCAACCTACTCCACCCCGGCGCCTGATCCATCCAATTCAAGTCCAAGAACCCCCCACTCTCACCGTGCGCCCCCTCCTCTAACGGAACATTCCACATCTCATTTCCATTATCGAAATTCAAGAAATCATTCAAATCGACAATCTCTGTGTTGTAGACAGTATTCAGATCCAAAGGTTGGCTCAACTGATTATAGTCATTCATCCCTTCATGCATCGACATCGTAGTGTCGCTGTCAGGAGGGGTGTGAGCCGAGATGGCGTTGTGGTAAGGGTCAATGGGCCGTCCGATCGGGATCCCGATATCCATCATACCGCTTCCATGCAAGTCAGGTCTGAAGTCCTGCTCACTGCTCAGAGGAGGCGTCCTTCTCATAGCAGCCATCTTAGCATGTTCTCTCAGCTCTCTCACTTTATCGCTCGACAGCGCGGCCTGGATATCCTCTTGCCGGAAAAGATTCTTCGAAGTCGACATCACGACGTCAATATCCGCCTTCCGGATTGCAGCTTCCAAAAACTGCGTCGCGAAGTCCGCAGATGCGTAATTATCGCGCAGCTTCTCAAGGACGAGCATGCACTGGCAGAAGCCGTCCATGGCTCCCTGCCGTGCTTCGTCGTTGCAGGACTTGATGTCGAGCAGGTGGATGATGATTGCGGGGAGCAGGACGGTGACGCCTGTGGTTGGGAGATACTTTTCCAGAGCCCGGGTGTGCAGATCTTGGGATATGCGGGTTATCTCGCGGGACGCTTCGCGGACCTTCTTGCGGGAGAGGTCTTGCAGTTCTCGAGATGAGTCGGGCTGCGAGGTTGCTGCTGAGGGGAGAACCTGGGGTCTGTGTAGTGCAGAGAGAGTCGTGAAGTACACCATGTGAAGCAGTGATCTCTGCACAAAGAGCGGAGCTCCACTGCTTCCATCTTGAAGGTCGTTGGAATAAGCGCAAGAAGAAGGGAGTTCGGAAATCCAATCACTCAGCTCAACATCACAGCGCTGAACCTCGTCTGTCTGATCCAATTTCTTGGGAAACAACATGACGCTCGATCTCGTGCTGCCTTCTTGGCCCTGCATCCCCTGATTCTTCACCAGGACCGAGTATTGCGCGCTTAGCACGTGGCTGATGCAGAGACAGAGCTTCGCTTTTGCGATGCACATCTGCGCCAGCTGCCGCTGAGCCTCCATGTCTCGGACTAAAGTGCAGTCCATGGAGATGATGGTGATGTCTTCAGAAAGTGGCTGGATCTCGAAATCGTCTTCTGTGAGCATGGGGACGTCGTAGTCTTCGTCCTTGACGCGGGTTGGGCGGCGCATGCCAAGTGCTACAAGACGATCGCGCATGAAGCAGGACCACCATATTCTCTTCCATAGCTTCTTCTTGTGAGGCTCCATGTTCGATTTCTCGGGGTTTCGGTGCAGGCCGATTGTGTGTGCTAGTGAAATTGCCACGCCCATCCAGTGCCATGTGTCTTTTTGGTCATCGGGAGTTTCATACCAATAGGTCATAAGGAGGAGAGATTGCACGAGAGAAACGCGGTCTATCTCGTAGTCGAAATCATACAAGACCTACAAATGTTAGCACCAACCCCAATCTCAAACCGTAAAATGCTTACCCTAGCTTTCTGGAAGAAGGCCTTTCTCGCTGCCTTCCGATTTGAGTACCCCGCTGCCCTTAAATATTCCATATCTACAAATGCAGTGCCAGCAAACATAATTGCCTGGAAAAGCAACAAGCTGATCCGTCCAGTTTCTCCTGTTCCATCGTTTATGATCTGCAGGAGTTCATGGACCTCAATCAATGGCATATAAGGGTGTACGTATTCCAGATAGCTTCGTAAGAGTGCATTTCGTACAGAATCTTCGGGTAGAGACAATGCACCTTTCGCGAACAGGTAGTCGATGTCAACAGAGGTCATACGCTGAGGGAGTGGTTTTAAGTATTCTGGAAGCTTGTGTTTGAGCATTGGCGCAGGAGGTAGCGACGGCGTGCCCAGTCGGGTGGCCATTCTATCTCCATGGATGGAGGCGGATGTCAGGAGTGCGTAGGTGGGGTCGGCGTCGAAAGGAGCGGGAATGTAGCTTTGTTTCCTCAAAATCTCACGACTATTGATCTGGTTCGTTACGTTTTGGTCTTTCTCATCACGTTAGCTCTACAAGCAATGCCAGCTCTCCCAAACTTACATATTGGATGAGGAACATGGGAATCTGTAAACTGGTCGCCTCCTAAATCGTTTGACATGGCAGTCGATCCACTCCACCTTCTAGCTTCTGGATTGGTGATGTCTGAAGGGCTTACAACCCCATTTCCCCAATTGCGAAGGGCGCCATTATTTGGGAGCGCTGTTGGAACCGGAGTCGCGGTTTCGCCGTTCAAGTGCTTCCTATTTCCAATCAGCCCCACCTCTCTCCAGACTCTTCAAAACACTTACTTCCGGCGTTTGCTTTCCTCGATCACACACTTGATGCCATCCATCGTACAATTAGAGCACGTGACTTCTCCGTCTGCTGTGATGTGGTATCTCTGCATCACATCGCATCGGACCTTTCTTGCCCTGCACGCAGCGCAAGCTTTCGCCGCCCTCCTCTTGGCCGGCTTTGGGTTCCCATTGTTGTCAACGCCCGCAGTCGCCTGCCCGCGCTTTTTCGACCCAGAATCGGTCGGGCTTGGCGAATGCGAGGCATTGGAGCCGTTGGGCTCTATTGAGGTTGCCTCTTCAGGACTCATGATGTCGACGGCGCTCTGGTGAGGCGAGAGCAAGGTCAAGCATGTGATTCGGTCGAGACACACGAGCAACAAATATATTCAACTTCGAAGAACAGAGTAATGGAGGAAAGTCACACGATGCAGAAACTGACATCGAGGAGCCAAAATTTAGGATCGGCCGCAAAACCGGAGGGGTGATCTCATGTTTAAGTAGAAAGGCGGGCGAGAGCAAGCAAGCAGGTAGCTCGGAAAGTATGGAGAAAACCGCCATCGAGTCACAGTAGTCACAGTAGCCACAGTGTGGAGAAAAGGGACTAGTCGACTAAGAGCAGCTCAATTCCAAACAACAGCGGCAACGTTCTGGGGCATGTGGATTATTGTGGAAGCTACAGGGTGCCATGGTGCAAGGCTAGTTCGCATGAGGCTCGAGGCTCGAAGGAATAAATGGCGGCCGGGCCGGGGGAGCAGGACGGGGAGGGAATTATGAGCGTATGACGGATGAGGGCAAAGCCGGGGATCCCTTCGCAGCTTTGAGTTTTGTTCTCTATTTTTTTTCTGTGCTGTGCACACTGCTCAACAGACGCAGGCATGTGCCGCGTCCCACTGCAGTACCGCCGCCGCCGCCGCCAGGATGACGAGCACTTGTCGGCCCTGACGGCAGCCTTTGAGCCGGTGTCAGATTTTGATTCTGACAAAGTACAACAATTCATCCGCGCATGTGAGAGCGTGCGTTTGGACACGGTAGTCACTTGAAGTCCCGGCGTGCAAGTACCGCGTACCCAGAACCTACTGTAAGTCTGTAAAGTTGCAGTCCTTTCTTGAAAATGGCCCGAGTCTTTTTAAAACAATAAAAAAATAGTATGAACCAATTTGGGAACCAATTTGCTTGACGGTCCCGCCGTCCCACAACCGCTAGCTCGCCTTCTCCGCACTCGCCGGTGTTGGAGTGCCAATGATGTCTGTTGCTTCAAATTCCAAGCCCCGCGATGGCTTCCACGGTTTGTAACATTGCACCCCTCGACCCCCTCCAAGGCTCCAACCTGCGCCTCGTTGCGCGGAGAGGGCCTGGAGCAACGGATGCAGCCCACTTCTCCAGAGGTCGGCCTCAGATGAAATCCCGCGGCGTTTTGCTGTTGCGAGAGGGGCTCGAGGGGCCAGGCTGCCAGCATGCCATTATTGCCATGACCGTTATTTCGAAACGCCTCGCCGGGAGAAACCGTAACAAGACGGCCGTTTTCTAATTTCCGTGCTCGCGTAAGAGTACGAGTACAGGCAAACTTACCAGTACATAGCTTACTACTATTAGAGATCGGCTGCAAACGGAATAAATTGCACTTTCCAGTGCAGAATTCCCGCCCTAGTTTTCCGATACGCGACTGGCCTGGGGGTGCGGATGAGGGAGAGTTGGGGTTGGAGGGGAGGGGGGGGGGGGGGGGGGGGGGGTGCGGGCAATGCGGGTCAAAATTTTGCCCCTCCAGATTGGCGATATTTTGGGGTGGCACAGAAACGTCGTCATGCCTGCCCGCATTTCAAGCGTCCAGCGTCCAGCGTCGAGAGTCGAGAGTCGAATCGAGAATCGAGTCAGCAGCTGCGAGTCAGCTCCAAGCAGCATCCTTTGCTTCACTCTTCCATCAGAATTATACCTCACCATGACTTGTATGTATTCTTCACGTGAAGTGTGTCTCCTTTACACCCCCCACCCAACTATGCATTTCTCCACCCCCCTCACTCCCACAACCCACACAACTCATCGCCTCCAGATCTCCTCTTCTCAACCCCCATCGGACCCGACAATGCCCTCGCGATCCTGCACGCGAGTCGTGCACATGCAGTGCAGGGGGTCTCTCGGCGCAGTGGGGCCAACATAGCTCGGCTTGGACGACGGCATTCCAATTACGGAGGAGAGGGAGTGCAATATCCGAACATACCCGAACAAAAGGGACGTGCGTTGCTGATTCACGAGAGGGCACGTGAAGAGGACGACATGTGATTGCGGCCGTTACGAAGTATTTGAAGACTGCGGCGTCGCTGACGAGCCATTTGAAGATGGAGAGCACGGCGGTGCAGGAGACCGATCTCCCGTCACGGCATCCGCCACGGGGGCATCATTGTTCCGCCGGCGACAGAAAGACGGACACGGGGTCGTCCCGGGGTGCTATCCTAACCCTGTCACGGGAGTTATCACGGGAGACGCGAGCGAGGAGAGCTCCTCCGGACGCGCCGCCACGTCCTCACGAACCGAGAAAGTATATACTATCCCCCCCCATGAATAATTACGAGTGGGTCCTTTAGTAACGCCACCCTGAAACCTCGTTTATAACCCCCAACTAGGAATATCAGGTGCTCTCCAGAATCGCTATTGGCCATACACCCTTGAGTTGGTCAGTGCAGGAGTGGTGTTATCCCAGGACCCACTCGTAATTATTCATGGGGGGGGATAGTACAATTAACCCACTCGCCTCCTTCTTGATCACCCCTACGTTCTCACACCTCCCATCAGCCGACCAGACCATCAGTAGCTTTCCTTTTTTTTTTTTCTTCCCACAATCTTTGGTGGCGTTGGTAGCTTGAATGAATAAGAGTCATGTCAGGACCGTGGCGTGATGTCCTTTGCTACAATAAGGAATGAAAGATCGACGATAAGCACAATGTTTCAACAAGAAAAAGAAGATGGTATGATCAACGAACCTGGGGAGCTTCAACGGAAGCTGCACTTTCCCCGCAGCCCCGCACCTATTAGGGTGAGAGAGACTGCGGTTCTCTCAGACTTCAGAGGTCACCTGATTTGTTCGAATCGGCACCCCTTTTCACGTTATCCGGTTGTTTCAACATCACCTGGTTTTTCTTTTCCCTTTTTTTCTTTTTCCCCCGGCTTGGGTTATATTTTCATCTCGTACAGTATCGTCTCATGCACTCCTACATCGTTCATTCTATATTGCTTAGCGAGGCATCTTTTGACGTCACCCTTCAACGCATCAACCCACATGTGCTGTTGATGTCATGAGTCTGAAGCTAGACGAACATTCGTCCCTGCGAAAATCCCATCGGCGTTTATTCTTACCCCTCTATGGTCACAGTTTCGTGGTTAAGACATGTCTCCACTGTTTGTTGGAAGGGTCTGGAGGGATTTGGAGGGGCACTCACCTCGAAAATGGCAGGTGCATGTGAGAAGAACACTGAGGTCACCAAATATACGAAGACTCGTCTAGACCTTCCTTTCGAAAGTGCAAACGGCCTTCCTGACATCAAGAAACGCTATTGATGGGCCTCCCACTACAAAATAAACCCCCATCCTATCCAACATGACCAGCGAAGGTTCTCCTACCAAGAAGCAGAAAACCGAACAATCAACTAAAATGGCATCAGCACCTGAGCAATTCCAGGGCTTCATGATCAACTCCAAGGAGAAATGGAGTGACTTCACCAAGGAGAAGGTACGAAGAATTCCCGATCATTGCATGTCTATCCATTTAGCAATCATCCCGGGACTTTCGCGCTCAAGGTCTCATGGGACAAAACATTGAAGAGTTCTTCAAGTTCCAACTCCTGCTGAGATTCCGAATCTCTATGTCCTAATTCAATGTTGTCAATGGACGAATAACCGACAATCCTGCAGTTCACCCCCAAGGTATTCGAAGATAATGATGTCGATATCGAAAGCGAATGTTGTGGCGTTTGCGGCTCTGATGTTCACACAATTACTGGAGGCTGGGGCGATTTGGCCGTCTCTCCCATCTGCGTGGGTCACGAGATCATCGGTAAGGTTCTGCGTGTTGGGCCCAAGGTCAAGGGAATCAAGCCAGGAGACCGAGTTGGTGTCGGTGCTCAAGTACAATCTTGCATGAACTGTCCCCAGTGCAAGTCGAACAATGAGAACTACTGCCCTCACATGGTTGGTGAGTGTACCAGGATGCCGTGGTCGAATCATCGTTAATTTTGCAGACACCTATGGCGCGCCATACAATATCGGCGGAGCGGGCAGCGGCAAGGCGATGAAGGATAAGGATGGCAACCAAATTTGGTCTCAGGGAGGATACTCTTCGCACGCTCGAGTTCACGAACAATTCGTCTTTCCAATCCCTGACAATATTCCCTCTCACGAGGCTGGCCCCATGATGTGCGCTGGCCTCACCACGTACTCTCCACTCAAACGTGCCGGTACGGGCCCAGGCAAGAAGGTCGCAATTGTTGGCATTGGTGGTCTTGGCCATTTTGCTCTTTTATGGGCCAAGGGGCTGGGTGCGGAAGTCTGGGCTCTGTCCCACACTCCTGGCAAGAAGGAAGAAGCTCTCAAACTTGGTGCGGACCACTTTGTTTCCACTAAGGACAAGGACTGGGCCAAACCTCTCGCTTTCACGTTCAACTTCATCCTCAACTGCGCCGATATGACCAATGAATTCGACCTGAAAACCTACATGAGCACGCTTGCCGTCAACGGTGCCTTCCACAACGTTGGTCTCCCAGACAAGCCGTTGCCCGAGATGATGGCCCAGGACTTCACTTCCAATGGTAGCTCGATCGGTGGTTCCCACATCGGAAGCAAGAAGGAGGCTTTGGAGATGTTGAAGCTTGCGAGCGAGAAGAATCTCCACCCAATGATCGAGCAGATTGATATCTCGGAGGCCGGTTGCAAGAAGGCTGTTGAGAAGGTTAAGGTCAATGATGTTCGGTATCGTGTCACGTTGGTTGGTTTCAAGAAGGCTTTCCAGACGAAGTAGAGGACTATATTTTGGAGGAAGAGGACAAAAGAAAGCATACACTGCGTCGACGGCAAGAGGCGAGGCATTATAACTGTACGATTGAGGATAAAGACATCGGTGTTGTTGCCTAGATCCATATATTTAGAGTTGTTCTATGCAATGCAGAACGGATAGACGATCAAGCCTCGAGCGCCTGCTCGTCTGGACATGTGAAGAAAGGCTTTGAGCTGGAAGTCCTGTCTCAAATACCATCTAAAGCACAACCTGATGTTTCACAGGTTTCCGAAAGCTTACAACACCATCTCAAACCAAAATGCCAAACTAGAACTCGCTTCATCGTGAAGTTATCGCTACCCTGTGGTCCCCAACTGCCGTTGCACGTGTCGGTGGCTGATCCAGGTCACAGCCACACCCCACCGTCGATCTCTTCGCAATCCTTGCATGCATGACGTATTTCCACCGAGCGAGATCGTTCCCCTCCGACCCGACCCAGCTTCAAAACTTCAACGACCAGGCTCTGATAAGTGCTGCTAAGAGCTGCTAACTCTCGAAAGGGCGAATCATTTAAGCAAAACATCTCAAGAGTCAAAGAACTCGGGAATGGCATCTTTCTAGACTGCCGGGCGCCTCCGTAGTTCCACACCGTCGTTTTTCACTTCAGGGTTTTCGTCATGCCGCGCCACAAGCCGACGACCACGATCGGATCGGGATCGAGGCGTCGACCCTGAATCCAAGCCCCCCCCCCCCCCCCCCCCCTAATCGGACCAAACGCTCCAATCAAGTGCCGAGAGCGGGCACCTGACGCAAACGAGGCGACTCCGCGAATGGCATCTGCAGCTATGTGATGCCATGCCTTGCCTTGCCTTGCCTTGCACAGCTTGCTTGCTGTTCTGCGCTGCGTGACCACCTGTCTAGCTCGTATCTCAACCTGCTTCATAAACCCTTATTGTCTCCCCTCGTTTCTCGCCATCTACGATCTCTCTGTCAAGCGCCAGCGAAGACAATTAACACCACTCTCCACGCCAAATTAACACATCGACAGCCAAAATGGCATTTGGAGGCGTCGCCCTGAAGTCTCTCTCCCTCGTCCTCCGCTTCATCCAATTCGGCTGTGCCGCCGTAATCCTCGCAATCTTCTCTTATTTCCTCGCAACACTGCATAACCACGACCTGCCCATTGATACTTACATCCGTGCCGTCGAAGGTATCTCCGGTGCTGCCGTCCTTTACACCATCTTCGCCCTGCTCCTGGTATGCTGTCTCGGCGGCATCGCATTTTTCAGCCTTCTAGGAATGCTCCTGGACTTGTCCTTCTGCGGAGCGTTCATCTATGTGGCGTATGCGACACGCGGTGGTAATGGAAGCTGCAGAGGATATGTCAACACTCCATTCGGAAGTGGAAACACCAACGACAACACGGTCCCTCAAGGAAACGGCGGATTCACAAGACTTCCGAGCTTGCACACAGCCTGTCGATTGGAGACTGCTTGCTTTGCCGTAGCTATAGTTGCTGTGTAAGTTCTCACGGCCCCTCCTGGAAAGCTGACCTGTGCAAATGCTGATATCATACAGAGTCTTCTTCCTGCTCTCTATCCCAGTCGAACTCGGCCTCATCAAGCACCGCCGCAAGGAGAAGGCCTTCGGCCCCTCCCCCAACAATGGGTACACAGCTGGCTCTCCCAAGCGCAAGTTCTGGCAACGCAAGCAGAAGCGCAACACCATGTACGAAAAGAATGCCGATGCCCTGCCCACCCACGCTACACCTGCGGATTTCAGAACTTCATATGCTACGGATACAACCGCCATTGGTGCGGGTGAAGCTCCATTAAACAAGTATGGCAATGTCACTTCATATGGACACCAGACCGCGACTACTACTCACACTCCAGGGGCGGCAAATGATGGATATGTGAGGACTCATCAGCCTTACAATAACAACCCTACTGGGACATTTTAAGTGGCCACGATAATATTGACTTAGTCTACGATGTCAAAATAGGAAAGCGTTGATTTGACAGAGGCAAAATGGAAAGCGGATTTGTATGTATAATGATACCATAATGATTTTGGAAGTACCCAATAATTAATACACTTGTACATCATGTCAGCCAAAATTTCCCTGCTTCTCTTCCCCTCCTTTGCTATGAAGTGGAGAAGCAAGTCGACAAAATCCTAGCTAAGATTAGAAGGCCCGCTTCCCAAACCCACATGCACGACGCCAAAAAAAAAATTTGCAAAACAAAGAAACTTAATGTTCGATATTTGGTCACTACGAGGGTCGAACTCGCGACCTTGGCGTTATTAGCACCCTATTTCTCTATTAGTGGTGCGTCGGGCTTGCAGTATTAAGTTGAACATACACGCTCTAACCAACTGAGCTAACTGTTTGATGTTAGAATTTGCTTTTGACGGGGTGGTTGAAGGAACTTACGCGACCGTTGAATCGATTGGATGGCAGGAAATGGGCTTATTTAAACATATGTATTGGCGAGTGGTACGGAATGGGAGGCGAGATAAAAATGTGAAAGCGGTGTGGGGAAGAGGTGGGTTTCATCCGGTGCCAATCAGAAGCCGTATCAAAGGAGACCTCGCTTCCTGTCCCTCCGCGAATAGAAGATGAGGCTCACAGATGCGCAGTTGACTTCCAAGTCCCAGCAAAGAAGGAGGGCTTTTGATATCTATTTTCGAAAGGAGAATCTGGGTATAGTTACACTTGTATTTTACACAACAAAATTTACGGTCTTCCCACCCTTTACAACAATCACCTTGGTCGCTTTCCTGATATCAGACATCGACTGCCCACCCTGCAGCCTCTCCTTCCCCTCTTTTGTGTCCAAGATCTCCTTCACAATCCACTTCTCCAGCTCCTTACCCTTCAAATTCGCTGGGAGGGCAGAAATTTCAACCACAAGCCGCAACCGCCCATTGACTTGCACAGCACACGACTGTGTTCCAGGAGCTAGCATTTCGAAAGTGCCATCCGTGGTAGGGAACGGCTGGTCAAAGATCGACTTTCTGGACCTATCTGACTTGGGGTATACAATTATGCGTGGTCTGAGGCGATTCGCAAGTTTTGCAAGCGTGATTACCCAAGCAGAGGGCAGGCGTTCGTGAAGGATCGCCCAGCATTCCTCCGCGAAGGCAGGGGTGATAGGAGCCATCATCTTGAGCAGCTCTAGGGTTGCGTGATAAGTGATAAACTTGTCGGTGCCCCAGTCCTTGACCTCCTCGTCCTTGATGGCAAAGTTCCCATGGTCTATGATGGTGTTGGTGAGCGCCATCAGGTCTGAAACAACCGTGTTTAGAGAATGTGTTTTCTCGTATGACTCAGTCACGTTGCTGATTGTCAATTGGACTGCTCGCCACAGCTTCTTGTCTTCGTTGAAAAGCTTGGGGCTATTGGTCTTCCACCTCTCCGTGACATCGACCGGCTTTCTGCGATTGTGGCGGCTGACACTCATTCTCCTTGCATTTGGATAATTTAGCATCGCTCCGATTGTCTCCTGCATCTCATACTGTTTCATAAAGTGACTCTTGGGTAGATCTTCTTCCAAAGCTGCAACTATTATCGCCCATTCCCCCGAATTCTGTCTGATGAATTCATAGAGTCGACGCAGCCATCGAGTTATCCCGGATATTTTCCCCTCGTCCCACTCCAGGACCTCGCTGACAGGAGCTTGAAAAAGAATATGAGCCCTGGTTGCATCGGCGCCATATTTTGCCATGCATATACCGGGATCCACTCCATTGTACTTCGATTTCGACATCTTCTCGAACGTGACATTGGGCTTTTCTCCGGAGACAATAATCAAAGGACTGGAAGGATCTGTCAGGTCAACTTCATCCGGCTTGAGGAACCGTCCAGTGTTAGGGTCAGTGTACGTCTTTCCGTGAACCATACCCTGGGTCAAGACCTCCTTGAATGGTTCTCCCGCAGACTTCCAGCCGTCGGGCCAGAGTGGTGTCGTAGCCACAAATTTGGAGATGAAGCGCGCGTAAAGCAGATGCAGGATGGCATGTTCCACGCCACCGATGTAAAGATCAACGGGGAGGTTAGCATTTGCAGCTTCGGGCGAAAAGGGTGCTTCCTGATTGTTTGGGTTTGGAAATCTCATGAAGTACCAACTCGAATCAACAAAAGTATCCATCGTGTCAGTGTCTCGCTTCGCAGCTCCTCCACACGACGGACAGGTAGTATTGACCCAGTCATGAGCATGGTCCAAGGGATTGCCAGCTCTCCCTTCGCCCCAATGCCCCTTTACAGGAGGGAGTTCCACTGGGAGCTGGTCTTTGGGAACAGGCACAGTGCCACACGCATCACAATGTATGATAGGAATTGGAGTCCCCCAGTAGCGCTGACGGCTGATCAGCCAGTCTCGAAGGCGCCAGGTTTCTGCTTTGGAGCCAAGGCCTTTAGACTCCAACAGAGCGATGATCTTATTGGTGGCTTCCGAAGTGGTCTGCCCAGCGTATGGGCCGCTGTGTTTTGTGAGGTACCCATGATGCACGAAGGGCTCATTGCTCAGCGCGGTGGTTGCCTCATCTGGTGATTGAGATATGACCACCCTGACAGGGTCGTCGTAACGATTATGCTTCCAGAAGGTATGGTCTCTGGTATCATGTCCTGGAACTCCCATAACGGCTCCGTCTCCATAGTCACCCAGAACGTACGGCGCCACGTAAATTGGTAACGAAGCTTTAGCAGCATCTGGTGTTGATTCCTCGTACGCCAAGGGGTTCAGTGCTCGGACGTGGGGTAGAAGGTACCCAATTTTTGAATCTAAGGGCAGTGCAGGAATTGTATCCAAGAAAGCTTGCAGCTCTACATCTGTCTTTGCCAAACTATGAACAATAGGATGAGTTGATGCAAGAGCAACATATTGAACACCGAATATTGTGTCCGGCCGAGTTGTAAAAATTTCAATGTCCGAATGGGTCTGCTGGTCGTATGCCACAACAGGGAATTTTATTCGAGCTCCTGTCGATTTTCCAATCCAGTTCTTCTGCATTGCCAGAACTCTCTCGGGCCACCCCCCTTTCTTTGCCAGGTCCTCCAGGCCGTCCAACAACTCCTGTCTAAACTCCGAAATGTCGAAGAACCACTGCTTCAGCATCCGTTGCTCGACTTTGGCTCCAGATCTCCACGAGAATCCATTAGCGTCCACTTGCTCGTTTGCTAATACCGTCTTGTCTACAGGGTCGTAGTTAACGAGTGACTCCGCTTGATATGCAAAGCCAGCTTCGTGTAGGAGGTGGAAGAGATGTTGGGTATGCTTGTAGAATCTGGGATCGCAGGTCGCAAACTCCTGCTTCCAAGTCAGAGGTAGACTACCCAGAGTGGTGGCATACGCACTTTATCCCAGTCCCAGTGGCCGTTCATGGCCTGCAGTTGTGATTTCATCCTCTTGATATTCTGTTTGGTCCAGGAGGCTGGATCAATACCCCGTTCAATGGCAGCATTCTCTGCCGGAAGTCCAAATGCGTCCCAACCAATTGGATGCATAACGTCGTAGCCTTGCATACGCCGAAATCGAGCCAGAACATCAGATATTGTGTAGACTCGCAGATGGCCAAGGTGAAGGTCCCCTGATGGGTAAGGAAACATTGGTAAGATGTACATCTTCCTCTTGCTCTCCTCTGGCTCTACCTCTTTGGCGCCAGGAAAGAGGGTCCAATTCCCCCAGCGCTTCTGCATCTTTCGTCTCTGCCATTCCAGCTGCCATTTTTGATCGAGAGCTGGGAGGTTGAGGTTGGGATCGGATTCATACAATGTACCGACGAAGATCGAGAAAAGGCGTTGACTACTGCCGAGAGATCTTCCACGCCCAGGCCGAGCCCACGCCCGACCTGCATGCGTGCCAATTGTCCTTTTCATGGTCTCGTTGCAACATTGTGTGCTATGGGAGTAGCTTCATTGTCGACGTTGATGTTGGTGTTTGCTGTCACGCGAGGCTGTTGAAGGTGCAAATTCCTCGACCAATCAGACGAATTTCCACGCCAACACAACTGAAGACAAAGAAGCCAACCCCAAGACACGACAACAACCTGCCCTGTCTGCGAGTATCTCTCTACCGTTTCATTTTCGCTACGCCGAGTCTTCGAGTACACACCTTGGCCTATTCCATTCCGCGCCTCCGACCGTATAATTGTATATTTTCTCACGACCGCCATGCGGATGCCACAATAGCTACGTCAGCCTCACGAATTGCTCCTCTCCCCTGCCAAAGAGAATGCACATGCAATAGCAAGAAAAAAGAATACCATGTCGCGGACCTACTCAAACCTTCAACCGCATGCGCGCGACTCTCTTGAACTGGCCAGCCTGGCTTCTAGCTCTCCCGGTCCAAGGACATCCTCCTCCTCAACCTCCTCTCGACCCGGCATATCTTCATCCCGAAAGCTGTCCCTAGAAGAAGACGACCCCCTCGATGATCGAAATCCTGCTGCAGGTGGAAGACCGGGACCTCACAATCGATCCTACTCCGTTTCCTCCACATTCGACTTTGCCTCGAATCTCTTCCCCCTATCCTCCACTGCCGGAAATGGCTACGCTCCAATAGGAGCCCCCATATCTGCGTCGAATGACCAATCTGCGTTGGGGGGTGGTTCGCTAGAGAAGCACAAGACATTGACATACTTGAACGGATTGTCGCTCATCGTTGGGTTGATAATTGGGTCCGGAATCTTCTCTTCACCGAGCCAGGTCAACGTCAATGCTGGATCGCCAGGGGCATCACTGATTGTATGGGCAATTGCTGGACTGCTGGCATGGACGGGGGCAGCTAGTTTTGCGGAGCTGGGAGGGGCAATACCGCTGAATGGAGGCGCGCAGGTCTACCTGTCCAAGATATTCGGGGAGCTGTTTGGCTTTCTCTTCACGTGGTGTGCGGTGATGGTCTTGAAGCCTGGATCCTCAGCCATCATATCTATCATCATGGGGGAATACCTCGTCCGAGCAGCGATCGGTGCAGAAGCAGAGAATGTCAGCTCTTGGATCAACAAGTCAGTGGCGTTGATTGGGCTATTTGCGGTCACATTGTTGAATTGTATATCTACGAAATTGGGAACTAGGATGGGAGATATGTTTATGTTCTTCAAGTTTGTTGCACTGCTCGGCGTTACGGTCATTGGCATTGTGGTTGCGGTTACAGGGTTTTCAGCATCGGGTCAGGCGAATCAAGACTGGAAGACAATCGGTTGGTTTGAAGGGACGTCAACAAATGCATCTTCTTGGGCAGTGGCCCTTTATGCTGGGCTCTGGGCCTTTGATGGCTGGGATAATGTGAGTACGATTCCACTGGTTCTACTCCTTGACTAATAGTTGCAGACAAATTATGTGGTGGGAGAGTTTCGGAACCCATCGCGAGACCTTCCGCGAGTTATCCATACAGCCATGCCCCTCGTAATTATCTCATACATCCTCGCGAATGTGGCCTACTTCTTCGTCTTACCGATCAAGGCCATCAATGGTTCCAATACCGTTGCGGTCATGTTCGGCAGCAAAGTCTTTGGCCCAATCGGTTCCTTAATATTGGCTCTCATCGTGTCTGCATCCTGCTTTGGTGCTTTGAACGCTACAACCTTCACTTCCGGACGATTAGTCTACGTTGCGGGCAAGGAGGGCTATCTCCCCGAGATATTTGGAAAGATCGGCGCCTGGAGGAGTGAGGAAAGGGGGTTAAATACAATACGGACTCGCAACTGGGCCTCAAAGAAACTTGCCAAGATGTTTGGCGATGAGGAAACCGGCCTCTTCTTCACACCCATAAACGCCATGGTTCTCAACGCTGTATTGACAACATGCTACATTTTTGTCGGCGAATTCGGGACCCTGCTCACCTTCTACGGAGTCGCTGGCTACACCTTCTACTTCCTTACTGTTCTTGGACTTATCGTGTTGAGAGTCAGGGAGCCGAATTTGGAAAGGCCGTATAGAGCTTGGATCACAACGCCAATAATCTTCTGCTGCGTGAGCTTGTTCCTGCTCAGCAGAGCTGTATTCGCGGAACCATTGCAGACAGTTGTGGTCGTCGCCTTCATTGGAATCGGTGTCCCGATCTATTACTGGAGGGTACGTGGTCGAGACAAGAGCACAAAAAGAGAAAGAAGTGATAGCGTTGGGGAGGGGCATGGGTGGCAATTCTGGAAACGATTCCAGAGGTAATGTTGTATTGAATAATAGATGTTGTATCTTCATGCTCGGCGGGCTTCTGTGTACCCTTCAATGTTTCCCGCTTCAAACCTGCAATGTTTCTCGGGGTTGAGTAAGCCTAGTATCTTGCTATGCGTTCTGGGTCCTGAAGGAACCTTAAGTAAGCGGCGGGGGGTTTCATCGTTATAAGATGTGAGCATAAAACTTCCCAAAATAGGGGGGCTTGGACCGCTACATTACTGCGTATCGCGTATCCAACAGTTGATATGCGAGGGGATTTCACAAAATTCGAGGCAACCCCTGAGCTTCACTTAGGTTCAATGTGCCCCCTCGGGCCGTGGCTAAAATCACTCCTCCCCATTCATTAGTCATGACCGTTACTGCACGCCAATCTCAGCGCCAAAGAACAGTCCCGCCTCCTGAATACATATCCTTCTCGAGGTTCCCTTCGCGAAGAGAATGTCAACGACAGTTCTCTTACTGTGTCAAGATGCAAACATTAGAGGTTCCCGCGACACATCGCCGCCGAGGGCGCGCACAGGAGTCGTGCACTGAATGCAGAAAGCGGAAACAGAAGGTGCGTGCTCACTCCCAGTCGGTCTGAGCGGTTCCTGATTGCACCCAAAGTGCTGCCCAGGGGAAGAAGAGCCACGTAAACGTTGCCTCAAGCGGTATCTGCCGGTACCGTGTATATTTCTGCCAAAGCCGACCCAGAAAGACTGCAAGCAACGTGACCAAAGCCTTCAGGATGCTCGACAGCACCAGTCGAGCTTCAAGCTCAAGCCTTCAGGCCCCACAGGGGACTCAAGAGCGTCGAGTCCTGTGTGAGATTCCTCGTCGCCCCTTGATCCAGATCTGCTGAATCATCCAGCCCCAGAACCAGATCTTGAGACCGATGTCAGGCGTACTGTCACTCCACGTCCACGTCCAAACTGCAGTTCTGGTTTGACGGAGCATGAGGTGATCCAACTGTGTGGCAAACTGGACCCAGCACTGCAAACGACGGAACTTCACTCTTTCAGTGCAATTTCAATGACTACTAGTACTGATCAGCAAGTTCCTACTCTCGTGAGACCAATCCGGTGTTTAGAGAAATGGCATTAATTCTCCTGCCCGGAATGCTGAGCTCTTAAACTGCTGTGCATCACTCACTCTAGCTACACGCTCTTGCACGAATCACGATGCTGACCAATACACAAGTTCATCATGTCGTGGTGCCTAACACCATTAACATGTGATCGCTGGATGGGAGTACAACCCCTCCTTCATTTATGGAGAACGTCTTACCCTGGGTTCTACCAAACATGGGCTATCCTCATGGCTTGTTGCACGCAATCCGTGGACTCAGGCCTCCAACTACAAGGCTCCTCTGAGACCCTTGGTATCAAAGCCAACGTTCTCTCACACATCAACAAACGCCTAGAGTAGGAGTTCAGCGTGGTGGCCGCGGAAATTTTGCCAGCTGTAATGCATCTCGTCCCTGTTGAAGTAAGCTCTTTCAGCATATTTTCCTACATTTGAATCACATCTAACCCGGATGCTCAGTGGTGGTGGGGAAACACAAACAGCCTCTGGGCTCACCTGCAAGGAGCACAGCAAGAATCTTAAAACCCACAGGTGTTGGACAGTTGTCTTAAAAGAAGAATATAATTCAGGTTTAATCAAGAGATGTTTAATGTGGAAAGGTATACTCCGACAAACTCGTGGTACTCGTGATGTCATTTAATAATGATAGGCATAACAATTGGCGAACTTCCAATTTGTTCAAGTGAACATCAACTTTTTGTAGCCGTGGAAGGGTGAAGATGGGCACTGAGATCGTCGTTAGTCCAGCTCACTATGAAACAGAATACAGATCGGTTGCTAAATGTTAGCGAATGAGGAAAAAGGGGGCGATAACGTGAACGAGGCTTGAGCATTCGAGAATGAATCAAACAATTATGAAGACCTCTAAAATATGCTAGTTTCTCACTAGAAGCTCTCGATATTACCTTGGCGGCATATGCCCAGATCTGGAATCAAAACGCCCTCGCTATGCAAATTCCTGTCCACCAACTCCGAAATGGCAATATTCGCGCGATCCTCTTCATCATCTAACGGGTATTTCCCACGCTGCTCCATCATCATCTTCGTCATCACTATCCAACTGATCTTCCTCGTCATTCAATGCCATCCGTACGAACATCTGCACCCAAGCTTGCTGTGCTGCTTCTTGGTTTGCTGCAGCTCTCTGCCTCTCCAAATCCTCTCGGTCTCGTTGCCGGTTGTGTGGGCGACCCGCTCGACGACCCCCTATCGGTATACCTGGCTGTCTGCGGACGTTTTGTGCTGCTTGGTGTTGGGGGCCGCGATTTTGCTGGTTGGCCACTGGGGGATCTCGAACCGCTGGGGCGACAAGAACAGGTTGGGGAACTTGGTTGATTCTGAGGACGAGGGGGCCTTCACGTTCGAGTTCGTCTCGGGGGGCTGGCGGAGGCTCTTGCACAACAATTTCAGGAAACTCGACAGCAGGGGCTGCTGCTGCTTCGTTCGCGACCTCGACTGGAACCTCCTCAAGTTCCTCTTCTTCGTCAGGGATTTCGACAGGGCGACCGCCACCTGGAACAATATCATCTCCATCACCTTCCTCAAGCTCCCACAAACGCATGTAACACCAGGTTTTCTCTTCGTTGTAATGTTGGTAAGGGTTTGTCGGGGAAAGCCATGCCGAGCATAAGTAGCAAAAGTGTGAACGACACTTGAAGCAAATCATGTGATTGCAACCATGAGTCTTTTGGCAAGGAGCCGCACAAGTGGGACAGGGTGTCGAGTGGGCCTTCAGGTATTCAAGAGACTTCTTGTCCTCTTCGGTGAGTTCTCCGGTATTTGTTTTCGGTGTGCAAGTTGTGAATTCACCGTGCCAGCCCTGGTAACATCTGCTGCAAAATGCGAAAGAGCAGTCTTCGCACACAGCAAGAAGATCCTTTCCGGCCGCAAACTTCCCTGGACCGCTTGTATCATCGTCTGATTCATCGTCCGAGCTCTCTGTATCTTCAAAGCCGTCGGGCTTGCGGTGTTTCTTCGACCTAGCAGCTCCTTGGCACCACTTTCTCGGACAGTAAATCGTGTTCTTGTCCGACTCCAACTCCGCCTTGTGCTTCAACTTCACGTACCGAGAGACAACATCGTGCTCGAGGGGTATTTGGAGCAATTCGCTAGGGCTGAGCTGTATCTTGAGTCTTCGATTCTTCATCGTGGATGTCTGTGCCTCTGCACGCTTCTTCGCACAATCTGGCTCCAAGCAACGAACTGAAGCAAGATCACCCTCGTTGATCGCATTGTTGTAGAAGTCTTGTAGACATTCAACACAGAACACATGGCCACAATCGATCATCCGGTGGCAAACAGAACCTTTTTTAGGATCTAATAGCAGTTAGTACATTCCAACGGCCCCGAGAAGAGGAGTACTACCAAGACAAACCCTGCAATCAAAGGTCTCTTTGGAGAAGGCAGCCTGGGTGGCTTTGATGTCGTAGTCCAGCAAAGAGATCTTGAAATCTTGAGAAATTTCCAATAACTTGCCACTCTTTGCAAACCCAAAGGCGTTCTCGGCTTCTTGTTGCAGAAAGTCGATATACCCATAGACAATAGAACTACGACCACTATCTTCCCACATGCTCTCCCCATTCTCCTGTAGCTTGTCAAGATAAGAGCGGCTGAGCCATGCTGGCGTTGTCGAAAGTTCGAATTTGGCAGGTTGTTCCTCTGGATAACCCTCTGGTAGAGTGATACGTAGCTGAAGTGGTGGTAAATATGCTAGATTGTGCGATTCGACATTGTTTGCTGGCGCAACTTCGTCCTCTTGACTAGAATTGGTAGAGAGTGGCGGGGTGATGAGATGGCCGTCGGAGGACGCTGGGAAGACGACCGTGACTAGATTTGTCGGGTTGACTGGAAGTTCGATAGAGGCAGAGAAGGGGTTTTCTGGGTCGAACTGAATCTCGGGGTAGATGGCGGCTATACAGTCCAACTCGACTCGGCGTTCATCGTCCATCGCGGGGCAGGAGGTCCCCGGATAATCCTTGAGAGACGAACGACGTCTGTTGTGGGAAGGAGTAGAATGGCGAATTTCATAAGTATGATGGAATGCGCGTTTGCAAACGAGCGAACGGGCGGAAGGTGGAGAGATAGGAGGAGGGGGAGGAGGAGGAGGAGTGGCGGGGAGTCAGTAGAAATAAATGTTCGGCGATATCGATTTGGACTCGAACAATTTGGGGAGCGGCCATATCAAAGACACTCGTCGCTCTAAGAAATATCCGCACCAGCAACCAGCAACTCGACTCGCAGCAACAGTGTGCTTTGTATCAACGACGACCTGGAAGGCTGGAAGGGACGAGCTGAATCTTGAAAGACTGGGAAAGTGCGCAAGATAAAGGGCTGTTTCTGAGCCAGAGGCGCAGCGTCCAGCATTCGGCGATTTGAGTCATGGCCGACACAACTCCTCTTGCGTCCCTCTCCTTGACGCATGTGCATTACGTGGGGGCTTCAACTCACCCTCTCCGTTCCTCTGGATTTGCTGACCTCTCTAGGATCCAAACGATCCGCTCTCCTACTTCTGCGCTTGGCTGGCGCTCGTCCCCCAAGGGCTCTGCGTTGTGTACGCAACCCTGATCTGGTCGACCCGCGAAATCGAAATCCTCATGATGTTCGGCGGACAAATGGCATGCGAGGCCCTCAATTTTGCCCTGAAGCGTATATTGAAGGAAGAGAGACCGAAACAAATGCACGGGAAGGGATACGGGATGCCATCGTCTCATGCCCAATTCGTGGCATTCTTCTCCCTGAGCTTGACGCTGTTCTTGCTCTTTCGACACGTACCCAAGAAGCCCACACCGTCCCATACACCATTGAGTATGCCTGCAAGAGTTGGGTTGTCAGGACTGGCATTGGTAAATGCGGGTTTGGTTTCGTGGAGTAGGATATACCTGAGTTATCATACGCCAAAGCAGGTTTTGGTTGGAGTTGCGGCGGGGACTTTCAGTGCCGTATCTTGGTTCCTGCTTACGGCCGTGGTGAGACAGATTGGGTTGCTAGAGTGGATACTAGATCAGTATCCAACCAGGTTATTTCGGATGCGAGATTTGGTTGTCGAGGAGGATTTATGTCAAGCTGGTTGGGAAAAGTGGGAAAGCAAGAGGATATCCAAATGCACGAACGGCAAGAAGCATAGATGATACGAATACGAAGATCCCTGTGTAAGCACCTGGAGGGCATAGATTGTACCAGCTTACGCACAATTGCAACTTTCTGGGAAGCTCCAGCCTCTTGACCAGTTTCCGCATTCCCCACAAACTCCACGCTTGAGTTAAGCGCCGCAACTTCTTAAGGCTGTCAGGAAGTTCTCCAACGGCGTTTTTAGTAGACCTAATATCACTTTTATGTGTAGGGAAGTTGTAGTTTCGTCCCATTTTTTATCTCGAGATGAAGCTTCTTGCTGGAATGTTTTCTATTATGAACGAGGGATTTGATTGCTCCAACACAGACTGCTCAAACACAGGCATGAGTTTAACTGGACCAAGTAAAGGTAATCTTACATTCAGCAGCTCTTCCGTTACAGAGCCAAATCCAGAATTCCGCTGTCATAAAGGACTCCATTTCCTGTCGAGTTTGAATCCCCAGTTAGTCTAACCCGGTTGTTGATGTTTAGGGGTATCGGGCTGTTGCAAGGCGACCAAACAACAGCGACTGTGGGATCGATGGCTTCGAAGCTGCCACCAATGAATGGCACCGAAGTCGGGCCCGCGAAGCTGTGATTGGCGGAGACTTGATCGCACCTGTTGTGCGCTTACGTCATAAGCCGTTCCGTATGGATCAATTGTATCGTCCTGATTGGAGGCAGTATTGTATACATAGTATTTCCCCAGACGCGAGAATGTGCGTGCGATGAACATGAAGAGTATCGAGCGGGAAGCCTCATGCGTTCTTCGACGCGGGACCTAAACTTCGCTTGAGAAGACGTAAACTACCTAGGTAACTCTAGAACACTAGAGAAATGGTAGATACTTCAGGCCAGTTGCAATGCTATGAAAGGCCGGGAAAGCGCCCCACAAATCCTTCTGCGCGGAACTCGTCCCGTACATCCCGCGAGCATAGCGTAAATTGCCTCCTCTAGTTGTGGGGCATGGGTGAACTCCGCGACAGGAGGGGTGAAACGAAGCTTCGATCTTCAACATAATATTCCCCAGACTGTAGCGGCTCGGAAACATCAACTCGGCCCTACCAAGATTTGCAGCAGATACACTCAGATACACTCGGGCACGTGCACAGTTCCCCCAGACCCTCAGACTGCGTTTCGCAGAAACCGATGCAAACGTATACTGTACTGTACGAAGTAGAAGACTCGCTTCCCCTGCCTTGGGGTGCAGAGCGCGAGCACTCGGTCTGTGCGAGCCCTGTGCCTATCTCGCCTCCGAAGCTGCTACTCCACCCTTAAATAAAAAGCAGCGTGACAAGCCTGGCACGGCCGTTTTGACGTTTACCGGAGTCCGGACCCTGGCCGCGCTACGTTTTATTTAAGGGGGGAGAGTATGTAACACAGAGAGTACGGATATCCCTACGTTGTAGGCGTGTAGCAAAACCTTACTAGTCGATAACCCCCTCAGCCCACCAAACCATGATTGTTTCAGGCGGGCGCGTAGCGAGGCAACTCCCTCACGCTGATTCCTTACTCCGTAGTCTAACACACGAACCTCCACCAACCCCGGTCATTTCACTCGGCAAAACATTAACCATTTCCTGCGAAGAAGGCAATCGGACTTCCAAACTATGTTTCACAATCGAATGAACTTAATTCAGTGGTGTTACAACATATCATAGGAAAATAATGGGGCGAGGCAGGCACAGGCTCGGGGTGAAAGTCTAATAGAAAGTTTATCTTGCTTACCTCCTGGTTTGTGCAGCTTGGAACAGACCTGCCTTGCTATATTATTTCCCGTTAATATGCTGTAACCACTAGGATGAGGACCTGCATAGAGTTTTGTTCCGCTGAACGGAATAGGTACTCGTGAAACAAAAGCTTCTTGAACACGTACCCCGCCTTACTTAGAAGTAGCAAGCGGTGGCCGATTCATATAAGATCAATCTAGAGAACCGTCGTTCTTATCCACAATTTTCTGTGCGGAGAAATCAGGAAAGACCATGGCCGCTACCGCCTTACCTAAACGTGCCTCCTCTACCCTCTCGGGCAGCGTCTTCCTCATCACCTCTGACGGGCGGATTTTGAATCTCCCAATCCCTTCCAGGTCCTCTCGAGACCCGCTGAACTGGGGTGCATGGAAACGGGCCTACGCATTTCTTGCGCTGATGGTCTTCTGGGTTGTCGCCTTCGTGATTATACAGGCCCCAAGCTTAATGTTCACCGAGTTATCAGAGGAATTTACAGCAGAAGTATGGACCAGACTTTCCAACTAACCCTAAAAAAGGGCAATGAGCAGATTTTCACTAACGAGGTCTTAGGATCTAAAACCATTCCGACTTGACGTTCTGGTGTCAGCTCCTACGCTGCTTCTAGGGATTGGAGCTTTTATATGGATTCCGCTGTCGCTGGCAGTAGGGAGAAGACCGGTATTCTTACTCTGCACTGGGATAATGACCGTGGCGACTATATGGGCTGGGGCTACAAAATCTTTCTACCAGCTTTTGGTAGCAGTATGTCTACAGGGACTCGCGGCGGGGATTGTTACTAGTACAGTGAGTGGTTCATTCAGACCGATTTGCTGAAATACTCTAACGAGACGCAAGATATTCCTTATGGTTATTGACATCACCTTTATTCACCAGCGTCCTCAAGGCATTTCTGCCTTTTGGTCTCTCGGCGGCGGCGTAACCCTAGGCTGTCTCTCGTTGATCCCGCAAGTTGTCAGATTTGGTTCTACATGGCGTACTTTCTACAAACTTTGGACAATACCCTCTCTCGCCGCCTTTCTTCTGGCCTTCTTCTTTTACCCGGAGACATATTTTCATCGCCCTGCTGTTGCATTCGATGGACATATACTCATGCAGAGCGCAACAGAGAAAGTCGAGATATATGAGGATTGGGACGAGGTGCCTGGAGGAAAGGCTCTGCCGCAGCTACCGGAAAATTCAGTATTGGCGGCGTCAATTAAGGAGCTGAGAGTCTGGGGGTCTATCAACGGAGGGTGGAAGTCGATGTTGGCGTGTTATTCCCAGATTTTGATGTGTGTCTTCAATCCACTGATCTTTTGGGTGACAATTGTCAACGCGGTTGCTTTCGGAGGCATGCTCTCAATAGGCATGACATATGCCCCGCTTTTGGCCACACCTCCTTACTCTCTCCCCGTGGATGCTATCGCCCTCGTCAACACGAGCGCAGCTGTTGGCGCCCTTCTCGCCTGGCCAGCCTCAGGGATCATGATTTCGCGAATCTCTCGTCGACTCTCAATGCAAAGCGGAGGAGTCCGCCACGCAGAATATTATCTCCCAGCATTCGTCCTCCCGATTATTTGCGCGGCTGCAAGTGTCATACTTTATGGCCTGGCAGGGGAGCGTAAATGGCATTGGATCTGGATCTACATTGCCTATATGCTGAACGCTTTCAGCTTTGTTGGCTTAGGCACCGCTAATACGCTTTGGGTTACTGAAGCCTTTCCCCGCTGGGCGGCTGCTGCTCTAGCTATTGTTGGAGGTGGGAGCTATGTGATAAGTTTCGGCATTAGTTTTGCTATTCTACCATGGATTAAATCTCAAGGGTTTGCGCGTGCAAATATTGAGATTGGAGTATTGACTTTAGTAGTTGGGCTTGTTTTGATTCCGGTAGCCTTTTGGGGGAAGAGTTTAAGGCAGTACATTCACGGGCGATGGGCTATGAACGAAGGTGGTGCTTTAAGGCCGCAGTAGAGACAAAATTATATGCCTCAAGTAGCTAGATTCTCAACACGAGTCTTATCTCCAACAATCGTCTTGTATAGGCGCGTTACTTCACAGATAGAGGAGAATTCAGGCACGTACGAATATTGCGGCATAAAGTCATGCGACTTCAGCGTATGTGCCCTGTAGTGCCTGTAGCTATAGCGCCACGCTATTGGCCCAGTGACTATCCCTTCGTCTGGTGAGACATATCCAGCGCTAGTTCTAGCCAGGGGTGCCCGGCACTGAACAGGGGGATCTCGCTTGGCTCGCGTAGCATAATAATCCGTATTATGTACTCCGTACGAAAGTACCTTTGCATTCAAATTTATTAGTAATCTATATTAGGGGAATGAAATCGCGCCCAGCACCCCACCCGTATAAGTTCACATTACAAAACACACAACCCCCAACTGACCGTTTTGCCCTTCCCTCTATCCCTTCGTCCGGTGAGATATTGTCAGTGCTAGCAAGGGGGGTGTGGCTGCACGCAAGCCCCACCTCGCTTTATTACGCTTCAAGAGGCTTGCGTGTTTTTATTTTATAATATAAATTATAATTAAAGCTTTTATAATAATAAAACTTAATATATTTATTCACTTATATTAAAGAATAAAGAATAGTTATAATATTTACTTAATTCAATATTTTTATTTTAAGTGATGTTTTAGGGACGATTTTCTTGGATGGTATTATTTCTATTCAATCTGATTAATTATGTCATTACACAACTAGATATTTATCAGCTGAGGCACTAATCTCTGATTCCTCTGTCTGCGACCTAAGTAATGCTGCATAGGAAGATAAAATTGAAGGGTAGTTCCTACCTAAAATCCGGGTCTGCGCCGCGACGATCAGAAATGAGAACGGCTCCCGAACCGAAGCCATCGCCGTCTGTCAGCTCGCTATCCGTAACGTGTGGAGGATCAGAATCGCCCTTGGCTCTGACGTCGATGTCAAGATCACTGTAGTCGGTCTCAGACTCGACGCCCGCAGGTTAGTCATCACTTAGTCGGATCTGGGATAGTATGAGTAAGAAGTCCTGGCCAAAGTGAGAAACGCAGTATAGTCACCTTGACTGCTTCCTGCCGTGGAGCGGCTAGAATCAGTAGGACTGCCACCTCGGGTTCCAAGTGGATTGATCCTAACTACCGGAGAGTTCAGCAGGCATAGGGCGAGAGCCTTGTAAATTTGGCTCTTTGTCGAGCTCTGTTGTAGCCCGCACCTGCGCAACTGAAGAGGGATAGTTCCTCTTCCAAGCTTCATTCTGAAGAGGAACATTCTGGGCAGGTGAGTTCTGAAGTTCCACTGGTCTCTGCGGGGCCACCGATAGAGCTTCGACCAAGCTAGGCTGTGCCTGTGACCACGGAGCATCCGAAAATGGTTCCTCAATTTCAGAGGTCGGGAAAACCATCAGCTTAAACCTTTGTCCTTGCTTCTTCTCTACATGTGGCTGGGACTTCAAGACTTTAGGAATGATTTCCTTAAAGTCTTTAGGAATGATTTCCATAAAGTCCATAGGCCACTCCAGCCACACACGAAATCCTCTCCATTTGAAAGTCCCCTGATTCCACTTATTCAGTACTGCGCGGATATCCCCGTCCTCTAGCAAGCGTTCTTTGACTTTCTTCACAACGGTTCTTTTATGTATGGCTTTTCCAGTGTGATAGCCAACTGCAGGACCAAAAATGAGGAGGAATGCAGAGCTTGCAGCTCCTGTGGTGACTCCTGCCACCCATGCTGCTGCGTCCTCGCTAGCCGACAGCTTGGCGGCATTAAGGATTTCGCTGGTGAACTGATGCCATTCATCGTGCGTGACTTGTAGATTGTATAATTGAGGGTGGAATGGGAAGCCGGAAGAAATAGAATCGCTGTTTGATGGTACCATGAATCGTTGCCAAGGAGATCTCTGCGTAGGAGGTTCTATTTGTTGAGAATAAGGAATCTGTTGCGAGGACAGACCCTGCTGGAAGTTCGGATTTTTTGGCAGGTTGTGATTGTGTTGGAAATCCGCGTTCTGCTGGGGGTTGGGATTTTGGATTTGCCTTGGATTTATTTCAGTCAGAAGCAGACAACGCGGTTTGAACATGCACCTACGGTTGAAACGCAATTTGGTTGCCCTGCACAAAATATGGAGGAGGTGAATGCGCAGGCTGTCCTTGTGCCGGTCCATTACTTATTTTTCTATCGATGTCGCTCGCACCAGGATAGGTATCAGGACCTAGATGAGGATTCGAAGCTGGGGAGGGATTCTGAGAAGATGAATTCATGGTGAATTGTGCGACGAGTGATGCGCTAAGTACGCGATATATAAGGCTCGATGACTCGAGTAGAGGGTATTTTCTGTCACGAGTGCGCGCCCGGCAAAAGTACAATAGTAAATGAATGATAGATGAAGAAAAACGAATGCTGGGGCATTGGCCCCATCGTGAAGAACATCCGTTTGTTGCCCCCGCATTCTAGGTAGGCGCTAAGTTTTTCACGTGGTCTCCCGCCGCTTTTGCCGGCTCGACCTCAGCTGCCGGACAGTTTCAAACACAAGTCTATAATAACAACAAACCCCAGCTTCTTTTCTTGACCTACCTGTCGCTGGATCACTAAAACGTCATCCGGCCACAGGTACAATGGCGGCCATTAGCTGCAGAACTCTTCAGCTATAATATAGCAGGAGGCAAATATAGCCAAGCTGCCAGCATCCAAGGCGCATCTCCTAATATCGCCCACTTGCACCATCAAGTTCTTCTGCTTTTCGCTACGAATATCTTTCAATTGATTTTCTCCGCGTTGAAAAACTCTCATCAGTTTCATCTTCAGAAGTACACAATTTATGCTGTTGACAATTTGCGAATCACTGATACGCCTAGTCGCAGCAGGAAGCCGTAATCCTGTCAAAATTCTGGAACTATTGTCTTGAGTAAAAGGAGATTCTTTACATATCAGAGTGGAATATTTGAAGTTCAAGTAGGTCGTCAGAATAAGCTTTTTGAGCGAACATTTCATCCCCTCACTTCGGCACACACTCTCTCCCGCTCCCGCTATGTTTTCCACTTTATTGCCATCCAGAATCCTATCGCTATAAGCGCTCTGGGTTATCTAGACTCTGTAATAGTCTTCAGATTCTCCTCAGCGGGCGTTCATTCTTGCTTTTCTATTCAAATATATCCCCGTATTTGGAAAAGCTGCAGGTTCTTTACCCCATGATCACCCCACATCCCAACATCTACCATTCTTGAACTAAACCAACCCGACCTCGGGTCTGACAGTGAGGGGTTATCGATCATGTACACCACTTTTGGACTTGGATTTACGACGAGCTTTCAAACTAGGATGCAAAAAGTAAAGACCATCAGACGCTTGGGCCGAGGAATCCGAGACTCAATCCTCGTCTAACAGACTCCCCGAACCGTTCCAAGAATTCTTTTCAAGGCGAGTGTTTTCCAACATGTATGGCCTATAAACTACTTACAGGCGCTCCCCTTCAGCTTTTCTCCTATTTATCACAGAATTTCATCCTTGTAAGTATTGAAACGAGCCTTCCAGGATTGGAGCTTCTTTACTCTTTATAGTAACCGAAGAGTTATCTTTCCTTAAGTACACTTTTAATATTCAACTCTGCGAAAGAACCTAACCCTCTCGCCAATATGTCAACAACAACGACAACAACCACATCCACCTCCCTCGCCACCACATTCCCCAAAACAATAAGCGCCGTCCCTCCAGACACCAACCTCCGCGGCTACTACCAAAAACAAGGCGTCATCCACACCACCAACCTCCTTTCTCCCTCCAAGGTCTCCACCATCAGCCGTGCCTTCACATCCCAAGTTGAGCTCGACAACACCATCGGGCACGACGACAATGTCCCTTCCTCCGACCCCTCTTCCTCTACCCGCGCATCGTACACCCGCACCGCCACCCATCCCTAGAAATCGGCCGCTTGGCTCGAAAATATATGCTTGACTAGAACTACCGAATCCACTCCCTTATCGAAACCATAATCATAGGACCCGTCAACGGCGCACCATTAATGTTCTACTTCAAGCCGCCGAAGGCGCCGGGCCAGGCGCTACATCAGGATAACTTGTTCCCACAAGCACGTCCCGAGATGTGCATCGCGGTCTGGATAGCGATTGGTCGCATCAATGGCGAGAACGGGGGGTTGCAAGTCGTGCCTGGCTCTCATAAATACAACCTCGTGTGTCCTGAAGCTGAAATGGCGGATGCTAAAACGAGCGTCAATTGTGTAGAACTCAGACTGCCGAGGGATATTGTCACGACCCTGGAACGGAAGACCTGGCGGAAATCAGTCCTGTATTGGGTGTGTAATGTAACGTCTAAAGAGAGAAGAGAGGAGCGGGGAGCTCGGATCTAAATACTGTCGGTATCTAGAGCTCGGGGCCGTTTTTTTGCCCCATAATACGCGCTAAAATTAAGCGAAAATAGAAAAAAATAGTAGGTAGGTCCTAACCGGTTAGTATCCGGTAGCTCAACTTCTAGTTATGGACCGGTTATAGACCGCTATTAGCTACTAATACTTTACTTTCTCCCTTATCGCTACTTAAAATAATCTTACTTTTAAAGTAAGATTATAATATAGGAGTAGTACTAGTTAGGGATTAGTCTATAACTAACGAATAGTTATTAAAGAGTAATATACTTCGACTTTAAAGCTAGATAAGAATAAGGCTATTTATAGATTAGTTAATAACTAGTTTCTTATTAGTAAAGAATAGAGCTTTAATTTCAAAGCTAAATAGTAGTTAAACTAGTTAGGAACTAGTTTATAATTAATCTTCTAATAATAATAAGCGATATATATTAATTTCAAAACTAAATACTAATATAGGGAATAATTAGTTATAGATTAATTAATAACTAGTTCTAGCTTTAAATATAGCCTTAAGAGTTATCTTTTAAAAGTTAAATATCTTAATAATAATATAAAGTCTTCTTTATAGTCTCTTTATCTTATAATCTTCTTTTTTTATAATAAAGAATTAACTTATCTTTAACTTAGCTCTTAATAAAGAGTTTTATAACTAGACGAGCTAATAGGTAAAAAACTATAAGGAAAGTAATCTAGCTACTAACTAGTTAACGACTAGTTATTTTATAGTTACTAACTAGTTATAAGCTAACTAAACTATAACTAATACTCTAGACTTCTCTTAACTTACGTAATTCCTTATATAAAGAATAAGAGCTATAGAGCTAGCTATAAATAATATATAATATTAGATTTCTATACTTAAATATCCTAAGAGCTTACTAAATAGTATACTTTATATTATTAATATAAGGGGTTATATAAGAGCTAAGGTTAAAGTAATATAGAGATATAAGTAATTACTTTATAACTAGTTATAAACTAGTTATTAACTAGTCCTAGATTTAATATAATAAACGAAAGCTAAATTACTAGGATATAAAGAGTAATCTCTTTAATAATATACTAATATATTTAATTAAGTTTAAATATACTAGTATAAAGATTTACTTATACCTCTATTTATAATTATAAAACTTTTCTAATTATATAATAGTTAATAATATATAGTTTATATTACTTAAAGCGACTAGATAATAACTAGTTATTAACTTATTATTACTATAAGCTCAAGATTCAGAAATTTTTCGATTAATAAAAGACTTTTCCCTTACTCTATAGAAGAACTATTACGAAAACTAGCCTTATATACTATATAAAAGATATATAAGGAAGTCTATACTTCGAAGCCTTATAAATTTAGTTACTTTCTAGTCTTGGACTAGTCTTTAACTAGTCGCTAACTAGTCTTAGATTATAAGAGCTCGTTAATATAATATTAGTTACTCTAAGTATTAATCTAATAATAGTATTTGCTATTATTAGAATAACTTTAAAGTATTTTATATCTTTAATCTACCTTATCTTTAAACCTTATTTTTATATTATAATAAGGTACTAGTATAGTATTATATAATAATTAAGAAGATGAAAGTAATAAGAAGATTATATAGTAAGTAAACCTACTAGTTATAAACTAGTTATTAACTAGTCTTCGACTAATCTCTTACTAGTAGAGATATATATTACTAGTACAAAAAGCTATAAGAAGTACAAGTATAATATTAATATAGCTTTTATAGTTCTTATAGATATTAAGAATTATCCTTAGGTATTTCTATTTACTAAAGGATCTTATATATATCTATTACTATCTCTAATAAAAACTCTATAAGAGATTTTTTAAGTAATTACTATATTAATAAGGGGACAAAACTTATTAATATTAATATATAGTAAGTTAGGACTAGTCTTTTACTAGTTATTAACTAGTCGAGAACTAGTTATACTAAGAATCCCCCTATAAGTGAATTTATTAGAAGCTTAGCTATACTACGATTTCTTTAGGAGTATAATACTTCTTTTATTTCTAATATTTACTTATCTTTAAATAATAATAACTTATAGTAATACTATATCTATACTTATTAATTTTAGGATATTTATAAGGAATAGATTTCGTTAGTAAGTAGTCTCGGACTAGTTATTAACTAGAATTAGACTAGTTACTAACTAGTTACTAGGTATAATCTATAAATATTACTAATAATACTATATAAATAATATTTATATTTAAGAGATTATTAATAATATTAATAGAGATTAACTTATATACTATTTTACTTACTAGTAAGTAAAGGATTTTATTATTTAAAGTTTATCTAAGTTAATATAATATTTAAGTAGATTTATAGTAAGATAACTAAGATTATCTTTAGATACTATAATAATAATAAGTAAAAATATAAGTTCTTTACTATTAACTAATTTACTATTAGTTAGTAACTAGTTACTAACTAAATAGTATTCACGGTTATTGTAATATATACCGGGTTACACGTGACATTAATACATGTGATATACCTCGGCTCTCGGGTAGTATAGTCGGCGATTAGGAGGATTAATAATCCTATTATATTATAGGAATACTACTAATTAGTAGGCTAGCTAGTGCTTATTAATTACTAGATTATATATATATTATTCTAGGCTCCTATTTATAGGAGCCCTCCCTAGATCTCTAAGGAGGGATAGAGATTAGTTCTATACTAAATTTAATACTAGTGATTTTTAATACTATAACTCTAATTTTACTTATTACCTTATTACCTACTAATAACTACCTTATAAGCTAATCTCTCTACCCTTAAGGGAAGTAGTTCGATAATATAATAATATCACGGAACCTATAAAGCGTATAGTAGCCTATTATTAACCCTACTCCTAAGGAAGAAGTCGATTAAATTAACCCTTAGGGAGTAATCGGAAATAGCGAAGGCTCTTCTAATACTTTTAATAGAGTTATTTAAGTACCTCCTAGAGGTAGTCCTAATAACGATAGTAATCTTAATAACGAACTCGATACTATAATTAAGGCCTAAGTTACTACTACCTAAGCTATAGAATAGACCCTATACTACGAAGTCGAAGTACTCTAATAGAAGTAAGAATTAATAGATATAATTAATTAATATATCCTTTAATTAGAATAATATAAGGGTACCCTTCGGGATACCTTAAGGTTCTCTATATCTCGTCTAAGTTCTACTCATAAGTCTATTCTATCCTTAATAATAATTCCTATTAGGGAAGGCCCTAGAATAGGGTTAGATTCTACCCCTTTTCCTAATATAATAGGTTTTGAGAGTAATCTCGATATTATTTATTAGGAGCTATTATATAATATCTTAAAAATAATACTAAACTAAGAGAAACTTCTTAAGGTCTAGATACTAGACCTATATTATAGAAAGTCCTTTAAAGAATAAAGGATATTCATATCTTCTTAGGAAGCGGTCTTTAGGACCTAGCCTTAGACTTATAATAGATACTCTTCTAGAGTTAATTCTACTATAAGTGCCCTTAGGGACGACCCTTATAATACCTAGGAGGCTACTATAAAATAGAGTCCTCTAGCCTATAAGATTAACTAAGAGAAGTTTAAGGCTTATTTAGTAAATATACTCTAGGCTCCTTAGACTTATTAGTAAGACACCTTTAAGGAGATTCGAGATCTTTATTAGAAGGATAGAGAGACTATTACTAAGTTATATACTCGGATAATTAGTCTTAAAGTTAACTAAGACTTATACCCTAAAAGGGACTAGGTCTAGACTCTCAATACTACTTTATCTAACTTTAAGACTTATTAGATACTTATATCTATCTGTTGGTATGGTTTCCCGGAGATCATGTGACTTATGTCACATGACCTCGCTTCCTGCATGTAGGAAATAGGACATGGGACATGGGACATGCGGGAAACGGGACATGCCAGACACTAGCACCAATTAGGCTTAGCGTATTTAGGGATCACATATCAGAACCTCGATACTATGATCCCTACTTACATAATACAACTACTTCACTAACCTACGCAATTAGCATTCCACGACTACGTGACGGTGCTACGCGTTACTAGTGAACCGACACTAATTAGTTAGTACTTATAGATCAGAGATAAATCAATTACGCTAAAGAAGCATCCGGTGGCCTATAGCAAAATCGACTAACTCTATGTCGAAGGGGGGAATTACCGTCAACTCTACGAAAAAGCATCCGGTAGCCTAAAGGGAGACGACTCTGGTTCTTGCTAATTAATAAGCGGTCAGCTATTTGACTATCTAACTGAACTATCTAGTTCTATTATCCTTTAAGACTAACTTCGTTTAGCACTAAGACTACCTTCTTAGTAACTAACTTTCTACTTATATACTACTATAGCCCCTCCTCCGGGAACATATACCCCTAAAGCCCTATAAGTTTTCTAGCTCCTACTTCGATTTTACTATTAAGTTAAGCCCCTTTGAGCTTCAGAACCCCTCTAGAAACCTCGATATTTCATACCCTAAATTTCCTATCGTGGTCGAAATATTTATGAACCTCGACTCTATAACTAATAAGTCTAATACCTCTTCACGAATTACCTCCGGACCCCTCTTACTATGAACTACACATATATACTAAGAAGGGCTTGGCCCTAAAGGTTCGGAATAGCGAACTAATAGGATAAATATAAGTAGATAGAGAAGTGGAAGGAGGGTATTAACTTGGAAGCCTCTAATAAGGACGATATCCTGGATTACCTTAATACTAGATTATTCTAGTATAAGGTAGAAAAGTCAACTAATAGAGACCTCTAGGAGCTATATAAGGAGGACTTTGCTAACTTCGATATTAACATATTTAGCTTACTTGAACGACGAGATCTACGTTGACTACGAGCTGTCTTACGATACGGTAGTGTCTACGTCGAATATAATAGGAAGTTACTTACTATTATATAGTCCCTAGTTAACGTGATTTAGGAGGAAGAATAACACATATAGACTACGGATAATATTATCGAATACTAATAAGATATCGAGGTAGGCCCTATAACCTCTTTGTATATATCACTTGAGAACGGTATTATAAGAAATCGACGTATTAAACTAATCGTCGTATATACCCCTTAACTACCACCTCTACTATATCAACCTCAACCTCTACTACTACTACCGCCGGAATAAGGCCTATAGAACGTCTATTAACCCCCCTAGTAACCCCCCTATTAACCTCCCCAGAATATTAACCTACTACCCCTACCGCTCCCGCTACTACTCCTACTACTCCCACCGCTTATACTACCTCCGAATAGCGCCCAGTTAAGCTCAGCCGGAAAGCTAATCGGGGAAGTCGCTAGAATCTATACTAAAGAACAGAAATATGACGGAACTAATAGTAGTTTTGACTATAAACTCACTATCTTCCTTAATATCTATCGATGTGTAGATCTTCTATAAGAGGTACTTATGAGAGCTTTCCCTACTATACTAAAGGGCCTAGTATAAGACTACTTTTACAATAACTAGTTATCTCAACGAACCTACGAAGTAGCCTATATGAATATTCGTAACTTCTTCGAAGGTCCCGAATATTAACGACGAAATCTAGACAAATGAAACGCTATTAACTTGAACTCTATGACAGCCAAATACCCTGAAAAGTTAATATTTGAGGTTATTTAGATCCTAATTAACGACTTATACTAGTTATAGTATAGACTTATACCCGCTTTACGAAGCACCGAATTCCTCTATAATAAGATCGTCACCGCTTACTAAGGCTCTCTAGTATACCGATACGTAGTTTCAGACCCTCCTATAGATCTCGGCTAGCTTATCTATAAGCTATAGTCCTCTATTACTACGTATAAGAAGGAGTAATAATAGATTAATAGCGAATCTACCTTCTTTACCGACTAATGATTCTATTCAAATAACCATTAGTTCGGAAACTGTCGAAACGACTACAATCATAGTCGTAGAAGCGGAAATCGTAATAACTACGGAAATCGTAACGACTACTATAATAGCTACTCGAATTCCTATAAGCCCCGCTATAGTAATAGCGATTCGAACGCCCCGAAGTCGTGCTTTATATACAAGAAACTAGACTACTACTCCTAGAAGTATTCGTTAGAGGAATAATAAGAGGAAAAGGCTCGATTTAGAGCTAGAAACCTCTATTAGTTCAAGGCCCCGAACTCCCGAAACTTTAATCGAGACTTTAGTTATTCCTACCTCTAATACGTGGCCTATATAGAGGGCGAATAGGAGATATATTAGAACGCTAAGGATAATCTAGGTGATGATTTTGAGGCTCTTTTAATGGATACGATCGATGATATAGACGAAGTAGAAGTAGAGGACGAATACTAATACTCAGATTCCTTCTTTACTTCTATCGAGAGTCTCCTAGCTACTTCGGACGTATAACTACCTGACGATTAAGCTCTTAACGTACGAACCCCTGAAGTACTAATAACTATAGCTAATAGCCTTATAGATGAACTTACCTCTCTTTCCTTTACGTACTAGTTAATAGGTGAGAACCACACCGTAGAACCTGAAGAACTACCTATAGAGGACACCTAGACCTTTATAGTAGGAGGTATGTCTAGATACGGTAGTCAACGCTTTTATGGAATCGTAATTAATACCAGAGCCTCCAAATACTCAACTACCGGTCTCGATTAATTCTAAGCTCTATAGCGAACTAATAATAGCGTCGCACTCGACGAGAGTACTAAAGGTCAAGTTATAGTCTACTTTAGTATAGGCTCTTCTACCTCTATTAGTTCTATAGTTATAGAAACACTAATTAGGCAAGTATAATTCCATATTATACTCTTAAAGACTCTATTTCTACTTAGCTTAGATGATATGGATAAGCTACGAGTCTACTTTAATAATCTCACTAATTATATCGTCACTTCCACTAGACGTCACGTACCTATTATACGATGTTTCGGCTACTCTTTTCTACTTTAGAACGATACATTACAAAGCCTTATTTCCGAATCTTTTACCTATAATCCATGCTTCCTTATAGAGACTAAATTACGATGTCTCTATCGCCGATTTAGTTATCTATTAGTTAATAAGCTCCGAAACTTACTAGAACGAGCTAGCTACGAAGTCGATACGGAAGCCTTGGAATACCTTACGAAATACTATGAGTAATACTAGAAGAACGGTAAATCACCTAGTCGATTTAAGTTTAACCTAAGAGACGACATTAGCTTTAACCTCTCGATTATCGTTAATATATTCTATATCCTCGGGAAGCTTATTCTCTATATCGTCGACGAGGGTACTAGATATCACGGGGGCTATTAGCTCTAGAATATTAGTGCCATATATACCTAAGACACCCTAAAGATATACTAGATTAATACTTATTTAGGCCCTCCTAATTAGATCGTAGTAGACACCGGAAAGCAGTTCACTAGTAAGGAGTTCGCTTAGCTTATAAATACGATAAGAACAAAGGTGAAAATCGTCCCTATAGAAGCTCATAAACTCTATAGGAATCATCGAACGCTACTATGGGC
>JAJTUS010000022.1:0-434893 GCA_021399465.1 Hyaloscypha sp. PMI_1271 | reverse complement strand
TAATTAGGGGTATTCTTTAGCTATTATCGCGAGTTACCCGGTGTAGGTTCCTATTCTATTAGCTAGGTAAGCGAGGTTATACTAGAGGGAGGGCTTTTGGGTCTCTTATTTAACTAGTATAGACGGCGGGCCTTTATACTCTTAACTTCGACGAGTTAGTCGTTAATTATTTATAACTAAGAGTAATACTCCTCATATAACTCTTCTTCCTTCATTTCAACTATTCCTTCTATAAGCTCTATTGAGATAGCAGCCTTAAGATACCCTTTCTTAATCTCGTCTTACTAGCCCTATCCCTCTACTTCTAGGATTAGGTAATTAAAGTTACTCAAGAACTCACCTAAGGGGGTTAACTTCTACTAGACCTAGTTTAATTCTCCTAAGGCCTTCTACTACTTCCTTAGGTCCTAGAAAGCTAGGTCTATTTACTTAAATAGCCCTTTAACTATAAACCCTCCTTCCTTCTATATATATCCTAACTAGGGGTATATCCTACTCGCCGCTTCTCCGGACAAGCGTCTAAATCCGTACTAGACTTTCTCCCTTTCTCTACTAATTACTTTATTATTAATTTCTAGCTTCGCCCTCAAGAGTCCCTCGAACTAGGGGTAATAGGCTAAGTCGTCCCTATTAAACTTATCGGGGTTCGGGAGGCAGGCCTTTAGTCGTTTTATAGTAAGGGGCTAAGGATATATATAGAGTTAAGGTATATGGACTAGAGAGGGTATCTATATTTAGGAGGGGTTCGGGGTTATCGTACATTCGTCGATTAAATCGATTCATGTAGCTAGGTTCGCTATTAAGTTTACTTATTATACTACTAGCTCTAATAGCTATTAGGACTACGCTACGAAGGCTTCTTATAGCTACTAAGGCGCTTCGTCTACTATCTCGGCTTCATATAGCTATCTATCCATCTAACTAACTACTAGGGGTTCCGTTCCTATATCTTCGTATAATAGAGGGGTCTAATAGGTTTCCCTTCTTGAGCCCGGCTTAGGAAGAACTTACGACCTCTAATATTGACCGGAATACTAGTGCTCTAGCTTCTATGTGTGGTTTTGGGCACTCCCTACTACTAGCTTTCATATGCTCTAAAGTCTTACTAATACGTCGGCTTTATAGGTAGTTTCGACTAAGGTCTACTTCTAGCTTCGTCTACTCCGAGCTTTATCGTCTATATATAGGTTTAGGCCCTCTTTACTTCTAGCTTTCGTACGTCCAAAATCTTACTAATACGTCGGCTTTACGGGTAGTTTCGACTAAGGTCTACTTCTAGCTTCGTCCGCTCTAAGCTTCGTCGTTATCTATGTGTGGGTTTAGGCTCTCCTTACTTCTAGCTTCGTATATATATAATCTCTAGTTAGTAAAGATAGGAGAGAGAGAATTCTAATGTCACGGGCTAGGCCTTTATATAAAGAAGACTAGTGGTTCAATTAACTAAATAGAATTCTCTAAGGAGGAAAGAGAAGAGAAAGGAAAGTAAGGACAGGAACCATGTTCCTTAAGGCGTCTAAGCTTCCTAAGTAACGCGTAGTTACTCTATTAACTAAAGGGGGCGTGTTATATGACCACGGACATGTCCGAGATTATGTGACCTGAGCGAGGCTTCTAGCTAAGCATATTAATCGGGTCTCGACCTATTATAAAAGTAATTAATAGAGTAGGATTATATAATCTAGGAATAAGATACTTATAACGTTTATCTAACTATTAGTCCCCTGAAGCCCTCTCCGGGAAAGTATTTACTTAATAAGTATTATATCTAGATCTATAAGAGTCTTAGTAAATTCGCTAAAACTTGGTACTTTAGCTTCTAATACCCAATTCTAGAAGGTAATAATAGTCTCGTGGTCTAAGTTAAATTAATAGCTCTTATTATTTTCTTTAACTATTATAAGGAATTTGGTAACTAACTTCTCTATATAATATCTCTCTAATATATACTATATAAAAAGAATAAAGAAGTGGTAGCCTTTAGATAAGGTAGTATTATAGATAGTATATAGTCTTTTCTATACCTATTTGGATATCGTAGTAGTTTAATAGAAAGTATAGAGAAACTAAAGTAATAGGAGGGCCTTATAATTCTCGAGTTATATCTCTTAGCTCTTAATATTATAAGCGATTATGATAAGTTTCTTGTGATCTGGAATACGCCGCTAGCTATTTAGTATTAGAATAAATTTGTACTAGAAAGTAAAGTAGTAGCAAATGGGTAGTAAAGGGATAATAAGGTATAGTGAAAGAGTAGTGAAAGAATAGTGAAAGGGTAGTAGATGGGTAGAATAAATATTTGGACTAATGCTTAACTAGTGTCCTATATGACCCCCTGTCTCCCGTTTCGCTATTAGCTATATTTTGCTGCCTATTAGATATAGAACGCTCCCCTAATGTCCCATATGAATTATACTCTAGCTTGGATTTAGCCCTATACCGGAATACTCCCGAGATTTTAATATTTGCTTAATTCATTTAGGGGGTAGGGATAGTAATAATATAAATGTACCCCTAAATAATATCCTATTCTCGCTAATTACCTTATATATAACCTAATAAGATACTAGAGAAAAAAAGTACTATAGTAAACTTGAATTAATTCCACTAGCCTTACCTCCTCTAGATATTATTATAATATTGACGCATATAAATAATACCTAGAAAACTCGTGTATTAAAGATAAATATTATAAAACTACTAAATTAAATAAAACTCAAAACTCCTACTAATAAAGGAGCGCGAAAAATTATATATTATAAAGGTATTTAGAGGCTTATCCTAGTTCTAGATAGTATCTAACTATAATTCTAGAAGCTATTAAGGAGATATATACCCCGGTGCATCTTTTACTACTAGCTTCCGCTACTACTTTTATACCTAGGACTTCTATCTATATTATTCTAGGTTCTAAGGTAGAGCATTAGTTAATATTAATATTAAGATATATAACTAAGCTCTGTCCTAGTAGTAGTATATAATAATACTAAAGTTATCTAACTAAAACACTATTATCCTTAACTATAATATAGACCTTAGCCTCTATTATACTTTATAGAGCTCTAGATACCGAACTTAAGGACTTAATCCCTTTAATATAGGCTTTCTAGCTTATTTATATTAAAGTATATATTATATTTATAGATATAGTATCACGGAATGAGATCGCGTTTAAGCTAATATCTAACTTAATTAAATCCCTAATTAAATACTACTAGGGTATCTATTACGTGAACTTAGTAAATATATATACTTATTTAAAGCTAGAAGTTAAGAAGCTAAAAAAGGAATTCATTTAGGCTATTTATAAGTTCATATACTATACTTATATATCTGCTCTAGAGGGACTTGAACTAGATAGCTCTAGAGAGTTATTATATAAGTAGAGTAGAGAAGTTAAGACTAATATCCTTAGCCTCCTCTTATAAGCTTCACCCTAGAAAATACTTCCTCCTCGCTAGAAGCTACCTCTATTCTAGAAATTATGTCCTTAGCTCTTAATACATCTAATACCCCAAGAACTAGTTCTTAGTAGCTAGGTTAGAGCCCTTCCCGTAGACTTGGGTTATAATAATTAGTTATTTTTGGGTTAAAAATATATATTTTGCTACTATATTAATAAACTATATTTGCTATTTCATCTTCCTAATCACGTTCCTGTTACCTTCCCTTTTCCTACTATAGTATTGTATTTAAGCTTTTAATAATTATAATTATTATATAGATAATATTAGTAAGATCCTCGTTTACTATTCTAGTTAATAAAGCCCTAGTAGGTTAATATACTATAATTATAAGGGTTATAATAATAGCTTCTAATCTCGAGACTAAAGTTATAGCCTAGAGTAAGTTCCTTGCCTTTAAAAGTTATTTATAAGTCCTAATAATAATAGAGGAAAATATACCTTTCTTAATTATATGCCTTAAGAAGTAGATAATACTATTCTTCCCCCTTAACTTAATTATCTTTGCTTCTATATTTGGCTTATAGCTATAATTAGTAAAGTAGGTAGTATTAGACTTATATATATAGTTAATAATATTGTATTTATTAACTATAAATAGGAAATATTCCTTAATACTAATCCCCTAGTAATACTTCTCTTCCTTAGTAAATAACCCTAATTTGTGAATTAGTAATAATATAACTTTTATAGCCTTAAACTCCGAATAGTTATAACCTAATTAGGATGAATTAATTAGAAATAGCCTAATGAGGAGGCTATAAAAATAAATAGTTTCATGGTGTTTTTGGGGCTATACTAGTAGTTGCTTATTTTTTCGTTTATACCTTGTGAGAATTTATATTATAGGCTAGCCCACTACTAGGAGAGTCTATTTAGTAGAGAAGTTAGAGTCCAGGTATAGATCTTTATACCTAAGTATAAGTTAGCGCGGGAGCTTATACTAAGTAAAGATAAATCTTTTCTATACTCGTATAATAGTAGGAAGAAAGGAGTCACTAAATGCAAGCTGCCTCTAAATCTCGGTTAATAAGCGAGCCCCTTTTAGACTAAATTACAATCTACTTTAATTATTTCGGCCTATTACTGGATCATTCGCAGGCATCCTACTATAATAGCCCGCTATATAACTATTATAAGGAGGAAGAATAGCTTGAGGCTTTTAAGTAAAGAGGGTAATAATTAGAAATACCTCAGCTAATTTCTAGAGGTAGGTTCATTATTTTATATAGATAAGGTAGAGATTATAGTCCTAGCCTAACCTCCCAAATTCAGGAATAGGTGTAGGATAGGGTAATCCCAGTTCTTGACTATATAGAAGACAGGTGCGAAGGCGCGATAGTGTAGTGTTAAGGGGAATTATATATAAAGATACGTCTAATAATAAATGTCTAAAGGTATTAACTCATATCTAAAAGATGCTATTAGATATATTATATAAGCCTCTTAAGCTATCTAATTACCCTAAGTATTTATTAACTTAGTACTAAGGGGGTCGCGGGAGGAAAGGCTTTCTATAATTCTCCTTTTATTCCTCTTACTTACCTTTATAAAGTATAACTTCTCTTCTTTAAGATAATTATTTAAGTAACTTTATATGGATTTAATACTTAGATAATTGAACTATTTGGTTTATAGAATAATTACTCCCTATATTATCCTTTAGTTAAGAATAAGAGTTCTATAAAGTATATCTGGTATAGTTTATTTCCTATTACCCTCTAGCCTAGTATTTATTAGTATTATATTTAAATGCCTGGTATTGAGCTTTATAACTCTCCTAATAGAATTATAGCTTTATATTAATAGTTATTACTACTATCTTCCCGATATACCCTCTATTATTAAGAGTATAACTGGCTACTCTTTAAATATACTTAATATTCCCTAGCCCTAAGAGCGTGGACTATAAATGGCCGCACCTACTAGCGGAGGTAATGAAGGGTATTACTATAATCTTAGTTAATCTAATAATAGGTATTAATTAGTTTAATACCTCTAAATATAGCTTCTTTATATATAACTCCTCTAAGCTATTTGTATTTTTGCCCTTAGAGATATTGAAACTATAGAAGTTATTAACTTATAGATCGTGATAATTCTATATTGTCTTCCTCTTCCTCGCTTTTACTCTTTATATATTCGCAAAATATTATTATTTAATATAGACGGGACTAAATGGATTTTATACTATTAATTTTCGAGTATGATATAGGTACTACTAAGTAATAGATTACATAGAAATAGGAGGATAATATATAGTAGAGCTTATATTATAGACTATATTTAGACTAATTTGAAATATGCTTAGGAATAAATAGCTGAATCCCAAGTCCTTTTTGGCTCAAAATTTCCACCTCTAAAGCTCTATCTTAAATCTAAAGAATTATATAAAAGGAAATATGAATTGAGATAACTTAAAGGACTACCTTTTAATAAACCAATTATCCTTATTCCTAACCTATAGCCGGGAGGGTATTTTACCTTACCCTCTTACTAAATCTCGAATTATTAGTATTACCTTTTCGTTTCCCGCCTAATCCTTTATTATTTAATATCTCTGTAAGTGTTTCTTAAGGTCTATTACCTTCTATACTATCTTCCTTCGTCTTCTCTATCTCTTTTGCTTTATTAGCTATTAGGAATCTTCTACTTAGCCCTCTAGGTCTTCTTATTACGTAATTATACCTGCTTTTATAGAGGCATGGCTTTCTTTCTTTTATTAGACGAAGAAACTTTTCTAATTACTCTCTTGCCTTATGGCGTATTAGAATTTGGTTGAATTATTTGGGGTTAATATATATAGGATCTAGCTTAGGTAACTATGAGTATTGCTGGCTAGTAGATATAGATATAGGCGGTATATGAGATGAAAGTAGTATATGAGATAAAGGCTCCCGTTTTACTATATTTTCTCCTTACCCAGAGGTAGCCGCTATAGCTGCTATTACTACTGCCTCTTGTGTGGTTTTAGGCGGGTATTAGAGTACTAGGTTAAGGTGATTTTGACTAGCTTGCGGTTATAGTAATTCTCGCATATATTAAGTATAGTTAGTGAATATAGATATATAGTAAGGTATTGGGCGTTATAGGTATGCTATTAGTTATATTAACTTAGGAGATTTATATCTCTAAACTCTCTTATATAGTATAAATCGCAAGGTTAGGGTATAGGAGGCGGTGGAAGAGAAGTAATTAATTAAGCTTAATAGGCGGCTAGTATTGAGAATTAAGAGTAAATGCGACGAGGCGATAACTTAAATAAATATATATCTCCTAGTAATAGTACTAAAATATAGAGTAGGTACTAAGCTAAGGTAGGGTATTTGGGTGTTTAAGGCGACTATTTAGGCTATTTTCCTCGTAAGGAGATAGTTACTACTCGAGAAAACGCTAATCCTCCTAAGGGATAGAATATGTAATATAGGAATAGCGGGAGGGGTATATAGATGTCGGTCCGCGGGTAGTATACCGGGGAATAAGCATCTTCTAATATACTAGCTTTATTACTGTCCCCTCTAATGAGCTTAAGGTTACTTTATAGAAGCAATGTCTGAAATAATAGATTTAAGACTAGATAGTAATTGGCTAAGATATAGGTAGTAAAGAAATAGCGGGATAGATGTGAAATGAGCGGGTAATAGGTAGTAAATATGGCGTGAAAAATGTATGGAACAATACTTAATTTAATAGGTAAAGGGTAGTGAAAGAGTAATGAAAGAGTAGAGAGGGTAGTGAAAAGGTGGGGAACTAGGTCCATATAACGGGATTGAATTGGTAGTAAGGGACTAATCTTCCTAAATAAGCACTCACTTATATAAATACCTGGATATCTTACGGAGGATACCTGGCCGGGAACTAGGTCTAGTACACTTATAAGTAATTAAGATATCTCTTATTTCCTGACTATTAACGCTAGTAGAGTATCCTTGAGCGAGATGTCCCTTGGTATTAGTTAATTAGCTATTAGAAGAGCAGGGGAGTAGTGTCTTATTAGTCTACTTATATAGCCTTGATTTATGTATAGCCTATCCTCCCTATAGACTTTTAATCCAATGCCCAAAAATAATTAGTTTTCTTAATATCGTCGTATTTTCCTTTATAGTTTAATACTATATAGATTGGGGAATAATCTTAGTTATCTAAATATAGGAGATAGTTCACGTAATTATTTCTCGATGAATGAATTACTACTAACTAGATGGAAAATATATATAGGAATATTAATAGAATAGAATAAGGTAATATATATACGCCCGCCTTAGATTATTCCTAGTTAATTAATTTCCTGTACCAAGTTCCTCTTATAGCCTTTCCCTCTTTTTATACGCCGCTTATAGGGCGCCTACGTCCTCGCGCCCGGCTCTAGTAATAAGCTAATCTGGATTAATTACCTTTACTTATTCTAAGAAATACCTGTATTAGTTCTATTACTAGTACTCTCTATCTTCGTAGTATATGTTACAGGAGCTAAGGCTATTATCCGCACCTGGCGGCACTTATATAAAAAGATCCTTACTAAGTAGTACTAGTATAAATAAATCCTTACCTAGCGGTACTAGTATAAATAGATCCTTACCTAGCGGTACTAGTATAAAGAAATCTCTAAAATTAATATAGTCCTAACTTTAATACTCTTAGTTATTAGTATACTACTCTTAGTATTTTCTATCTAGTAAAAGAAAGAAATTATTCGATAGATTCTTCTCTTATTAGCTAGTAGAGCTTTAATCCTCTATTAGGTGAGTTACCTAGTTCTTTAGGAGCTGTACTAACTAGTGGGTTGAATTCTTAGTGAATGTATACGTTAATATTTCTAGCCGGCGAGAAGTTTTGTAATAAGTATAGGGACCTAGTAATAATCCATATAGTTATTATTATTATAGTATCTATACTCTCCCTAGTACTACCTTATTTGTAGAAGGAAGTAGATAAGGGACTTTATCTTATAGGTCTTATATTCTTTATAGTAGAGTATTATGCGCTATTTGGTTTCTATTAGTATTACTATTATAGCTTATATAAGACACTAATCCATTAGTATCGGGGAAAAGACTAAACTCTAATCCCCGATATTCTCTGGTCTAATAAAATTCTTAGTACGATCGCCTTCGCTATTACTATCCCCTCTACTATTTGCTATAGGATAGACGTAATTAACTTTGAGTTAATTCTATAGGTAAGTTAACTTCAGTTATCTATAAATGCCCTTTAATAAGATATATAGATAAAGTATATAGCTACTGAGATATGGCTTCTATAGTGAGTACTACTATAATATTTACGGGAGTTTATAAACTCGGATATACTAAGCTTTATAATAAATGAATTACCTAAAGGGTCTATTAAATTTTAATTTCTAGTAACTAATAGAGACTCGAAAACTCGAAGCTTTATAATAGATGAAATACTATATATGGAATTAGAAGTTATATTACTACTACTAGTCTATCTCTCTAGTACTATAATATATAAAGGTAGGAATTTACCTAGAGAAACTATAGGTAAGGGACTACTATGGCATGATACTAGGGTAGGAGTCTAAGGTAGTAAGACTAGCACCACGTGGTTAAGGAGCCTAGAGCTAGCTAGTAATAATACTAATAACGGGGGCAATATTATTAGCGGTATAGGTATACTAATTTGGACTATAGTAATACTCTATATTCTAGTTATAATTATCTATATTATTTAATAAACCTCTCACTATTTTAAATTTCAGTGTTATAACTTTCTCCCTAACTTTCTGAGGTTACTTAATTATTAGAGTTTAAGTCGTTTCCTATTAAATTAATGTCTTATTTTATTATTACTAAAGATCTTAAATACTAATTCATTAACTGAATTTCACGATGCTATGACTCTAGTTCGTGGTATAGGCCCCTTACTAGCTTCTAATAGCTAATCCCAATTAAGCTCATCTTTTGTTATATATTACAAAGAAGTGTAGCTGGAATGGATGCTTATATATTTGAGAAAGTAGTAGCGAGGAAACTATAATATATATATTTAATAATTATAATAATTTATCTCTCTATATTTACTATACTATATTTCTTATAGCTCGTAACCCTATATCCAGGAATAAAGAAATATAACTGGACTTACTTAGGGACTGAATTATATATTAAATTATAGGTAGAGTTAGGAACTTAGGGGGAGGGAGGGTTACTACTTAATATAGATTATCTTGGAGCCCTAGTATGTGAAAAGTCTCGGGGTTATAGCTACTTACCTTACTTACTCTAGTGGCTTATACCCGGAAATTAGCTAAGTTAGTAATTAATCTTTTATATAGGAGCCTCTTTAGTAGGAGAGCGGGTAGCCTAAGCTAATATTAGGGTCCTATCCTCCTACTCTAAAATAACCTTTATAATATATATACTTAACTATTATCTTACTTTATTAATTATTATCTCTAATTTCTCTACTACTTCCATATGAGCCTATCTAATGAAGCTATACATGCTTTTAATACCTAATAGCCTTATAGTGAGTTCTTTAGTATACCTATTAACGAGCCTGCGACCATAGGTCTGTGCGCACAGGGCACTTTCTAGGTATTTTCAGGCTTCACGAAAACGCCTTCAGGCTTTAAAACCTAGAAGTCACGACTTTTACTTCAAAAGTTCATAACCTCTATTAATTATAATAATCTATAATCGTGGGAAAGTGTATGAAAATAGCTAAATTACACTTTACGAAGTTAAAAATTTAATTTTAAAAGTATTTTTATTTTTATTTGTATACGAAATGCCCTGTAGTGTACAGACCCATAGTCGCAGGCTCGTAAGATCCGTAACTAATGAGAGGCTTAAGGAATAATAAATATACTTAATACCTAGTTTATTAGTCTTAATTTCAATCTTACTAGAAAATAGCTTTATATATTATGCCGCCCTTATCTAATCTATAGAAACTATAATGAAGTTAGTCCTAATTATACCGGAGATTAGTTTTGTAGTAATTGCCCTAAAGGAGAGGATATAGAGCGCCCTACTAAGCTAGCTCTACTATAGTCGCAGGGGCCGAAATAGTATACTATATATAGTAAAAGCTTTGGAAGATATAAGTGTGAGAGCCGGATATATGGAGGAAAATACCTCTCTAGCTAAGATATTAATAGGATTTCTTCCCTAGATTATATTTTAGCGACGTAACTTCTAGTAGATTAGGAAGATGAGAACTATACTCGTGACTTCTTAGTAGGTTTATATATCCTTCTTTATTCTTCCAAAGAATTATTCTAAACCTACTTCTAGATCCTATAGCGGATCTAATTTATAATATAATAGAAGTTGGTATATATAAAGGAGGTGAATTTATATAGGATAATTACCTCGGAGTAGTAGATAACTAGACCTCTCTTCTAGAGATAGGATAGGATAAGGCTCTTCTAGAGATAAGATAGGATAACGCTCTTTTAGAGATAAGATAAGAGGCTCTTCCGGAGATAGGATAGGATAAGGATCTTATGTATAAAATTGGCTAGGGGGATTATAGACTCCTTAAGGACTCGTAATTCCAAATAAACGGAGTATAAGTAAGGTTATCTACTGAAAATTTTTAGTCTCTCTTTCCTGAATCTACTAAGTTCTAGTATACCTTATTAATGGAAAATGACCTACTTTCTCCTTATAACTTATGTAATAAGGATCCTTTAGAATATTACTTAGAACCCTACCTTTATAGCGAGGATTTCTCTACTAAGAACTTTAGAAGAGATATTCTTCCTTACTCTTTATATAAAAATTACGACGAAAACGCCTCATATACTAGCCGTAATCCTGAATTTACTAGAAACTAGTATTATAAAGGATACTGCCCTTACTCTATTTATAGGGATAGTAAAGGTGATTTCCTACTCTATAATACGTGTAATAGGGTATATTATTTACTTTACGCCGGTATTAGTACTACTCCTAATAAAGATAAAGATTAGTATTATATAAATTACCTTAAAGGGGTTATCGCGTCTCTTGGGAGGAAGGAGAAATATAAGAGTCTATGAATTAAATCCTAACTTCTCTACTAATAATCTAAGCCATAACGAGGGGGAAGAAGGGGAGGATACTAAGAGAGTATCCGCTCTACTATAATGTGACTTATAAGGCTAATGGGCTATACCACTACCTATTTAAAAATGACCTAATAGCTAACTATATATACTAACCCTAAAAGTTGAAGTATAATTACGAGTATAGTCTTATCTTCTCCTTCTCTCCTATTATAAGCTAAGTATATATTAGTAAATTAGTAGACACCTACTTAAGGTTATTTAAGTATAATATAAAAGCCTATAAAGATCTTCTTGGTTTTTTATCTATAGCTTACCTTCTCTACTATAAACGTGAAGCTTATACTATATATAGATATGGCGATAAGCCCTTTATTTATTCCTTTTAAAATTACTTACGAGCTAATAATGGCTTTCCGTATCGCTGGAACCTATAGGATTATATAAAGCGAGTTCATATAAACTCTAAATAGTAACTACTAGCCTTTGGATTAGTAGAGGTACCGCGAAATATATTAAATTTAGACTTCCTTCTTATGCCTTATACTTATACTAATATTTAAAATACTTAAAGAAGACTAGGCCCTTAAATCCTATATTAATACTCTCTAAATCTTTCTCCTAGCTTAATCTAACCCTTTAGTGCGCTATAGTCGCTAGCTATTAGGCTTAGTATAAGATATGTGAGTGAGAAAGGAATAAAAGGTAGAGGTACTTATAACCTCGTAGGCCTTCTTAGAGCTACTTACTAAGATCTATATACTTTCCTCTACCGTATATACTATGGATTTCGAAGTTTAATACTATACTCTTATTTCATATAAAGCTTAAATTTACCTATAGTCTCGAGAACTACTCTAGTAGCCTTATATACCTTATAGTAATAGGTAATTATTAGTCCTAGCTCCCTACACAAGTGGCTCTCGATATAGTCTATTATCTTTATAGTCCGGGAAAAGGTCTTCTTCTTCCTCTTACTAGTATAAAAAAAGATATATTAAGTCTTTTCATAGATGAGAGGAAAAGGCTTTAGATCTAGAGATAATTTACTTAAAGAAGATTTTAGGGATAATACTTCTTTAGTGAACTAGTAGCTAGAGTAATTACTAGAGCTCTCGTGACTTGAGACTAAATAGGGTTTAGGCCTTAGTATCTCTCACTGAGAATAGAGCACTACTATTAGATTAATTAAGTGGATCTAGCGTTAAATAATGTCTTCTGGACTTAAGTCTATAGGAAAGTAGTAGATGACCTCCTATAGCTGGGTCTATTTGGGGAGTTAGTAATAGATAATAGGTTCTATATACTCGGTAGTCTTAACCTTATTTAGCTACCTCTATAGTTCTTTATTATGAATATAGTAGAAATACTATCACTGAAATGCCTTCTTAATATTGTCCTCCTACTTCTTAGTTATATTATTAATCTTTTAACTAAGTATCTAGTATCTCTTACCCTTCTCCGTATATGTCGCTAGGTATAGGAATTTATATTAGCTTTATATCTCTATATAGAGGGCCTTTTACTTCTCTTTCTATTTAATAATCCTTGTGTCACGAGGGAGAGTATCTTTAATATACTAAGGGATATCCTTTAGGGCGCGTGGATTGCACGTGAGGCTTATATATATAAAGGCACGTATAAGCCTATTAATAGATAGTTATTCTATTACCGCCAATTGAATATTAAATTAAACCCGGGTATTAAGATATACCCTAGTGAAGATCGCCGAGTTCTGCTTATGTCTCATAATCTAGTTATGAACGGCTATTATAGCGGCCTCTAATAGAGCTTATAAGAAGAGAAAAGAGTAGGGGGTAGAATATACTTACTATCCATAGTGTTCCCTATACCTTAGCGTATATAGTAGCTAGTTAGCTTTTGCTCTAAGCTAGCCTCTTATCCGAGATGATCTAGGTAATATATAAGGGTTAAGTAGTAAAGGGCTTTATATTCTAAGGTTTAGAACCTATTAGTAATCTATATAGGTTATTGAAAGATTAGGACCTTTAGCTTTAATAGCTTCTAATATACCCTAATTGCCTTTATGGGGTCTTTTAGGTTTATGGTAAAGAAAGGTTCTATACCTATAGGGCGGTTATTTACCTGAATCGCGTTATCTCGGAGCGCGGTAGCTATAATATAAGCGATTAGATAGAGAATAGGGAGCTCTTCCTCGCAAAAGAGGTAGGTTATACTATATGTTATGGTTAGTAGGGTTAGTGAGAAGGAGAGAGCCTACCCTATAGCTTGGGTTTCTTATTAGCGCCTTTATAGTACTTGAGATTAATCTCTATTATAACTAGGTTATGCTCCCTAGGCGTGGGATTCTATATAATCCAGAGTTAGATATCCTTATAATAGAGCGCCTTATAGCATCTTTTAGTACTAGGAGATTCCCTAATATTATTATAGTAATTAGTATTATTAATATTATCCCACGGTTTAGCTTAGTTATAGTCGGGGTCTTTGGGGTAATTTATTAGATTTAACTCTTCCTTATTTAGGTTATTAAGGTCTAAGGTAGGCTCCTCCTTATTAAGGCTAGGGATCTCGGGATCCTCTTATAGATACTTATAAGGAGTATTATACTTTATTATATCTATAAGCTCCGCTGGCCGTGCCCCCGTGAAGATGAATAGAAAGAGGAAAGTCGTAAGCGTATAGCGCTAGTCTTCTGTTAGGAATATGCAGGTATCCCTAGCCTAGAGGTAGGTGAGTAAGAGTAAGAGGTTGTCTAATCCTAGTATAGGCTTATCCTTAGGTATAGGGTTTAGCTTAAATTCTTCTTCTAAGACGAGGATATACTATACTTAATATTAATATTTCATATCTTCTTATTTACCCTAGTATACGTAGCGTACCTGGCAGACGTCCTTTCCGTGGCCCTTTTAGTAGTCCTTACTACTAAATATGAAGCTATTAATCCGTTTATAGAGTATTTGAAACTGCTTCTAGTACTGGCGGAGCAACTATATCTTAAATACTTAATAATTCTTATAGATAAAGCGAAGAAATATTATTATAGTCCCTTTATAATACCTCTATACCTCTTCCTTCTATTCTCCTAGCTTTGCGTATCTATAGTACCTATGAAGTATTAGCTCTAGTTAGGGTCTTCCTAGCTCTAGCTAGTACGTACCACTGGAACTTATTCGTAATACTATTAATATTCTCTTTGGTAGTATCTATATCTTTCTGCTATAAAGGGCGTGCTATGTTAAGCTTTGAACTAAGGGTATTAAGTCCCTCTAGAGTATGCTTTTCCTTCTACTCTCATATAGTAGGCTTATTACGCTGGTTGATATATCTGGTGAGAACCGCTACGGGGTCGTATGGTTACTACTAAGCGGTGTTAACTTCCATACCCACGGCCTTAGTTTAACTCTAGAGGGATAGTAAGGGACATCGATAGAAGAGTGATAGAGGGTAACTGGACTCTATGAGCTGAGATCTGCTCTATCTACTTAAGATCAGAGAATACGAATGACTACGTTAGGCCTACTCTACATATACGAGAAAAGGAATTCGGGGAAAGCGACGGCTATAGCGATGGGGATAAGGCCCTCCATATTTGGCTACCCCTCTATGTTTGGCTACCCCTAATAATACTCGCTTAATTTAGCTGCCCCTAATAATCTCGCTTAGTTTTGGTGTTCCGGCCCCCCAAAAACAGCGATATAACTATCCCGGATCCGGGGACTAAAATACTACTACCTTGACTCTAGAAGTAAAAATTAATATAATAATTATATGTGCCTTAGAGTACGTGATTTTTATATAATATATTAAAAAGAAAAGAAATATATATACTTACTTTGACTTTGACTTAATCTTAACTATAGTAAAGCCTTTTAAAGTAAATAAAGAACTAATAATTATTATAAAATATGAGTTCCATTTTCTAATATTCTTTATATATTAATTTCATATAATTTAAGAGCTTGGCTTTTAAATATATATTAATTCATTTAAGTTCTTTAAAATATTTAATTTATATTATTTAAAGAGTATATTATATACTTATAATAATAATTAAATTAAGATATATCTTATTATAATATATATTTATATATAATTTATTATTTAAGCTTTTTAAATATATACTTAATAAGTATTAATAAGTATTAAATAATATATAAAACACATTTTAGCTAAATAAAATCTAAGTGAGAGATTTATTATCTCGATTTATTTCACTTATTTAATATATTAGTATTTAGTAAATATTTATTTAAACTATTATATTTGAATATTCTTATTATTTAATTCTAATTTATTATTTTTAAATTTTATGTTTAACTAATGAATGTAATTACTGGTTTTTTTTATAAAAAAAAATATAAAAAAACTAATTGCTATTAACTTGCAATTAATTTAATTAACTTCTCAGATGATGAGGTCTGTGTAGAGATGGCGATCGTGATGAGTTGAAAGAGTGCGCATCATCAACACATCTGCGCCGTCGAGTTTTTGCCATCCAGGCACATTGCTTACGACCAGATGTTCTCCATTGGCTTGCATGATCTCCTTCTGTATGAAGCCTCAATAGATTCTGCTTCAAGGCATGGGTTATATATCGCTGAAGAGATACCAAGAGGGTAAGCCATGTTGATATTAGTCCTTAACTTCCGTTGCCAAGAGTTGCAAGATAGGAAGAAGCGAGTGCGATGGTAGAAACGTTGTTCTGCACAAATTTAATCTCGACCAAGTTCCTGCTAGCGCAGTCTTCTTTCTCTGGATATACATAGTAACAGTGAGTCTGCTCTGTAATCCTCACGCAAAAGTTCGATCCCAGTGTGGGGTCTGGCCACAGGACAGAGAGGTCTCGAGTTGGCGCATGTTGGGGAGATACTGACGGGCACGCTCTATGTTGAGGCAAGTTCCCTCTAGTTTAGAAGAATATTCCTTTGCTATGAAGCTGGCAGAAGAGGAAACGGGTGGCTTGGCAGCAGATTGAAGGTTGACAGCAAGTGACACTGGGAGCAAATATGTCACATGAGACATGTCCTTATGCTACCTTTCCATTAAAGTGCTGCATCCAGCGACTCAGCTCATCCAACGAGTGAGAATATGGATGGTACGCTTTGGTGCACAAAGTGACGACTTGATTGGGAGGTGGAACGTTAGGAGATCCACAAATAAAATTCCTCTATTCAGGCTAGAGGGTGGAGAAATAAGGCCCATTTTGGGTTCAAGGGCAAATTCCCACATCTCCTTAGGCACTGCCGTAGGCAATAATTTCTCCAGACACCCTATGCACTGAACTCCGTTGAACCTTGATTTTTTGAGATGTTTTTGACACCCCCTACCCTCGAACCTCGTATGTCTCTATAGGCTCCTTTGCTTTCCACCATATATAGCCTCGAACGGTCCGTGTCTATACTGTTCGTAAAGTGTATGTTCTTGGCTGAGCGTGGAGTGGGGCCCGTTCGGAAAGGTAGGAGTGAAAGTGTACCGTGGCTCTTCGGAAGACTCGCCGAGATTGAAATGGTCGACCAGGGAAGATGTTAAACTCTGGCAACGACGTGAGGTTGTGTGCGAATACTATTTGTGCCGCCGTTCGAGGAAGCCGAAAACTTGTGCTAAAGAACGGAGGTGTGAGGACAGCTTGTACTACAGGTTGTGTGCCGATTGACCGGTAGTCAGCTACGTACCAAAGAATTCGCACGACGACAGGTTGTGTCAACGTATTGAGATTTGCGAATATGACTTCGTACCCTGGTGATAACGTTGTTTCACGCGTACGAGTAAGATGCCCATTGAGATCTGCCGACGCGGCGTATGTCCACAAATTGGAGTCGAAAAAGGAAGCGAGGTAAAACATGAGAATGGCTAAGTTGTATGATGTTGACAAGGGCATACTAACAAAGCGAAGTAGTGAGCGGTATGGACTTATCGTGCCGGTCAAGGAGCCAATCCATCAAGATGACCCCCCAGCCCGAATCCGAGCCCGCAAGCGCGAGCCGGAGGAGAGGGACTTGAGTCCAGAGCTAGATGAATGCCTTTCAGCGCTTCATACTAGGGCCTATCTCACCCAGAACCGGTAGGACAACGATGAGCCTATTTTCAGGCAAAGGGACCATTTGACTGGTCTCAAACGACAGTGAGCAACTCACCGCATGAGAAATGGTTATCCACTGAACTGGCTTCTGGTATCAATCAGACATTTGAGCTTTTCGAGAGTCCTCTCTTACCGAAATCGATCCTAGAAGTCAATATCATTGGTGTATAAAGGTATCACGTGACAGGATTCCTTGCTTCTCCTCGACTCAGTATTGGATGAGACTCCCACTGCCAGCGTGGAAAGTCGCTTCCCACTTCTAGGCTGACTCAACGCCCTTTCTCCGCACGGTCGGGTGTTTCCATCCTCTTCTCTCAAGTTTTCTGCTCCTCACTGAAGCTGTTTTGGTGCGAAAAGCGACAGAATATCACCTTTGTTAGTGATACTAGAGGCATCCAGACTCTTGTACCATGTTCAACTACGCCAAGGCATATTTTCGAGTGTGGGCTTTCCTAGAGAGCCTTGCCTTATCCCATTATTGGCCGGTTGTGAAAAATCTGCCCAGCATCCTCGCCACGCGTTCCGCAGGCGAGGCAGATTTTCAGTACGAGACACAGTTGAAAGCACTTGGTGGCCTCCAAAAGTCAGGCTTTCTTCGAGGCACTGATGTCCCTGGTGCTCCTGGGAGACTCGCTGTATGGTCAGAAGACGAAGGTTCGCTCGAGGTTGAAGACGCACTCGTTTGTCCTTCATTTTCGCACGGTTCTCACCACGACTTCAAGGAACCGAGAACAAGAGGGTACAAAATTCAGTTCAAGGAGAGAAATAAACCTGTAAGAACTGCTTTCAAACATTTAGAATTCATTTCGGGACTAACAATAACGATAGCCCGATCCAAATTACAGTCAAGGAGAAGCGGTATGGTTGTATGTCGATGGCGAATGGTCTTTCAAGCTCTTGATAGCCTCGGACGGGGAATGGATTGAATCTGAAAAGCAGTGGAAATACCAGGTCAGGCAGACTGACGGAAAGTTGTACGAGAGCGGGAAATTGGTTGGGGAGGACGATCTGAATCGGAACAAAAAATAGGGTCGGTGCCTAGTTTTCCCGGGTTGAAAGTTTCGGCCGTCACTTGGTAAGCAGAATGTAGCTAGTTGCTTTGCGTTGGCTTCCTAATCACTTTTTGTCCAATCATGAACTTGGATGGCTGCGTGAAAGCCTGACCACACCGCCGACTAACGCCACGTAGCCTCGTTCCATTTTCAACCCTCATCGTGGGCGTTGATATTCAATACCAGCTGAATGATCAATTGCATACATGCGAAGAGAACAAGTTGTACAGACCAAGGTGCTCTGGAAATTCTATGGGAATGGCCGGAATACTTAACAACCATGAGGATCTTCTGGAAAAGGGCGAGTTGATAGAAGGTGTGCCGTCATCGCCTGCAAGAGACCCCACCACCTTACCAGGAGAGCATCTTGCTGCGGCAAGTGCAGGAGATCATGTTAGTGAGTTGCAGTATTTGAATTACTTGGGTAACACCCATTTCCTAACCTGAAATTTTGCTAGTTTTCACGGAGAAGAGAAGGCCAGCAACTTGGTCTCATCTGTTGCTTCAAGGATTAAACCGAATCATAAACTTTCTCATTGCTACACCCTCTCAAGCAATCTTGCCAAGAGTTTCAATTGTACGGACTTGTAAGAACTCTGCCTAGTAGTCTTGATCTGGGTATTTTTAATCATATTTATAGTGGAAGAATGTCCAGAGGGATATCCCCGTCTAGCCGCTCTGCTCGATAGCGATGAGAATTTCATGCTATACCGTCGCTTCGGTTTCCTTCAGGCTCGAATACTGCTTAATAAACAAGACCAATTGAGAGAGCTTGAAAAGCAACTAGATCGGGAAGACAAAGTAGATATGAAAAAAGACCCTGGTGTTTTGAAATCAAGGGAAAAGGACGTTGCGGTAAATGGCCGCAGGAAAAGAATTCTGATTGAAATTGAAGAACATTTTAAGGAATACGGTAACCCTGCTCTGACCATCAGTCACAAGGTTTTCAGCTAACACCTGCAAGCTCAGCTCCTTACTGCTGCTCGAGAGCTCGCAGCATTTGGTAGGCCGTCAAACAGAGATTACTTGAGCGTGAAAAGTTACTTCGATGAGGAAGCGCCATTATGTAATGTGGAATCATATATATATCGCAGGGAAGATATTATTACCCTCAAACCAGGGCGCGAAAATGCATGGCTTGATGCATTTGTGGAAGGAACCTTGCAAAAGTTCTCCTGCATTGGTCTCCGAGTAAGTGCTGCGAGCAATGCGAAGGTTGCCTTGGACTCAAATAGTACAGACTCTACTGACATCTTATTATTAGTATATGTTCTCTACTTCGGTTAGTTGCGGAATTTTTCGTTATTGATTAGGCTTACTGACTTGAATATCATAGGACTTACGCGCAAAGGCTGATCCAAAGATGACAGGAATCATTTTGTATAGCAGATCTAGGATCGATTTTGTGGTTACTCTCATCATTACGGTGATGATTCTCGCGCTATTGGTCGTTCCAGTCTACATTTTGTGGAATCTAACTCGAGATTTTCAGTCTACCAGAGCTGTGGCGATTATAATTGCTGTGCTATTGGTCTCAACATTAGTCTTCTCTGCTGTTCTGTCTCTCTTCACTAAGGCTAAACGTCACGAAGTCCTGGCATCTGCTGCTGCGTATGTGATTTTCTCGCCATCTTTGTGAGACATATAACTGACAGCTTCTGGACAGGTATTGCGCGGTCCTTGTCGTATTCATTGGAAATGTGGGGCAAATCTCTCCCAGCCTGCAGGGATGAAAAGAAAGTTTGTGGACCTTAGACACCCTGTTGATAATAGAACTGCAGAACGCGATGTTTGTTACTATTCTATATTCTTGGAATCTTGGTGGGAGCCTTGGGCATCTATGTTGCTAGATACCCTCTTTCTGCTGGCCGTCCAATTCGCAGAAAGCAATCCCACTTTCTCCATTTGACTTGCATCCATATTGTTTCACGTAAGTGAAGACAGGCTTGAGAAGCACGTAAGGCTTCCGCTCTAATGAAAAGGTATCCAAGTGGAGTAGGGTTTACTGCATTCGCGAGGAGGCAGTGCATGTCAAGTGTCACTGTGTGGCAGTTTGGCAAGGCACACCATCCTCCGTCATGAAGCGAATAGAATGCGATCCCATTGCCAGTGGTATGGCCTGCCTTTCCTCTCATAGGCCATAACATTTTGGGCCCTCTGATGGGCTCTCCCAGCACCGGCAATGATTGTGACTGCGCCTCCAGCAAGGCTGATTCCGCAAGCTAGTGCCTGTTTTGGTGATAAGGCTCTCTTTATAGGTCTCAAATCATGCTACAGCAGCCATCTCATTTATTGATACTCTCTCCCAATTTGATTGCATTGTTTGGTGGAAATATATCCACTCTCGTTCCCGGTCATTGTTTCGAAATGTCGTCGCCAACCCCAACACTCCAGGGGGACAGTTCCCCCGAAAGACCTGGACAAATCCTAAACAGCACGACGAATAGGCTAGCCAACTATCACGAATTCTCAATGATCGAGTCACCAAATGCAGAAGGGAAAGGGAAAGCGATTTGTGCTTGCCAAGAACATGCTCCTACCCGGTGGAGAACGGACTCGCCAAAGAGGCGACGGACAAACCCCTGAAGAGTTCGCAGATGACAACGAGCGACGGATATGGGAGTATTCTATGAAAGAGTTTAGCCTTGGAGCCAAGTCTCAGCGAGAAACAGCTGTTCTCATGATATCCTGGGCTAAGGACCAAGATGACTTGCACACGGAAGAAGAAGTGGATGGGCTCGAAGCCGTCTTCGCCAACCAGTTCAACTATACAGTCGTCAAAAGACAGATCTCAGGAGATAAGCCGCCTGCAATTCAGCTTAGTAAATATCTTGCCGATTTTGTCTACACATATGACAACGAGTCCACGCTGCTGATTGTCTATTACGCTGGACATGGAGTGCCGAAAATCCCCGGCGGGCTTCATTTCGCTGGGTATGGAACATCACACTGCCCTGGTATATACAAGTTGTCTAACAATGTATGAGTAGTAATAGACAACCGGATCAGAAACTCTCAAACCGAACTGCTGCGGCTTGGCATGATGTAGAGCACATTATCCGTGATGCGGAAGGTGATGCGCTCCTAATCTTCGACTGCTGTTACGCGGGAAACCTCACTTTGCGTGATATCCGATCAAGTCGCCCAACAAGAAGTTTTGAGTACATCGCAGCATGCGGGAGCAGAGATGAAACAAACTTTCCTGGACCAGACTCCTTCACCTCAGCGATGATATGGGCATTAAAAGATCTCGTGAAAACCCAGAAAAGATTTTCTACCTTGGAACTGCAAACCAAGATTATGAACGATGCACCCTTCTTTCCGAGAAAGCAGTCTGTCTTAGTGATGGAGCGAGATGATCCATGTGATCAACGGCTGGTACTTTCACCCCTTCCTTCACCCACAAATGGGGTAGCACATGACTTCGACGACCTGCCCCAAAACTATGTGGACTTGAGATTCTGGTACCACGATCGTCCAGATGGAGTAGAAATCGAGAATCTCGCAAATCGGCTGAAGCGATTGATGAAAGACAAGAATATTTGTGCATGCTGTGTTAGCTGGCTTTGCCTGAGAAGTTACGCGGGAAAGACGCACATGAACGGCGGCGCTGCAATCCCCAAGAGCTTCGGGATGTTAAACCACTCTACTTCAGATAACACAAGTCGGCCGAACTCTTCCGAATACCAATTATCAACGGACGATTCTATGAAAAGTGGGCCGAGAACTGTCGAACGCGAATGTAGAGGCCAAGTTGACCGCTTAGGCTTCATGCACAGGAGTGCCCCCGGTATGATCTGGGGGATGTTTCCAGGCTTAAGTTTTCGATTGTTGCCCATATCAATGTATTTGTCTCTAGGCTTCTGCGCTTGGTATGGATTTTCCCGCAGCTCATTTTCATTCAAGATTTGGTGAAGTGGCGAACCGTTTCTATCGAAAATCGTCGGTGGTCTCACTTATAGACGTGGACCAGACCAGCTCGCTGATGGGGGCGAGCACGGTGGCATCCGTTTCCAGATGCCCCAACACGCGGAATACGACGCGGTAATGCCCGAGGAATCTTGCAGCCAAACGGATCTGAACTAGTAAGAACGCCAGACAATGCTGATTGCCAATATACAAGCTAAAGAGATTTAGCAATCACTTCTCACGTCCGAGTGCGATTTGCAACGGGTCGAAGTGGGACATGTGAGAGGGAGGGAAGATAGTTGTGTGCGCTATAGCACCAAATTATATAAGAGTGAAACAGGAAGAGGTTCTCTAAGTTCCCCTCTTTATAGATATCTCATGGGGAGGAGAAATTCCTTTCCCCCTCCCTCCCCCCAACCTGTTCAGTTGAGACCTGGTATTGAACTGAGATCGATTTATCGGTGGGAAATCGATATATTGAGAGTTGGAAATGTGTAGAATGGATAATCACAGGAGTGTACTACCATAAATCCTGAGAGAATGACTTCTATAGCTATATTCCTGATTCCCAGCCCACCATGTGATTTATTCTGCACTAGTAGTGGAAACGATTACTAAACTGATTCCTGAATATAAGTTTAAGGAACGTAATCGGATAGTAATACTAATAATTAATTAGTATATCTATATATAAGTAATACCTAATAATCGGACGAACTAACTAGTAATTAAACCTGGAGTGAAAGGAATAAATACTAGCTAAAGCTAGCTAGTTTAATACCTGGCTCCAGTGTGTCAAATGATTAGATTAGATTAGATTAATGCTCATTAATCTAATCTAATCAAAGGATTTTTCCATTAATCATATTCTAATCATAATCTAATTAGATTAATCAATTATTAATTGATTAATTTGATTAATGGAGCACGTGATAGCGCACATGACGTCGGAGGGCCAGAAGCCGAGGTGGAGGCCAAATTGAGGTTTAGTCTAGCTATATCGGGAGCGCGCTTTACCTAATTGGGACTAGCCGCGGCCTAGGCCGTCGCTTACTAAGTAAGCGAAGCACCCAGAACCTCCTTAATTTTTTAGTACTTCTTACCCCCTTATAGATTATATTAATTATAAAAAAAGTAATTAGAAATTAACCTCTATTAGTAATAAGTACTTGGTTTCTTTAATAATTAATAAGTAAAAGTAAAGAGAAAAGTAAGAAAAGTCAAAAAGTCTCTTATCACGTGATTAATCAGGTATTAATTAGATTAATCAAGATTAATTAATCTAATCTAATCAAAAAAAATCCGAATTACATTAATTAAAATCTAATCACATTAATTAATTAATTAATCGATTAATTTAATTAACGTGATTAATCCTTTGACACACTACCTGGCTCCTAATAACTCACTTATATATTTAAGCTTTATAAATAATAGTTCAAAAGCTAATAGCCTTCTTTGACTTTTATATAAAGACAAGCAAACTGGAATTATTAATAGACGCTTATAGTAATCATAGAGATATCTTTTATATTCTTAATAAAAAGTTAGTGATTTATATTAAGATATATTAAGAGAGTAAGTAGATATAACTCATACCTAAGCTAGCTAAAGCAAATTACATTTCTTATTAAAAATATCCCGTTCTATTATTATACTATATACCTCTCCTTTTCAATTATATCTCTCTATTTTACTTGAATATTACTTTATTCTATATAACTAGTTTAAAAGGCTTTAGTATTAGATATAATACTTCTATATTATGAAGTAAAAGAAATATATAAAACTTGTCTTATATACTAATAAAAAAGAAATACTATAAATCTAATATTAAAGTTTATATCTATTTTTAGAGAATAAGTCTAATTATATCTTTATAAGAAAGCTTTAACCTGTTATATTAATAGTATTATAAAAGAATATACTAATTAGTTTAGGAAACTACGTACTATTATAAAAGCTTCAAGTAAGTATAATAAAAATAAGAAAAGTAGAAGTTAACTTATAACTTTTCTTTTACTTTATATTATATAGAAAGTCTTTTAAGTTAAATCCTTTATATAAAACTTGACTTCTCTAAACCGAGACTTAACTATAACGGTCGGTTCAACTACACAGGGCTGTAGCTATACAAGTACTAATATTGGGTTAAATAGGAATGTCCTCGTAGTATCTAAGTAATCACAATAGTATTATAGTTGCAATGTTACTAAGTATGAGAGAATACTATATTAAGTTAAGCACGAAGCTTCTATCTAAGTAGTAGGAAATATAAGAGGCTATATAGAACCTTTATGCGCTAATTGCTGACCCTAAATCACCGTGATTACTCTAATTACTCCCTAATTATCGTGATTACCGTGATCCGTCACGTGACCATCATGTGACCTCATTACATGCCATAGAGTTCTCTGTGACACTCTTAGAGTGCCCAAGCCTCAGGCTACTATAGTAGTTTATAATACTATCCCCCTTCTAGCTTAGCGTCGCCTCGACGCTAAATAGACCATTATCTAATTCCCTTTAATTAGAGCCATTCTTCCTTCCTTTCTCATTATAACATCCCTTCCCCTTCCTACACATAATCGTCTTGCTCTATATAACCGTATTAAGTCCTCCGGTATTCTCATAGCCCCCTATACTCGTTACCGTAACAACCGTCTAGAGTGCCGCGTCATTCTAGGCTACTCCCGTTACGCCGAATACATTCGCTATAGCGGGTCCATGAAATATAACGTCCATAGTCCCTCTAAAGCCAAATAATTAAAGCTAGAAAAAGAGGCAATAAAATTAAATAATAAGTAGTCTAAGTCTCGGGATACCCTAATCCAACTATAGGCATATCTCCTGGAAGCTTAATCGAAAATATTACACTTAGATAAATAAAGAGAGATGTTCCGTTTTCATACTACTAAAATACTTTATTATAGCCTAAACTCTTTCGCTGAGCTAGAAGCAGAGGAGGAGAAGGAATAGTAGGCGTCTACTTCCGCTCCCGAGCCACCTCCATTACTTAATAAGTTCTTCCTTAATCCCTTAATAGACGCCCGTCTTACCTCGTCCTTAGCTTCCTTTAATCCCTTAGACCCCTTCTAGGCCAGTCTTAATCTTCCTTTAATAGTAGCTACCGCTTCTTCCTCCCATAATTGGGGTGTTTTCTCTGGAACTCCTCTAGTAGAGCCGAGTAATTAAGGTTTTCCGTAGGTTCCTAAGTATTCTCCGTATAGTTATAATCCTTTCACTTAATGAGATACTCTTACTAACCTTCTATTATTATCCTAGTATCTATAACTTCTTTAACCTCATATTCCTGTAACTTATTCTCTAGTTATACCTCTTCCTCTAAGTTTAGTATATCCAATAGTACTAGTTTAAGGAGTGATATATGGAATACTGGGTATAGTCTACTAGTTATTAATAGTCGTAGTTTGAAATTAATATCACTAATTTCCTCCAATATTTCGAATAGTTCCAACTTCTTGAAATCTAGTTTATTACTAGGTTATTTCGTCTTAATGTTTTTTCGAAGTAGATATACTTTATCCCCCTTCTTAAGTAAAGGCCCCATAATTTGCTTTTTATTAGCATATTCCGTCATTTATTAATTTCGGAATTAGATGTCTTTTGCTAGTTATATATATAATGCTATTATATTTTTTGTAAGTATAAGAGCTTCTTCCATATTAATTACCCTCTTTCTTAGCTATCTATATACCGTTGGTTTATAGCCATAATTCGCATAGAATAGTATTACTCCCGTGGTTTCGTTTTTGGCGCTATTATACGCGAATTGTGCCATTAGTAATAATTCTACCCAGTTATCCTATTACTAATTAATATAGCATCGCAGATATTACTCCAATATCTGATTTAATCATTCCATAATGCCGTCCGTCTATGGGTGGAATGCTGTTAATAGCTTATAATATGCACCTATTTATACCATTAGTATAGTCCAAAATTTCGAAGTGAATAACTTATTTCTATCTATAATAATTTCTTCTAGTAATCCGTGCTATGCCACAATGATCCTATTAAATATATATACAAGTTCCTTAGTATTACTGCTTTCTTTATATAGTATAAAGTATTTATACCTGGTTATTCTTTCTACTATTACCTATATTACATTATAGATTACTCCTATTATTAGTTCCTTAGAGGCTAGTAGTTTAACGATGAAATTAAAGGCAATTAATATCCATGCCTTATTAGGTATCTCGTTGGTTTTTAGTAGTTTATATATTATATATTAATTTGCTTTACTCCTATTACATAAGTCGTAATCCATAATTATGTCCTGGATTACTTTTCTTATTCCTAGAAAGTAGTAATCCCTTATAAGTCTTTCCCATGTTTTATTTATTCCTTAATATTCATGTACTAGTAGTTCATATTACTCCTTAATAAACTCCTTCCTGATTTTCGTAGGTATATAGACTAGTCCTTTAAATTAAATAAGTCCTTAATTATCTGTCCTATATCCAGGTATTAGATCCTTATTAATTCGAAAAACCCATTTATCTATTTTATAGGCTTTCTTGATTTTCTATTCCAATCATATATCCTCTACTACTACCACCATGGCTAGTAGCTCATAGTTATACTCAAGGCTATCTCCTACTTCTTTGAGTATAGCTCTCGGTTTTTCTCATATATCCTTATTATAATCTTATCTCCTACTGAGTATATCTACTCATATATTCTCTAATCCTTTTCTATAAGTAATAGTGAAGTTATATAACGCAAGTGCTTCCGCCTATCTAACTTATCTTCGGTTCAAGATCTTTATAGTAGTGAATATCGTCAGGTTCTTATAATCCGTTTATACTAATACTAGGTATTTGGATCCCTCGAGGTAAACTCTCTATTATTTAAAGGTAATAATAATTGCCAGTAATTCCTTATTATAAATATCGTAGTTTAGTTCTACTAGTATTATCTTCCGAGAATAGTACGCTATTAGTCTCAACGTATTATCCTTCTGCTTTTGGCTCAAGCAGGCCCCTATAGCGAAATCCGATACGTCCGTTTCTACTATAATTTCTTACTTAAGGTTAAATACTACTAAAACCGGTGCTTATATAAAGCGTTTCTTTAGTTCTTCAAATACTTCTTATACTCTAGGGGTCTAGTCAAACTATTATTCCTTCCTTATTAGCTCTATGAGTAGGGCTAATATCCGCGAGTACCCTTTAATGAACTATTAATAGAAATTAGTAAATCCTAAGAAGAATTATATTTCTTTCACTATCTTCGGTATTAGCTATTCCAATACCGCTTCTACCTTTTTTGGATTCATATATACTCTATGAATTCCTACTATAAACCCTAAGAATTCCAGTTCTTCTTTATAGAATTCGCACTTCTCGGGTTTTAATAGTATTCCTGCCTCTCGTAGTCTTTCTAGTACCTTTCATATATATATCTCATACTCCGCTTATGACTTGGAGAAGATGAGAATATCATCTAAGTAGGCTACTATAAAGATATTGAGATAATTATATAGTTATTTATTAACTATTCTCTATATAGTTATAGGAGCATTAGTTAATCCGAAAGGCATAACCAAGTACTCGTATAGTTCATATCTGGTCCTAAAGGCCATCTTCTATTCTTCGCCCTCTTTTATTTATATCAGGTTATATACTCCCCTTATATCTAGGCTAGTGAATATCGTTATTCCTTATAGTTAATTTTGCAACTCATTAATTAAGGGTAACGCGTATTAATCCTTAATAGTAATACTATTAAGCTATCTATAATTAACGTATAGTCGTAGTATTTCATTCTTCTTTGGTATAAAAAGGATTAGACTTACCGCTAATAAGGTTAATAGTCATATAAATCCTTTCACTAGATTCTCATCTATATACTACTTTAGTACCTTTAACTCTAACTCCGAGAGTTAGTAGATTAGTCCAAAGGTTGGACTCTTTCCTTTCTTAATAGGTATCCTATAATCCTATAGCTAGTACTATAGAAGTACCTTGTTCTTAGGTCCTTCCTAGAATAGCGACTCATATTCCTTATACGCTCCTAGTATTTGCTTTAGTACAGAATCCTGGGCTCGGTATTCGTTCTCTAATAAAGTCGCATATATCTTCTCTTAGGTTAAGGGGTCTATTCCCTCTAGAAGTGCTAAGCGGTTACCTTCATATTAATATTAGCTTATAGTAATCGTTCCTCTTATCTAGTTAATCTTTGGATTATAGAGGCGTAGCTAAGGCATACCGAGAATTACCATATGAGTCCCTATAGTAATGATATTAAATATGATATCTTTGACGTGTCCTTCTTATATTCTTATTTGGAGGATCCTTATTTCATAAGTCACTATCCCTTTCTTAGTTCCGATCTCTCCACTATTAATAATAAATAAGCGATATAGCTATAGCTTTTTCCGTATTCTGAGTCCTTATTCTCTTACTACTATAGTATTAATGAAGTTGCCTATTACGCTAGAGTCTACTATTACTCTAACTATTCATTAATCTAATTGGATAATTAGGAAGAACTAACTGCCCCTTCCTGCCACACATAGCTATTCGTATTACAGGATCTTAGGTAAATACCCTATTAGTAATAGTCCCAAATCTCTAATAGCTCCTAGTTTTTTGACTATCCTTGTTCCGGTACCTAGTATCCTTTACTCATTTATCCTCTATTAATGATTACCGGTATCTAAAGTCTTAGCTATATTTACATAATCTTCTTAGCTTCGTAATAAGTACTACACTAATTAGTATAGTATGCCTGCCATCCTAGCTAGCCATGGTCCGAATAATTAGTCCTGGCCATATTATACCCTATAACTAGTTCCTGGATATCCCTGGTAATTCTAGTTAAAAGCTCGTGAAAATAGTACAAACTCTATAATACTCCTTTTCTAGCCATGAGGTTCAACCTTACTTTATCCTCATATTACTAGCTTCGCTTCTTCTTAATTACTTTATATTACTATTCTCCGAAATCCCGAATAATTAAAAGGTTACTGACATATTAACTTATAAGGGTTCGTCTTAATATAAGCTAATCTAAGAGCGCTTCTCTTATATTAGGTCCCGCATTATACTAGTATAGAACTTCACTATAGTCCCTTTTAAATTATTCCCCTTCTTTTTCAATAATTTTCTGGATTAACTAGCCTTATAGTATTTATTCCTCCTACTCGTCGCATTACTTCTTCCCAGTTATTATAGATATATCTTATTATCCTAATATTAAAACCTCGTTTAAATTAGTACTTTCTTCTTACTATAGGTCCATCCATCCTCCCTCATTATTACTAATAGCTATAGTAATAAGGTCAGTGCCAATAATGTCCCATTCCTATAGTTCTTATAGGGTAGCGTTAATCTATATAATACTATTATATCCACCTCGCCCTATAGCTATAAGCTTATTGCGACGTCCCATATTCCGTTATCCGAATCCCTTATTCTATAGTCCTTTACTGCCCTTATAGTTTCTGGCGAAGTGGCCCGTCCTACTATAGTTAAAGCACGCCTTCCTGTCGCGATACTTCTGCATCTCCTCGACTAATAAGGTCTTAGAGGTAGTGTCTAGTTCCATTAGTTAACCGCTATACGTCTCTTATTTCTTTAATCCCTATGTTTTCTCTTCTCGGGCATATAGTCCTTTCTTCTCCAGGGTCTATTTATAGATCCGGTTATCTATCTAAATAGCTCTTTTAATTATTTCCGCCAGTGTTTTCGGTGGATCTTCTCGACTAAGATTATCTTTAACATGCTCCTTAAGGCCGCGATAGTACTAGTATATTAATACGCTATTATTCCAGCTAAGCTTAGTTAAGTATTATTGAAATTCCGCTATATATACTACTACTAATCCTTTCTGACGTAGTATTTGAAGCGTGATAGCCGCCTTCTTAGTGCCATTAATTTCTCTAAATATAGTAGTGAGTCCTTTAATAAATCCGGAAAGGGTATATATGTATTTGATAGTATTAGGTAGTATATTCCGTATTACTTCTCTTAACTCATTGGTTTTTATTATGTAATCTATCACAAATCCTTTAATCTATCCTAGGGCTAGTCCTCTAAGTAGGGTAATAACCCATAGTACCTTTTTAGTATCCAATCTAAACTTAGTCTTATGAAATCCTAAGTATAGGTTAATCTAAATCAGGAATCCGCTAAGCTTAGATTATTCTCTATAGAAAGGTTTAGGTACTAATATCTTGAGATCGCGGTATAGTGCTCCTATATATACTAGGTCTTCCACTATCTCGATATCTTCCTCTTCCTCCTATTTAGCTTTCCCTTTTCCTTTATGCTACTAAGCCTACCGAAGGGCTTCCTTGGAACTTTCTCCTTTAGTTAATATTGTGAACTCCTAGAGTTACGACGTTAGTATTCAAGGGTTAATACTTAAAGTATAATGGTCGGTTTAACTATATAGGGCTATAGCTATATAAGTACTAATATTGGGTTAAATAGGAATGTCCTCGTGGTGTCTAAGTAATTATAATAGTGTCGTAGTTATAATGTTACTAAGTATGAGAGAATACTATATTAAGTTAAGCACGAAGCTTCTATCTAGGTGATAGGAAATATAAGAGGCTATATAGAACCTTTATACGCTAATTGCTGACCCTAAATCACCGTGATTACTCTAATCACTCCCTGATCGTTGTGATTACCGTGATCCGTCACGTGACCATTATATGACCTCATCACATGCCATAGAGTTCTCTATGACACTCTCAGAGTACCCAAGCCTCAGGCTGCTATGGTGGTTTGTAACATTAACTTACTTACTTAAGTAGCCTTTTCCTTTAAAGTTCTAGTATTATATAACTAGGAATTAAAAAGAACTCTATTCTCTAATTATTAGTTTCTATATTTATATAGCGGAATGAAGCCTAATTACTTAATAATAATAATTCTCAACTTATATTTAATAGCTATATTCTAAGGTTTAGTTATTATAATTATATTAAAGACCTTTTTCTAATTTTTGTAACTCGCTTTATTTTTTAATAAGGAAAAACTAAATCGACTCTCTCTCTCTAAGTCTCTCTAAGTATTAAATAGGGGCCGGACTAACCTAAACTAGAGGAATACTAAAAAATCTAGTTTTCCTTTAAGTTTAATTTATTATTTAAAGAATTATTATAATTTAATTAGTTTTTATATTATAAATAGCCAGATTATAAGCTATTAAGCGATAGTAGGGCTCAGCTACTGGCTCGGCAGATCATCGGGTTCGTTAATTCCCTTGTTGAGCTTTGATTAACACCAGCTCAAATAGGGAAATTAGGCGGAAGGTGGAAGCCTCGCGATCAGGTCTCACCGAGTAGACGTGGTGGGCTGGGTCAACGCCATGGCATGACCGTATTCCAGTGGGACGCGTTGTCAATATACCGCTTCTTGGGCTCCGCTGTATGCCTGGTCGCAAGATCCAATGAACGCTCGAGACCAGATGGAAAACACAACCAATCAGTGTGATTTTTGTCATAAAAAAGCCTAGGGCGGCCTGGATCAATCGCCGATAACAATCAAATTTCTAAGAAGTTTACAATCCAGAGCATGAAGAAGCGCATCTTCCAGTCTTGCCAAAGCTGAGAAGCATCTACAACCTTGCACGAGTAAGGACGAGGTATCCTGACAAGTCCCTTACACCCTCGACCCGTACATTATCGGTGGATTTTATCCACGGCAGTGACAGCCTTGCGGCCTTAACAGTTACAAGAGCTTTGAGCTTGGGAACTTGGGAGTTCTTTCCTAAAGCGACAGTTACCGGGAAATGCAGACGAAATTTCGAAATGGCGTTGTATAACGGTGCTCAATTAACACATGATTTCGCCAATGTTAGGAGAATCACAGATAGTACGGGAAATCCTTCGATACCATCAAGAACACCTCGCTGCATTGATGAGCGGCTTGGAGATTTTTTCCTCGACGGCCGCGCAAGTGCTTTCACAGACGAAGATCTCGCACAGGTCTCATTCCTGCTACAGAACAGCAACGATGCTTCCTATAGTCGAACACCCCGCCTATATACTGTCCTCCGTATTATCGACCGCCTTGAGCTTCTCGACAAATTCCTAGCGAGCAATATCACGGACCTCTCTTTCCCTTTCGACGCGAAATCCTTTCCATCTTCTATTGGTACACCAGGTAGTAAAATACAGACTGAATTTTTACAGCATCAGTCTACCGTGCTTACCAACACACTTCATTTGGAAAAAGGTGAAAGAGGAGGACATTTGTATTTTGAGAAAGGGAAATCGGCGCCGTACGAGGTCAAGGGAAGGCTTGGATCTGGTTCGTACGGTGTAGTGGAGAAGGTTATAAGCCTTCTTAGTCACGAAGAGTTTGCTCGAAAATTAGTCCCACGAAGAAAGTATGGAAGAGAAAATGAGACAGGGATCAAGACCTTCCTTGCTGAGCTTCGGGTTCTTAAACGGATTTCTCATAGCCACTGTGTTAAACTGGTATGTGCTTTTACCTCTTGAGAAATCGAATTGAACTCACCACATATGAGGATATATAGATTGGAAGCTAGACAGATCTCAAATATGTTGCTCCATAATGAGTCCCGTGGCGGACTATAACCTGGCATCCTATATGGAAGAGTCTATCAACTCCGCGGATAAGCAATCATTGCTACGCACCTTCTTTGGATGTCTCTGTAACGGCCTTCAATACCTCCAGCAATCCAAAATCCGCCACCGCGATGTGAAACCAGAAAACATTTTGGTGAAAGGCGAGAATGTCTTGTTGACAGATTTTGGGATTTCTCTTGACTGGGAAGATATGAGCAGAAGCACTACGAGTACCGATTTTGGACATTCTCTAGTATATTGCGCTCTAGAAGTTGCAAATTTCGAACCTCGAAATTCGTCATCTGATATCTGGTCACTTGGTTGTAGGGTAGGGAATAGTGTGACCTTAGTCCAGTGTCACCGCGGTGCCACCGTGGTGGTATAGTGTAATATAGCTATAGTGTAGTTTAGTGCGGATATACTAAACCGCGGTAGGTGTGGTGTAACCGTAGTTTAAGGGGTAGTCTCGCTTAAAATTAGTCAAGTATATCAAGTGACTTATAATAAATAGAATATATTTAAACCTTAACGTAATTAAATAATTCTTTTATTATTAGAAACTATATATCTAGGGCTTTTAAATAGATTAAAAATTATAATTTTAGGTGTGGTAGTTATAGAAATATAGTTAAGTGCTTAATTAGGAAATCTTGAAGCTATTTACTAAGTTCTTACTCCGGCACCGGGAGAGAATTTTTCTTCAATTCTAGCCTCTCTTAAATTCCTCTCAATTATAACGCGTCCTATTAATCAACCACTACGTAAATATACCTCCAAAGGCCTAATCGAGACTCCCTTTTGGGAAAACTACTTAATTAAGCTCTTCTAATAAGAGAAATTCGTTAGTAATTGACCTAGAAGCCACCGAGATCGATAGCTAAGCCTCTATAAATTCGACTCTAGCTCCTCCCGAAATACCGAATTCTCCTCCCGAAACCTTCGAACCCCTCCAAAAGCCCCCGAATAAGAAGACTCTATATACGTCCTAGGTATTTAAGTAGATAAGAGGGACAGATAATATATAGCACGTGTTTTATAATATAGCTAGTAAGGAGGAGTAGCGTTATCGATTTTGCTTATAAAATTATTAAATTAGTAGTAGGACTAGTACTATTAGGGCCTATTTAGATATATATAATATTAAGAAGGACTCCTCTACAGATACTAAGGCCAAGAACGTCCAAATTATAATCGAAGCAGCTATTGAATTAGCGGCTTAGAACCCTTAAAAGCGTAGATAACTAAACGATTCGGACGGTGGCGAAATACCCCTTAATAGAGACGTTCTTGAGGTTCTTTATATCAAGTTTATTATAGCTTATAATATGCTACTACGCTTAGTAGAGTGCCCCAAATTCAGAGCCTTGCTTTCATACCTTAATTCTAATATTGATTAATAGCTCCTAATAGCCCATAAGACGGTATGAACCTAGGTTATATGGCAATTTGAGATTAAGAAGGGAAAGATTAAGATACGCCTTTAGAACTCTAAGACTAAGATCCACTTATCCCTTAATATTTGGACTTCACTAAGTAATAAGCCGATCTTTGGTATTATTACTCACTATATATCGGATACGGGGATACTAGAGCGGGTTATACTTACTATAAAGGAGATAGAGGGTAATTATAGCGGATTAAACCTTATACCGGTTCTTATAGACATAATTAGGGACTAGGGATCGCACTAAAGCTAGGGTATATAGTAATAGATAATATAAGTAATAATAATATAATAATACTAGCGCTCTCGATAAGTATATGTTTTATATAGGAATTATATAGGTATCGGCTAATTTTAACAGAATTACTTTATAAGTATAGCATAATCTACGACCCTATTACCCATAGAATTCGATACTAAGGCTATATAATTAACCTATCTATTAACTCCTTTATTTACGTCACGGATAAGGAGAATCTAGAGGAGGAAGAAGAGCCTAGAAAGCTTAAGTAGACACTAAAGGAGATCAATTAATAGCGCAAATTTAGACCGATTAGTAAGCTATATAATATCGTTATTAATATCCAAAGTAGTACCTAAAAGATATAGGAATTTATAGTATTAAGTAAGCAAAATCGCCCGGCACGAGATAATAAGACACACTAGAACTCTATAGCACGAATAATTAAGAAGGCTATTATATCCCCGGTTTACGAGGCTATTAACCTATATATTAAACGCTATTAATTAGACGGAGTCAGAGAAGATAAGCTTTTAGAAGAGGATTAAGCTACTTTACGTAATATTTACGAGCTCCTAGATTAACTCGCCTAAACCACACTTATACTAGAGTCTTCGGTATCCATATTAGATAATATCTTACCTATAATAGACTTTATTCTTGAGCTTTTTAAGTAAGGGAAAGCCCGATATAAAAAGGATAATATAATAGCGTTAATATATAATTCCGGGTAGGCAAAGATAGAGAAGTACTATAATATAACTAAGGAGAGTCCTACTTATATTACTACTATTATCTTGGATCCTAACTTGAAATAGAAGTATATAGAAACTAATTAGAAGCATAAGTAGGTTCTAAAGGCGAGAGCTATAATAGAAGACCTTTGGGAAGAGTATAAACCTAATCCTCAATAATCTTAATCGACTACTACGCTATTAACTAAAGCTTCTACTTAAAATACCTTTAGCTAGTAGAAGAAACATCACTAAGGAACACTAAACCTTAAGGACGAATATAAGAGATACTATATAGCTAAGTATATATATAACGTTAATTCAAGAGTATAGTAGTTAGAAAAGACTTAGTAAACTAGCTATCCTAATCTTAGCTATATAGTATTAGATATCTTAAGTATTCCTGCTATATTAGCTAACCCTAAGCGTCTATTTTCTAGCACTAAGTTACTAATTTCGGATCTACGGAATAAGCTCGGTATAGATGTTATTAAGGCCTTTAAGTACTTGAAATCGTGGTATAAGATCAAAGGATAGGACGCTAAATCAGAGTAGTTAGAGAAAATTATTAGTATTAAAGCTAGTTTAAGCTTATAAAGTCACGTGAAACTAGTAAACTATAGTTTAAACTACGGTTTTGAGGATATAATCGTAGTTTAGTTTAGTGGAGAGACACCTTAGTTTAGTTTACTTAAAATGCACCACAGTTTAATAATAGGAATCTACACCACAGTCTTAAACCGCGGTTTACACTATGCCCTACACTGCTTAGTTATGTCTTCCTAGAGATGACTACAACACTAAAAGGTCAAACAGTCAGTCAGATGCGCCAGAATTTCAAGGCTTACTCGGAGAACTATCGTTTCTACGCCAACTTAAAACCAGTGGATCTTTGGATCGAAGATCTCTATACTCTTGGATCCTACCGAGATAATGAGCCTATAAAATGGATCAAGTCAATGCTAAATATCAATCCACGAGATCGCCCGACAGCTCAGACACTATTCAGCATCATTACACAGCAGCAAGCGGGGTCTGATACTTTGTTTAGTCCTGTAATGTTTTGCGGTTTATGCTGTCTTGGAGGTGGTGACTCGTCCTTTGGTTCGGAGTCGGATGGAGAGCGGTGGATCGAGGAACCAGAGGAGCAGCGAACACTGCACCAATATCTTTCAGTCAACCTGGATCCTGCCCTAGCTCAAGCCGATCAATATTCTTCCGCATTGGAAAGGAACACCCACGGAGAGCAAGATCCTAGTCAACGCTCCAACGATGCCTTGAGCAACAACATATATCCTCGTTGTCACAACAATAATGGGGACAGGGACGAAGACAAAGGCGGGTTCTCGTCGCTAAGAAATCCAGCCGACCATCTGCAATCAGCAAATATGGATAATTCCATTGACGGCATGTTTCCTAGCTATGCCAACACTCAAGGAAAGGGGTCCCCAACCCGTGGGACTATGGAACGCCGTGCTCAATCAAGGCATCAGGGTCAAAAGTCGAATTGCACGTTTCCTGGCTGCAATAATAATCAGGGAAAGGGGTTTGCAAGTATTCAGATTATGGAACGCCATGCTCGATCAAGACATCAGGGTCAAAAATCCAATTGCAGCTTTCCTGGCTGTAACAATAATCAAGGAAAGGGTTTTTCTACGCCCAGAAGTGTGGAACGCCACATTAGATCAAAACATCAGGCTCTACATGGGGATCAAAAATCCAATTGCACATTCCCTGGCTGCGACAATAATCAGGGAAAAGGGTTTGCAGTTTCTCGTAACATGGAACGCCACGCTCGATCAAGGCATCAGGGTCAAAAGTTGAGTTGCACCTTTCCTGACTGCAATAACAACCAGGGAAAGGGGTTTCATCCTGTGGCAATGGATCGCCATGTTCGAGTATTCCATTTTGGTCAACAATCTAGATTTCGCAGCCACAGCTCTAGCCGCAGTGGGGGAGAAGGCTTTGCAGACCATAATTCGGTGGCTCTTTCCGAGGAACTTGGCGGAGGGATGGATTAGCCATCAAGACGCAAGAGGTTAATGTGGAGAGTCAGGACAGGGTACCACGCCTAGTAAAGCTGTTCCTGAAGAAAATCACGTCAGATCCAATTTGGGGTCAGGCCAATACGGCCCGAATTCTCCGCATTCCGCTTCCCATCTGAAGCTGCCCGAGGCATAACTTTTCCTGGCCTTTCACCTCCAGTTTGCGGGATTTTCCGCCTTTCCCATTTACTTTCCCGTCGTTCCCAAGGGCGTGGAGAGGGTGAGACTCGTTTTTCATGCGACAAATACAGATGCGGAGGAAGAGGCCTTGGTCACCTGCATCTGCACCTTGGCCAAAGAGATGCTTGAGGCGGAAGAAGGCGGTATAGGGCAGGATTATAGGTGGGGTAAAGGGCCAAAAAACCAAAAAACCAAAACCACGAAGTTCAAAACTACGAATTGCATGCTACTTAAAATTAGGCGTAGAACTGCACTAAAATCATACTTAGACTCGTACTTACTGTTGATAGGGAGCTCTTTACATATCGCATTAAGCTATCCCCAAGGAGTTGCCCCCCCCTCAAAAGAGCTTATCCCTCAGGGAGCTCTTTACATATCACAGTAAGTGGTTCTCTAGTGAGTTGTCACCCAGGGAGCTGCCCCCTAAGGAGCTCTTTACATATCACAGTAAGCTGTTCCCCAGTGAGCTGCCCCCTAAGGAGCTCTTTATATATCGCATTGAGCTGTTCCCCAAGGAGATCTTTACGTATTGCATATAAAGAGCTCCCTAGGGACAGCTCCTTGGGGACAGCTCACTGGGGAACAGCTTACTGTGATATGTAAAGAGCTCCTTGGGGGATGGCTCAATGCGATACTGAGAGCCGGTATAATAGTAGTAATTAACTTATCTTAGTATATTACCTAGTTCTTATTTACTAGCTATAATAACGTCTAATTCCAAGTAGTCTGCAATATTGGATTGCGTGGTTTTGATTTTTTTAGTTTTTTAGTTTTTGGCCCTTTACCGCCTCAGATCCCGCCCTAAGTGGTAGGGGAGTCCGAGTACTGGCGGCCGCTCGCCGGCTTACGCTTTGATAGCAAAGGCAGACTTGAATTCATCTGAACAGAGTATTGTAGATCCTTGCATGAGAGGGAGAGGGATATTGTTACTAGTATGCACATTCCTGCCAGATAATTATTTCGTGGGGTCGTGCTCGAATAACGATATTCCCTGCACGTGTCTGCACGTGCTTGTTATGGAGAGCTTGAGACGAAGATTGGGCTCAGCCAACACAATGCTAAATTCATTGACTTGTCATCTCTATGATTAATTCGTGAGTAGTTGATATCCTCTTGTGTTGTATTCTATTGAGCAATGTTCTCATCGACTAAGATATCCAGACGCCTTGAGGTTTAAAATTATTTGGCATTCTGAGTCTAATTGAGATTAAGACTCATTCCATGTATCAGGAGAGGGAAATAGCCTTGTTCCAAAGTCAATTACTTGACTGCGTGACCAACAGTTCTGAATAGTAGCTGATGTGGCGTCATTCACTTAAGCGAATATCCTCCATCTGATTACCTTAAGCACATATATTTCCTTAGATAATTTTTTGCCATTGTCTTATGAGACCCGGTCCAATATTATTCCTCTCAAGGCGCGCTCTTAGAAGTTTCTCGGCAGAAGCGCATACTTTTATACTTACAATACCACAGCGTGGGCAAGCGCAGTCCCGTGGACGCGATGAGCCTCGAGTGGAAGTGGGGTGACCAGCAGTATCCCAGCGATGGCCTGCGACAAGAGGAGTTCTTCGGATTCTCTGAGTACACAGATGGCCCAACCGGCCAGATGAACAAGCAGTTGCATCGTCCAGGTACGTCAGTTATGGGGACAACAATTGGTATGTTGCCAAGGCGGTGGCTTGGGTTACTTGGGTCATTCGGGGGTGATTTTGAGGTGAAAGATATCAAATCACACATATGGCCCAGTGTCCTATTCAGTAGCCACAATGTATTTACCAGCTACTTTTTAAGGTATAAATGTCCCCCAAGGTCTTGTCACTTGGTCCAGGCAATACAATGAACGCAGCTGGGTGAAAATGAGCCCTTTGCTGATCCATCAAATAGAAAAGACTATATCTTTGAGTCGTAACTGCAGCGGGATACGAGGTGTGAGGTGTGAGGACGATAGCGGAAGTGGGAATGCATCGTCGCCCTATGAGCAAGATGATATTGCAGTGTCAATAATGGCTGAAGGCGCTGTGAATGCCCAGTCTAATAATGAGGATGAGACTATAAAGAGCACCGACAAGAGCACATCTCCATGCCTGACTCAGGCATGTTCAGCGACCAAATCGGAACTGACCGCGACCACGAGTTTAACGGTTAGGGCACCAGACAAGACGAGAGTGCTAGGATGTCGTGTCCTGCCAAGATGGAGGTCTACTTTTTGGCTGTATGTGTGTAGATGTAACAACCTACAAAGCAAAAATGCACCACGAAAGAGCTGTGACATAGTATTCAGCTAGAAATCCTAGCCAGAATATGGGGAGCAAACACACCTAGCGCAAGGTGCGAAATCCCCATAATTTTCGACTTTCGCCACGAAATTCACAAAAACCTCAGCACGTAAAGCTTCTCGTGTCCCTTCTTTGATCAATTGTGCGTTTCAAATCTTCTTGATGAGCCCTATCTCAACCAAGCGATCGATCTGGACATTCAGGCTTTATACTTTGCGAGCGGCGATTCCGCGAATCCAAAGCAAGAGACTCAAGACGAACCGCCTAATATATTTGTGCCTTTTTCTGATACGCAGCTGCTCTTTGCCAACTATATAGATAACCTGATTATTATAGGCACGCCCTAGGGCATTGAGTGATAAACGGGTCTGCACCTTCGCCTGATCCTCAGCTTGGAGGAAGGTTTGAATTGCGTTGACAACGAGCTTACCAAGGCCATTGGCAATTGAGATGATACCGCCACTAAGAGATCATTCCTGTCCTGGGGATCAGATCATGATTATATAACCTGGATGTTGAAATATATATTTAAAAGATTTCATTTATTTGTTATTATAATTTCATATTAATAAGTAAAAAGTGAGAATTATATATTAATTAGTTGATATATAAAATATTACTAGTATTTACTAATATTTTTAATAAGTTAATAATACTCTTAGATTCTGTTAATAGAGATTAAACAATCTATTATCTTGATTATAAGCATTAACTAATACGTTTACTACTCTAGCTACTGCCGTTTGTGGTAAATGAAATGACTTTAATAAAACCACCTAAGGCTTTTGTAGCAAAATTGAAAATACCATAGCGGTAGCCCGTGAAGTACTGCCAAGTGCTATTTAATGTGAATATTGAGCCAAATGATGTAAAGCTCGACCCATTAGTAGAATAAGAGACTGTAGCCGACTTGGCGCCATTTGGTCGAACATCCATGGAGACTCGGAGATAAATCCTGCTAACAGAGATAGGTTTGCTGGCTATAGTATTTCCAGTGCTCGTTGTAGCCCACTTGTTGCTTGGGTCTTGAGTAGCACCCGACACTTGGACGAGATTGTATGTACTACCACTACGGGTAACGCCAATCCACGCAGTGGAGTCCCGGAAAGCAGCAAGGCCACATGAGTCGCCATTAGCCATGCCAGAAAAGTCAATCTCCACGGTCCCGATGGGATAGCCGCCGTCAGTACGATGTGTGAGGGTGTTTCGTGACTTGTATAGGTCATTGGTTACCGTGGCCGTGTAGAGGGTCAGACCATTGTTGATGGAGAATTTGGTGGTGTCGGGAGCAAAATTCCATTCCCACCGTGGACCAAGCGAGGTGCCAGAGAAAGTGTCAGTACTGTTCCTGGCTGGCAACGGCGCGGCTGACATTCCAGGGAAAGGATAGGAAACCGCCCATTTATTGCTTGGAATCGTTAGTGTTGGCCAATTGTTACTCCATGTAATCGGCGCAAGAATTGGGATTCGACCAGCCGGGTAGGACCACGTGCAAGACACGAAATACCAGTCGCCGTTAGGTGCTTGGACAAAACTGCCCTGGTCAATGAGTCCGCCACCGGGAATAGGTGAAGCAACTCCAGTCTGGAGCGTTTGATACGTCCAGGTTCCATAGATGGAGGAGGTTCTCCAGACATAGGTAGTGCCGCTAGGTCTATCACCAAGAACGTAGTAAAAGCCATTTATCTTTAAGCTGTTAGTCACAGGGTCTAGTCTTGTAGAGTCCGAGAATTCTGACCTTGTACAACCGTGATCCCTCCTCGCTAGCGCCACCGGGCCCGGAAAACAATTGTGCTGTTTTCGTTATGCTCAACCCATCGGAAGACAATGTAGCTATACTGATGTTGGTCTGACCGTAAACGATATACATCGTATCGTCATCATCAATTAGAAGACCACAGTCATAAAAGCAATGACTAATTGTTCCTGCCTGTGCCCAGGGGCCTGTAACAGAGGTGGCCGTATAAACGTAAGTTTTGGAAAAACCGACGCAGCCGTACCAATACCACTTGCCCTTGCTCGCGCGATACCGCATGGTAGAAGCCCAAACACCTGACACATATGCTGGCGTACCTTGCATCTCGAAGGTGCTTCCAAAAGCTGCGACAGATGGTACGGAATGACTAATTAATTCCCAGTTGACGAGATCGAGGGACTTGAGGATTGGCGCTCCCGGTGAGAATTGAAAACTTGATGCTGAGAAATAGTAGGCGCCATCAGGGCCTTTGGAAACATCGTTATCAGGAAAGTCAGAGTAGATGAGAGGGTTGGTGAAGGTCGACTGCGCTAGCACTGCGGATAGATAGCTGGCATAGCAGACAGAAAGAATTCGTAGAAACAGCATGGTGGCGAGAATCAAAGAACTAGGAACCAGAGTCCTATTGATAGTATGTCACTCTTCAAAGACTGAATGCAGGAGTGTGAAACTTGACAGTGACTGCTTGACTTGTATCCCAAGCGATCAAACATCTGGACACAACTTGTTATGACCATGGTGAATTTTTGCACAATCATGAAACCAAAGCATTGATAGATGATACTGATTCGGGGGAAATCCAAACCCCACCCCTCCTCCCCCAACATTTCCTAGTTGCTTTTTCCAAAATAGGCTTTAATAATACGGATAATAGTCCGTCCGCCGGAGCGGGGAGGCGACACTGACTGGTATTAGACCTCGTCATGGGACGTTGGCACGGGCGCACGGGCTACCCCACTACAGTGCCGTCGCCATTCCTAGCCAATCCTCTGCACATGCTTCACTCTCCTTGTTTACTTTGATTTCTAGATAACGACGCATTTTAAGTATAAATCTGATTTTAGCAAGCGGAAGCACATATTCTGGTTATTCTATACCTTAAGTCTTATAAGCTATAAACACGTAAATATTAATTTATTAGGTATTCGAGATCTCTTCGAATTTTGGTAGTCTTGAACTCACAATGCCTGTGACCTCTCAAAATCGCTCAAAAATACTTATAAACGCAAGCTTTTCGACGTTTAATCCACTATTCTTTAGTTGAAATTCTGTCGCATAAGAGAAGGTAGTTCTATATATAAATGATCTTTTATTAGGTGCGGAGGCATTTCTATAGAGAGGCAATAGTTTAAAATCTAGAAAACCGTATTATGGACCATTTTTGGTGAAGTTTGCGTACGCCCAGCAAACACACTTCAAAATCGTTAATTTCTACTAAGCCCCTAGGGGATGCAGGATGGGTCGCGGTTAGCCGAGCTACCCAAAATTACGGCGAGAAATAAACACAATTGATTATCGTGATTAGAAATACCTATAGAATTAATGTCTAAACTATTTAGTAGAAAAGGTAAAGTTGTGTTTTTAATATAAGTTTCAGGATATCCATAATCAAGTGCGTACTTCTATATAATCTTGAAAGGTTCGACTTTTAGTGTAGATTTAGTGTTCTAGGCTGCCCCCTGCACCTTCAACCCATAGTGATTTATATATAACTTCTTAACTATAATTTAAAACTATAAGAGAACTAGGAATATATAAAACCTATATAGTTACTACAGTTATATAAAATTTGATTCTATTTAATTGCGCGATTTAGAAGTTATTAAAGTAAGTTCACGAAATCAAGTGCGCCCTAAGGAGGGTGCACGGCTGGGGGGGGGGGGGGGGGGGGGGGGGGGGGGGGGGGGGCGCAACGCTAAATTAGCATCTCACGCCGGGGCTCCACGGCACTGCACGAAGTAACCCGGCACCTAGTTCAAAGTGTGTAGAATTTCAATTTTTCAACAAAAAAAAACCAGCTTAATTTTGAATAAAAACTTAAAAGGTTCTTGTGATTTGACCAGTCTTTTCAAGCCCCTGATGAGGCTCCATATTTAGAGGTCATATGGATGCAGTAATATATCGCAAGATCTACCGCTAGAATTAAATTAATGGTCCAGGCACTGACAGACTAAGTATGAAACTCCCGCTTGAAACTCCCAAAGAACGAAAACAACAATAATTCAAAGAAGTTGGTTTTAAATAAGATTTTCTCCGTCCCCGCTGGGGCTAGATATTCCGAATGTTTTATGCTAGGGATAAATACAGTAGAACGGCAGTCAGGTCCTTGCCAAGACATGTATCAATGAAATTAAATGAAGATCTCCGGTGCCTCATTCAAGCGGGGATCTTCAAAACGCGGCTTCTTGCAACATCACTGCTCGGAGCGCATCTGCTTGGCATTACAGCCTAAATTCAGATGGCTGTCACTAATCGCTTCGCTTACGGCAACCGACTGCTTGGACTCAAACCACCCTAAATCGACATTTCAATACCCACGAATCTAACACGAGATATATCTCCTCCGCTGCTAGTGCATGGCTAAAAGGCATGGAGAATAAAAACCGATCGGCCGCAGACTCAATTATTCCTCCACTGTATCGTGTTGCTGTAGTATAGCTCAAAATCGACTGCGGGGGAAGTTACAAGGCTGAAAGCTCAGACACCGAAATTGTGTGCCTACCAAAGGAGAGTTTAAATTTAAGACACTCCACTGTCACTGTCTACTAATCCTATCTGACATTCATCATAAACCTAAGAGTCTTTAGCCGTCCCCAATCACCCTTTCCTTGGCTTTTGTTCCGTTCCAAAGAAAGGTTCTTAAAAGACTGCCAACCTTCTGCCTTTCTTGAGTCCGAAGTTGCTGCTTCCTGGGTTATTATGTTTTAGTGGTTCCATTATTGTCTCACCATGTTGAGTAGCACAATTTTATATGCCTTCCTGTTGGCTTTTCCATCAGCTGCGAAAGGGCAATTGGATGCCTCGCGATTTGCATGGTACACTTCCCCGGCTGCAGATTTCGCATCTAGCGTACCTATCGGAAATGGCAGAGTGGCCGGAACGGTTTGGGGGGGTGCGTCTGAGCTGGTATCCTTGAATGAGAACTCCATCTGGAGCGGGCCTTGGCGCAGCCGTGCGAATCCCAAGGCATTAGGTGCTTTGCCAAGCATCCGTTCACTGCTCTCTTCCGGTAATCTCACTGCAGCAGGCCAGTCTGTTCTCGCAAATATGGCAAGCAGCCCAACTTCGCCACAAGGATACCAGCCTCTCGGAAATCTGTCCCTGGAATTCGGGCATTCGAGTTCTGGAATGTCGTCCTATACCCGGTACCTAGATACTTACGAAGGTACTGCATTCGTCACGTACATTTACGGAGGTGTCAACTATACGTGAGTCTTCCTCGGCAGTTTTTTTCTTGGAACCCTCTCTTTACATGTGTTAATTCCATACATTAGCCGTGAATACATTGCGAGTTACCCGGCTGGCGTTTTGGCTGTCCGGCTCTCCTCCAGCCAAGCTAAGAAGCTCAATGTCAAAGTCTCCTTGTCTCGCAGCAAATGGATCCTTGATCAACATTCGAATATTAGTAGCAGCATAGTTGGGACCAACTCGGTTATTCTGAAGGGCAATAGTGGTCAGTCAAGTGGGGCAATCACTTTCTCTTCCGAAGCAAGAGTTATCAACCACGATGGTAGGCCTCCAAATTGAATTTGCTGAGTTGCAACTTGCAAGTGTCCGTTAACCCTCGGTAGGTACTGTTAGCAGCGATGGAGGGTCGATTTCCGTAGCTGGTGCCACAATTGTTGACCTCTTTTTCGACGCCGAAACATCATATCGATACTCAAGCCAGACCGCTTGGGAAGCGGAGCTAAAGCGCAAATTAGATGCAGCCGTGACCTCGGGCTATACTCAAGTACGAAGTGCAGCAATTGCAGACAACACGGCACTGATCGGACGCATGAGCCTCAACCTGGGTTCATCTGGTTCTGCTGGAAACCAACCGACCGACACACGTATCACAAACTACAAGGGGAGTCCCAACAATGATCCCCAACTGGCCACGCTGATGTTCAATTTTGGTCGCTACCTTTTGGTGTCTTCCTCCAGGGATACTGGTGGTTCGAAGTCTCTGGCCGCAAACCTACAGGGCATTTGGAACAAAGACTTCAGCCCCCCCTGGCAGAGCAAATACACTATTAACATTAATATCGAAATGAATTACTGGCCAGCAGAGGTTACTAATCTTCAGGAGACACATGCAGCTCTCTTTGACCTTCTTGATGTAGCGCGTGCCCGAGGAACGGTGATGGCAGCAAACATGTACGGATGCACAAACGGCGGCTTCGTATTGCACCACAATATTGATCTCTGGGGGGACGCTGCTCCCACAGATTACGGAACGCCATACATGATGTGGCCTATGGGTGGGGCTTGGCTGTCTCTCCATCTTATGGAGCACTATCGATTCACCGGCGATAAGTCTTTTTTGCAAAATCGTGCTTGGCCGGTACTCCAAAGCGCCGCGAACTTCTACTATTGCTACCTCTTCACGCACAATGGATCCTGGAGCACTGGGCCGTCGCTATCTCCTGAAAATTCCTTTCTTGTACCTTCGAACATGGAAACGGCCCGTAAGAGCGAGGCTATAGACATCGCCCCGACTATGGACAACTCGATATTATACGAACTCTTCAATGCCGTCATCCAAACTTGTAATGTCTTGGGTATCACAGATAGCAACCTCACAAACGCCAAAAACTATCTTGCAAAGATCAAGCCACCACAAATTGGGTCAAAGGGTCAGATTCTGGAATGGCGCAACGAGTATACCGAGACTTCTCCAGGACATCGTCATATGAGCCCTATTTTTGGTCTCTTCCCCGGATCTCAGATGACTCCTCTGAAGTCTTCAAGTCTCGCAGCCGCTGCCAAAGTTCTTGTTGACAACCGAATGAGCCACGGTTCGGGAAGCACAGGCTGGTCTCGCACCTGGGCCATCAACCTATATGCTAGACTGTTTGAAGCCGATACAGCATGGAGCAATGCAATATCCTTCCTGCAGAAATTCCCCACCAATAACCTGTGGAACACCGATACAGGTCCAGGGACTGCATTCCAGATCGACGGTAATTTTGGCTTCGTGTCTGCAATTGCGGAAATGCTTCTTCAAAGCCACCAAGCAGTGCATATTCTTCCAGCTCTTCCATCCTCAGTACCTACAGGAAGCGTCAAAGGTCTCGTGGCACGCGGAAACTTCGTTGTGGATATTAATTGGTCCGGCATGGCACTCACAAGTGCAACCATCACGTCGAAAATTGGCGGGACGCTTGCGATCCGTCTTCAGGCCGGCAAGGCTTTTTCTGTTAACGGGGCTACATACTCGGCGCCGATTACCGCAACGGCCGGGGGGGTCTACACTATTCGTCCGGCGTAAGGTTCAGCTTTTGCTTAAAGATTAGATGGTCTTATGTGTCTTTGTTATACCTGATCTTTTATTGTCGGGATTTTGCTCCTCCAGCAACTACAGCCAATATCACTCCTGCTTTTCATCAGCTTCCTCGCATGAACTTCTGGTTCATCTTAGGTAGTGAGGTGATGTTGTCTGGCTTTTTGTCTAAGCGATTACCGCCCAAATTCTCAAAAGATTCTGCTAGTAGCTATTATCAATCTGATACCAACGTGTCCGTAATTCTTTGGGTCTTGTTGCCAAAGGCTGGAATTGTTGTCGAGCGACTTTGCGCTGGAAGGCGGCAGTCAGTTCAGAGCGCATGAGTACTTTGCCAATTTTCTCCACTTAGGGGCCGTCAGGCGGAACAACAGATGAGAGACTTTGTGGCCTTTGCGATGGTATTGATGGTATTTGCGGATGACGCTCAAGTGGGAGGGTATTTGAAGATCGTGGGAGGATCTCTTGGAGAGTACAAAAGAAAAATTTCGTCGGTTCTAGTACCGGAGATCCGAATGCGGAAGAAAGTCCCAACTCATAAAGAGAGCCACCTGATTATATTTAAATGGGAGTAACGAAGGGAATGAACGCATATTGATATAGCTCTGTACTGCTATGAGTTATCCTAATCAAGGAGACTTTTCCGCGGAGTTTATCCTCTTTTGTTACTGGTAAGTCTCGGCTCACTCTGGACCCAGCTGGCTTACTGGAAAGACCTGAAGAGTCATTAAGTAGTACTTTATAACGCCGCTTGAATAGGTTCGTTTATGTCTTTCAAATTGTTAATCAGCTAAAACAGCTCCGATCCAAAGACTTATTAATGTAGAGCACATTTGAGGGTCCTTCCAGGGTCTCGACTCACAGCTGTACAAATAACAAATTCGCCCCTGTCAAAATACCAAAATGTAGAACCGATCTCGAATGGCCAGCAAAATTGTCCAAACCTCAAAAATTACCAGATTTATAATGTTGATTGGAATGGTCTACTCAAATATTATAGTGAAAACACGGGTTGGCGATTGAGTGGCCGATCTGCCCAGTTGAGCCGTAAATGTTTCTGGCAACCCGGGATGCTCTATACTTGAAATCTAGCCCTGGACACCGTCTCTTCCAGTGTGTTGGTGAGAAGCTGTACAAAGGGTAGATTAATCTGAATGAGCAAGGGGAATCAGGGGAGAGAGCCTTGCAGAAAACCACCTCGAAATACTGTAGCTGTAACTGGCTGAGACTCAGCCACAAATGTTTGCTGCCTGGGTGGCTTGTTGAAGCCTCACCGCTGCGCCTTGTAGCAGAAACGGGACAATATTATTCAAGCTCATTCTGCTCCTCACCGAATTCTCGCGATGAAGAGCCTTTTCAACTTTCGGCTCGGAATCGCCAGCATATCGGGAGGTGGTCCAGAAGAACACAATGGCAGAGACGTTCGCTGCCGTGGGGCTCGTAAGCAACATCGTACAGTTCGTGGACTTTGGTACAAAACTTCTCGCGACTTCCAGGGCACTCTACCGTTCCACAGAGGGCGCCATGCAGGAGAACGTCGACCTCGAGAGGATCACAGCGAGCATTAGGTCGGTCTCACAGGGGATTGTCAACGGCACCTTGGGCATCAATGAGCCCGAGCTTCGGAATCTTGCAGGGACATGCACGACCCTAGCCGACGAGCTGCTAGCATTCCTTTCGAGCCTGAAGATCGATAGCACGAAGAATCGGCAGTTAGAAGTAATCAGGAAGTCGTTCAAGAACACCAGGTTCGGGCGAACGGTTCGTGAGCTAAACGATCGATTGTGCAGAGTTAGGGACCAAGTCTTTGTCCGATTGGATTACCTATTAAGGCAAGTCAACTGCCCTTCCCAGAAGGTAATCTTACAACTGGCAATTCGTATTTAGAGACCGACAGGCGAGCCTCCTGCCAGCGATCCACAACCTTGCAGATGTTACGAAGACTCTGGGAATCGAGACACAGAGGAAGGTGGATATGATAAAGGTTGAAATACTAGGAATTCTCGATAAACGCTTATGGAGGGAAGGTCAGGATGAAGCTGCTCTTGATAATTTGTCTAGCTCGTTGATGAACCTCGTCGAACAGTCACGGACGCTGCGAAATGTACATGTTTTTCTGAAGAGCTTGCACTTCAAGCAAATCGAAGCTCGGCAATTCGAAGTAAAAATTGCTCATACCAACACATTCGAATGGATTTTTGACGAGGGTAGTGAGAAGCAACAATTCGCACGATGGCTCCGATGTTCAAGTGGCATATTCTGGATCGGCGGCAAAGCTGGGTCCGGCAAATCCACGCTGATGAAATTCTTGGCCGACAATGACCGTCTGAGAACCTTCTCAGATGAATGGTCAGGGGGCCACAAACTTCTCATTGCAAGCCACTTCTTTTGGAATGCCGGCACGACAATGCAAAAGGCACAGGAGGGCCTTTTGAGGACTTTACTTTTCCAGATTTTGGCCGACTCCCCTGAGCTTATCCCCATTATACGCCCCGATCGGTGGGTTTCCGGGAACACACGCAACGCCTCGTCCTGCTTGGAAGCTTGGTCACTCCCTGAACTCTCGAGAGCACTTGAGGCTATTGCCGGTCTCGACCATCTTCCAGCTCGGCTGTGTCTGCTGATTGACGGCCTAGATGAGTATGATGGCGATCATTCCAAAATAATCCAAGTCATAAAGACACTGGCAAAGTCTCCTCATATCAAGCTTTGCGTGTCGAGTCGACCATGGACTGTTTTTGTCGATGCTTTCGACAGCAGTGATTCGAAGTTCTACCTTCAAGACCTGACGAGAAATGACATCCGACTGTATATCAAGGATATTCTTGAGGAAAATGCGGACTTTCGGGACCTCAAAAGCAGAGAAGCTGCTGAGTCTGAAAATATAGTCCAACAAATCGTTTCCAAAGCCCAGGGTGTATTCTTATGGGTCTACCTTGTTGTCTGCTCAATGCTGAGGGGGCTAACTAATAGGGATGAGATGTCAGACCTTGCACGTAGGCTCGCAAAACTTCCTAGTCATCTTGAGACATATTTCAAGCATATGCTTGATACGATTGAAGATGTCTACCAGGAACAGACCGCCCAAACCTTCCAGATAATGGCCAACGCAAGCACAACGCTACCCCTTCTTGCGCTTCATTTCATTGACCACGAAAAAAATGATCCAGACTACGCACTGCACCGAGAAATCGGATCTGTCCTGCATTCGGAATTTGTAGCAATGGTAGATATCAAGAGACGACAGCTGAATGCCCGATGCAGAGACCTGGTAGAAGTCACGGAAGATAAAGACGAACCCTTTTTCTTCCGATACGGGGTCTGCTTTCTTCATCGAACGGTGATGGACTTCCTGAGGACGACGGAAATGGAAACGCTTTTGACTTCTCGTTCAGGCGTCGGCTTCAGTCCTAATTTATCTTTATGCAGAGCATATCTGGCGCAAGCGAAAACATTGCCAGCAGTCTGCGAAACGAAAAATGCTGTTCTCCGAAATCTCGTTTTGGGCACAATATACTGTGCGAGGCAAATGGAAGTATTGGACGGCGTGGAAGCAACTGCAATACTTGACGAGCTGCATAATACTCTTGGGTTCTTCTATCGCGAGAACTACATACAATGGAGTGAGATGTTTCCTATGAACAAATTCCAAAATATTCTTGAAATTGCTTCAGAGCGGGGCTCCCGCTTTACGTACGCCAGAAGGTTGAGAAATATCCTGCGAAATTGCAGTGCGTTCTATCTTCTGGGCTCCAAACTACCCTCTCAATCCGCCAAGACTCCATATTCGAGGTCCTCTCGACGTCAGAGGTTGATATTTCAATGCTCCGTTTGCTTCTTGAGCTAGGAGCTTGTCCGAGCAAACCTTTGGAATCTGGTACGAATACTACTATCTGGGAACATTTCCTACATGAACGAGTAAGGTATCGCGAACGAGTAAGGCATCGCGGCATGGTTCCAGCCCAATGGCATATGGGCAAGTTCTTACCACCCGATGAACAATCTTCTGCATCGAAAGTTACAACGAACGCTTATGATGTCTGTGAATTGGTGATACTGCACGTCAAAGGCAACGGCCTTTATTTCCCTGGCGTTAAGGAAACATTTCAGCAACTATTTGAGCCTGATCAAGCCAGCCGCCTCTGTGGGTATCTTGAAGACGACAAAGATAGGTTTACGCAATCTGAGACTGAATATAAAAGGACATATCGCTCAAAGGGGATCATCGACATGGTGGAACCCATTGGGCTATTTCTCTTAGCATGGCGGTTCGGAATTTCATTGAAAGCTCTTCCTTTCCTGTTCTCTTCGAGATCGAGTCGAAACATGTTGTGAACTGCAATTGTTTACTAAACGTGAAGTAGTTCCAGTACTAATTACAAGCTAGAATTGACAGCTGATCTCAGCGTTGTGTGGCCGGCGTGAAATATGACGTCGAACTTAGTTACATACCATCTCTGGCTATACGTCGCCAAATGTCTCGTTACTTCTTGACCCCAATCTCGATGGGGTATGGCAAATACGAGATAGCTTTTACGATCCCATTGTACTCCTATAATGCTCGCTCGGGCTTTCCCGCCATCAGCTAAATGTTTAGTTCATTCGAAACCGGCATATGTGTGAAGTGTTCGTTTAGTCAGAGGAGAGGCGGCTTTCGATGTTGTTATAAGCTCGAGAATGCGCACGATACTGGGAATGTGTTCTGCACAGCAGTTTTATGACTAAAGTGAAACAGTCTTGCCGAGGCAGACTGAACAGAACACTAGACTTCGCGGCTCTGCTCAGGCTCTGCTCACGCATACTCACCCTCAGCTCAGGTTAAAGCAGCAGTTGCTCACGTCCGCACACCAAAACGGAACCAGCGAAAGGGAAAGTTAATCCTGAGTCTATGGGTATGCTGCATTACTACTTTCAGTTGTCGACAAATGCTATAGTGATTCCATAATGATTTGATCTAAATCCGCATGTGTCGCTAGATAGACCTAGTGCCATCGTCCAACTCGAGCATACTCGTACGCACTTTCTGAGTAATCAGCCCACGAATTTCCGGGACAAGCAGGCGTATCGGAAATCTTCCGCGCAGAGAAAGGTACTCCTTGGCCCACGCAAGGAAGGTTAGCCTTCCCTATGAAACCATCCAAGTTCTCGTCTTTGAATTTGATAGTCCCCCTTTGTTCCGTGGATTGAATCACGCCCTCGCCAGTCTCACGACACTTCAACTTCAGTAGATACATGCGTGGCTGGGCACCTCTAGCCTTGGACTTCTTTGGTGGGGGGCCGTGGCCTTGGAGACCTTTGGCTCTCCTCTTGGAGCCTATAGCGGGCTTTCTGTCGTTCTCAACCTTGTCCTCAACATCGATTTTCTCTCTGTCTTCGTCTTCTTCCTCGCTCCAATCGCCCTCCTCGTCCTCTTCTCCTTCAGACTCAGCCTCGTAATCTAGCTGAGAGCAGTACTGCTCTAGTGCGTTCTTTTCCGCGCTGATGATCATGACTCCCTCGAGAACCCCGAAATCGAAGCTGGCTTCAAAAACATTGTGTTCTTTGGTCTGACGTATATCAAGACTTAGGTCACCTGCTTCATCTGGCCACTCCCCTTCGATTTGCTTGCAGTCGATGATGTAGCTGCCAACGGGCGAATATGTCCTAGGGCCTTTCTTCCGCTTGATAGTATTGAGATAGTTGGTGTGCATTTCTGCACGCTCATCCTCCCGCTTATTTTCCGCGGCCTGGAGCTCCTTCGCCTCCTTGGCGGCGTGGCTCTTCGCTGCTTTGCCCACAGCTACTGAATCCCAGCCCATGAAGATGGTCTGCGTCTTGGGGCCCAAACCCGTCGCTCGGTGCAGACCTGTGACCTTACTAGCGGCCTCATTCATCTGACTGGCGCGATACGAGCTGTGTCGAGGAAGGGGTATACCCACAACTGTGGTCGTTTTCGAGTGATCTAGCCGGTCGGAAGACAAGAAGTACCTTTCTATGACCCACTCGGGGTGGTCGGAGAGTTGCTCGGAGGTAAGTTTGTTGAGCCATTCTGCATGCATCTGCTTGCGCAGCTCAGAGATGTGGTCGGGGACTTTGTCACATTTCCCAGCCTGGAGCGCTTTCTTCATCAGAAGAGTTCCGTTCCCAGAGATTTCGCTTTCGTCGAACTGCACGCCGTAGTGTTTCAGTTGGCCACGAACAAATTCGTCGGAATAGCCTGCGTTTAATTGTCTGCGTCCTTCGGGAGTGAGCTTTGGCAAGAACATGCTCCGGAGAGAGGAACTATCAACTCGTTCCACGCGACCGGGCTGGGCATAAAACCTCCCATATGCACAGACGAAGCCATCCCTCGTAGTCTCATTATCCTGATAGTAAGACATGGTGACAAGTGGGACTTGATCACTGTCAGTGATGAGCGAGTTGTTGCTGATGATTAAAATCCACGGCTGGAGAGGTTTTGCTTTTATTTATTGGTAAGACGACACGTTCCTAGAGCTTGGATCCAATGACGTGACGATGCACGGATAAAGGTTAATCCGTACGCTGTTAGGCGGTCCGTGCGCTCAAAATTGTTGAGAATTTCAAGCGAGGGGAAACTGATTTCGCTACTAAAATTGCTTCTCATGGTTTAATTGCTTACAATCACCACAAATCACGCTCCTCTCGCCTTAAAGAGCTCAAGATCTGGGCCTTAGCCATACTATAGTTCTAGACCTTAACATCCTGTAGTGCTCAGCTTACAGGGTTCTCTTCAGGCTAGAACATTGTCGGAAAGCTGGCCAGCGAGCTGACAGAGCTCGCAAGGCACTACAGGAACAAGCTGTGAGAAGTTACCCAATACTTCATACTCGGTATCCTCCACCCGTTTGAAAAAAAGAGACCTTCTCGCAGCAATCGCATAACCTTGATCTCGTCGGCCTCTGCGGCATCAGGCCCAGGCGATCGACCTTTTCCGCAAACAGACCGCGAAATCGGGAATAGAATCATCTATCAGCGTATACTTCCGAGTCTCGAGCTTTTCCAGGTGGGACTTTTCGACATCAGAGAGATTTTGTAGTGGCCGCGAGAAAAGACCCCCAACGTCGGTTATCCGAGGACGCGACCCTGGCCCATATGCGTCCTGAAAAAGCCACAAACTGCCATTTCCTTGCTCATGAATAGATGCAAAAGCGCATGTACTGAGGTTGCAACGTCCGCCCACTTCGTAACACTTCTTCTGGTGGGCCCTCCCCCTCTCGCCTCCTCAGGCGACCGTGGTACCATTCCTCATCACCACTCGGCTTAACTCGTGTCTTGCGATCCATGCCAAACATACCACTGACCGATAGGAAGTGTGTTGACTTCTTTTCAAGGTTTGAGTAACAAAATGCTTCGCCAACTATCGTTTTATGTTTGAAAACTATGAAGGACGTTACCTTAACTCACGTGATCACCCCCTCTGGATATTCTTATTCGCCCCCGCCGTTTTCGGCTCCAACTTTAGCTTAGCGGTTTAACTGGGGAGATGACGATATAAAATACTCGTTTCTATTAATGGGACGTGGTGCTTTGCTTTGCTTTGCTTTGCTTAAAGGGGAGAGCGGGAGAGCCAAGGGAGCATCGTGGTGGTATCCATGCTCCGTGGCGTCGTGTGTGGGTTGTCTGGGAAGAAACTTGAAAGTTCAGTTAACTTGTATTGAGAATGCCGCCTCTAGAACCCAAATGACCAGAACCCCAAGACGCCTCGCTCATCAAAACGCCATAAAGCCACCCACCTCTTCACTCTCCTGCACCACCAATGGATATCTTCGCAAAAATGCAACATCGTAACAAGAATAGCCATGGTCATATCTTTTATCATCTATCATGTCCCCGTCCCCGCTCCGCATCCCCAACATCCATCTCGTGTATCTCCGGTTTTAACAGCCTCTCCGCCTCCGCCTTCAGACTCCTCCTCTTCCCCTCCTCCCCGTCCCCATTGATATCCTTAAACCCTTTTGGAAAGAATGGCGGCAGCGCCATCTGGTAGTCGGCCATGGGATGCGGTTCCCGACTCCTACTCCGACTCCTCTCCCTTGCGTTCTCGATCTCGGCCTTCCGCCACTCCGCAACCATCTTGTCGCCCGTACTGAGTCTCGGCTCCGCTTCCGCCTGCTGATTCTCAAAGTACCCCGCTATGGAGTGCGATTCTCGCCAGCGCTCTTTCTCGAGCTTCGATTCTAGGTTCGGACTTGCGGGGCTGAGGAAATTAGGGCTTAGATAACCGTTATTCGAGCCCCCCGAGCGCGTCTGTTTGAAATCATCTCGTCCCGGCGGAGAAAGGGTCTCCATTCCGCCCGGTGAGTAGCCTCCCATGTTCGGACTCCCCAGATGCGGACTCGATTGCGCCGACACCGAGGACCCGGTTCGCATTGATACGTCCATGTCGCTCCCATCTCTCAGCAGCGGCGCCCGTCCTTCGACTTGCCCTTTATTATTATTCTGGAATGCGTAGGGTATTTGCCCCGGATATGTAGTTTGGAATGTCTTGTCTTTTCGGTAGGGTTTTAGGCGTTTGTTGCGGTAGGAGATGTGCAGACAGATGCAGAGGGACACGACCAGGACGACCAACACGGCGATCGCGACCGCGATGCCTGCTTTCGCGCCGATCGTGAGGCCGCCGCCGGCCGTGGGTGGTGGCGGAGGGGAGGTCGACGACGGAGCAGACATTGTGTTTGTGGGAGCGAGGGAGGAGAGGAGTTGCCGTCTTGTTGAACCTGAAGCCAGGAGTTTGATCTTCTCAGCCTGCGCAGGCTGCGCGATGGATGACGCGGGAAGGATCACGGGCGTGAGGATTCGGGTCGTCGTGATAAGCGTGCTCGCCATGAGAGTGCTTGCGCAACAAACGATCGTGAATGAAAACGAAAAAGAAAAGGCCTGACTGTGAGAGGACAGAAGGAGAACAGAAAAGAGATTGAGAAACGCAAACCCGACAAGTGCAACAGCAGGGCGGGCGCGGGCGCAGGGGGGGGGAGGGGCAAGAGGATGACCCACGCGGCCTTGGCGAGAGACTGGTCGCTTGGTGTACGAACTACTACTGTACGAAGGGCATCTTCGATTCTTCAACCCTCAGGTCCCTCACAAGTCGGAGGGCTGAAAGCAGGCAAGGTCGGCGTACTGATAGGGCTGGGCAGTGAGCAGAAGGTGGCGCATGGAGGATAAAGCACGAGGGACGGCTCGTGAGTGGCGCATTTGGCGCTGATGTCTTGAACCGGTGCGCCAGGACCCAGGCGAGATGAGCTGGCCGCTTGGGGGCTATCAGACGCAATGCAGGCTCGTGGCTGGGAATACGAGAGGCTCACGGGCGTACTGAACGGCATATGTGGAGGATAAGGGGGGCTGGGTACATGAGGTGGGATGAAGGGAGACATGTGGAGTTGCGCGCTTGGCTGATTACATCAGTTCTAGGTGAAACGAACGTCTGGAAAGTATGGACAGAAAAACGGCCGAGTGTAAAGTGCTAGAAACCGATTCGTCTGAAACCGCGGAGAATTAAAACGTTATCTTGAAAAAGCAAATCTCTGTTGGAGGTCTAAAAATAACTTCATGAATCCTTTCAACTGGACGATGAGGTCATGGAGTTGTGACTTGTTACCTAACGACATGCGAGCGAACTCGCCCGAGGATATGGCAAGGGATGGAGAAAAGGCTGGTTTACGAGTTGTTCGAGCCCAAGAGTTGTGAATGGATATCCTGAGGGGGTGCCCTTATGCTATTTTTAGTGCCCGGGTACCTTGCACTAAAGCGGTCGAGGTTGGTCACGTGCCAGGGGAACAGTCTCTCTCTGCGTATTTTATATCATCTGTCTCTACTTCTCTTCCATTTTCACTTTAATCACCTTGCGGCCTCTCTGCTTCTTCTCTTATTTCTCATCCTCTTCTCAGGCGCTCATTTCGACGCAACCCTCCCCAATCCCCTCAACCCCTCCAAAGCCTTACACGCCTCTCCCCATGCCTCACCGCTCTCACCCAGGGCACTCTTCAACCAAGCCACCGTCATCCTCTGCACAACCGCCACCATCAAGGGACTCTCATCCGTTGTCTCTTTCGCATCATACCCCGCAATACCCCCCAACCCATGCTCTCCCCCCACCAGCGTTAGCAAATCCTTCGGACCAGGACTATGTTCATACGCATCAGCCCTCCAGTCCGCGCCCCTCGTCGACAAATACGGGGAGACATCTTTGTCTCCTGCCACGATGAGAGCTCTGGTCTTCATCTCTGCAAATGATGGGTGCCGGAGACAAGTGAAGTTCTCGTACGCAAACGTACTGAGATCTTTCCCGCCGTTCCCGGGCGCAGCGATCACAATGCCAGCTTTGACCCTGGGGTCGGGCAGGGAGTACACTTCTCCGGAATCGGGATCTGTGAGTGTGGCGCCTAGGAGCAAGGTGGCGGTTTGCCCGCCGAGTGAGTGCCCTGCTACCGCAATACGGGATCTGTCAAGTCGGCCTTGAAGTGTGGGGACGTGGGATTCGATCGTGTCGAGGTGATCCAGGATGAAGGACATGTCCTCGACACGGGAGCGCCAGAAGAGGGGTGCACCTGGAGCTGTTGGTGGAAGGGAGAGAGATTTAGAGCTGAGGTGAGTTGGCTGGATGACAACGAAACCGTGAGACGCCCAAAAGGATGCGAGTGGACCGTAGCCGTTGAGTGAGGATAGGTGGTTCGACATTCCATGGCCGTGGGAGAGCAGTACGATTGGTAAGTTGCTCCCAGTGATTGGTGCTGAGACTCTGAGCTGGAGGTCCACAATGCGTCCTGGATATGGCAATACCAGAGGACTGACGGAGATGACTGGAACGGGTGTGCTGGAGGGTAGGTTTGCAGCGTCACCTACCAAGGCGTGGTCGTTGGGGACTCGAGGAAGAGTTGTTTCTGTGGACATGGTGATGATGTCTTTGTGCAATGTTTCCTTCACTTGGGTGATTAATTTTTGAATGATATTGAGTTGAAGCCTCGAACGACATCTTCAAGAATGAGCGTCTCGAGGAATATATAGTAAAGATGGCTTCAAACTTTTGACTAAGGATCCTCTTCAATTATTTGGGCGGAGGCTACGAAGTCGAAGGAGGTGGGAACCACTAGTCTCAATTTGTAGAAACCAGCGAGCTGTTCAACGCTAAAGTGTTGTGCAAGACTCGAAAAGAAGACGGAGTTAGGAGCTGTTCTAAAACCGTGAGATATATCCGGTTATCTGTAGCTTTCGATGGTAAGCTATCTGAATTCGTGCATGATCTCAAGAGACGGAACGGAGTGAAATTGTGTTGTTGAAAATTGATCGAGCGAGGTCAATTGGCGGGCATCTTGTCCGATTCTGAACAGCCTGAGGCGATGGAACAAAAGACACCCCACTAAGAAGAAAAGAGCAGGCCATTGAACAACGCACATAAGCAGCAATGAGAGCAAAGCAAACATTGCAACCCGACTTGTGAAGTTGAAGTTCAAACCCCTCAAATTCCTCGTGTGGGGGCACCGATCGTGGCTGCAACTTCCGCCACAGCGATTACGTAGGCGCTCTCAGATTGTACCGGACCAATCAACTTTCACCTCCAGGCTCCCAGGATCCAGATTCATGCGACTTGACACGCCAGCCAAGGCTGGGTATTTGTGTTCAGACAACGATCTCTCTCTCGATTGATTCTTCCTTTTACACAACCCTCGTTTGGTGCTCAAGAATGTAAGTCCTCACCTTCGGTCATTCATCTGAATCCAGGGTAAACTTCAGCGTCGGCAGTTGTACTGACATCATAAGTTTGCAGCCCAACTTCTCAGTTCAAGCAATCTCAGGGAATCAAAACAACTCCCCTCACGAACCCTCAAATCCACTTGTCAGATCAATTCACAAACAATCCCGCCAGTATGCCCCCTTCTGTCCTTTCCTCTCTGCTCGCCCAAGCTAACCCCGCTCCCGTCAGTCAAAATGTGCACCTCTTCGACCTCCCAACTCGTAAACCGCAACGGTCCCGGCTCCGCAGCCTCCTCTACCATCTCCTCGATCGTGAAGCCCGAGGGAGGGGCAGCAGGAAAGACAAAGTGCATTGAGTGTGATGGCTACGAATGCTGCTGCATTCCGATTCCTTGCACGATTTTGTGAGCGGGGCCATAGGGGATTGGAATGGGGAGATGATGAGAGATGATTTATGGCCGGGGGAGGAGTTTGGGGGTTTGATATAGTGGGGGAATGGGAGGGTGATACCGGTTTGCACTTGCGTGGTGATTGATGCGATGGGGGCTTCTTCCTCTTAGAATGCGATAGTCTTTCTGGGAACCGATGGTGTCTCCTTATTTATCTCGAAGTTTGATGGTATTGTACGACCTCCCGGGTATCGCACAGCTCTTCCATATGCCGCAATGCTTTCAGTTCTGCTTGCCCAAAGACATCCATCCAACATCTGCAGCAGCGTTTAACCAAACTCCCTCTCCAACGCCTCCCAAACATCCCTCCCATCCTCCACCACCTCGTTCCCCCTCTCCTCATTCTCCTTCTCCTCGGCCAACTTAGCCTGACTGAGTCCCTCGAGTATCCCCTCAACCTTCATCTTCATCTCCCTGATGCCCTGTGTCTCCGCTCTACTCCTCTCCAATTGAGTCTGCATCATCTGAATAAGACTTTCTCTCGCTTGATGCGGTCGATATTCGTTTAAAAGGTGGTGGAAATTGATGAATAGTGTCCTTAAGTCTTGTATCTTTTCCTGGTACTATATCTCTCATCAGTCCAGCTCAATGGGGAAGGGAGTGGAAGTGGAATAAGGAGGAGCAACAAACCTGCTCAGGATTGACACTCATGATGCCCACCAGTTCCAGAAAGTTCAACAGCAGAGATTTGGCAATTCGTTTCAGGATCAGCGCGCGATCGGTGTGCTTTCCGCCGGTGTTGGAGGTGGGTGTTAGTGGTGGTGTGTAGAGTTGCTGGATTCCTTGTTCTTCGAGATTTGGTAATGGATCGTTCATCTGTCCAAACATATTCATCAGCCTTCAATCTTCATTCTCCCAAGGCCCCTAATCTTCAAATTCTCGCCAATTGTGATTCCAGTTTGTACGTACGTTGTACAGATCCCCAAAACACCTGTAAATACCCTCGACGGGCGGCTCGGGTGGTTGTAGACATCGCAGCTCGGCGGGGAGCTCGAGGAGTCGAATGGGGAGCTCAGTCGCGGAATCTGGCTCGACTTTGGAGGATGATGATTGGGGTTCGGCAGCGCGCAGAGAGGAGATGGAGGAGAGGTTCTCGGGGGTGAAGGATTGCCAGAAGGGAGGGGGTGCTGGGAAGGCAGCTGCGAGGACGTTTTGCTGTTGCTGTTCTTCCATGGTCTCTGCTTTTTCTGACGCAAGCTGGAGGGGACGGTGTGAATCCAGTGACCAGGATTATAGGCGCGCAAGCCCTCACGATGGCGATGAAGTTGTGTGTTGCTGTGCTATTTGGTGGAAAGTTGACGTTCGCGAAATGGGCATTTCTTGGCGCCTCCGTGGTCCTACTGCAGTCGTATGCGAAAACTCCCTGTTTTTGCGAATTTTAGCCGGATCATGCACCTTTGGTGGGGCACACACCAAAAATTAATGAGAATTGACAAAACCTACCAAATAATCGCATTTCCTCCACCACCACCCTCCTGATTAGATCCCAATTAGGCTATTTCGATTCTATTCGCAAGTTTCCACTATGCCACGCTCAAAGGGCAAAAAAACCGATATACCCCCGCCTCTAGTAGGCCAAAAGAGACACAGAAAACCTACGGCAAAGGCTCTACCACCTCCTCCACCCCCTCCACCTCCTCCGAAACCACCTAAAATCAAGCTTACGACCGCTCCCAGGCCTCTGCCAGAGCTTTCTCCTGATACTAGTCCTACTAGAGCTAGTCCCGAAAAGGAGGTGTTTATCGAAATCCCGTCGTCGTCATCTGAGGAGTCTCCTGAGCCCGAAAAAAAGACCCACATGGTTACTGTGAACTGGCAGGTTTACTTAAACCATAAGCTAGTTCATGCGGAGGCTTTTCAGGAGGATTTTTTATGCAGTCTACATCACCCATACCGACATTGGAAGAGCTGGATTCATATGAAGGCCGAGGATGCGGCGAAGACGGATAAGGAGGTCAAAGCTAGGAAGAAATGGAAGGCATTATATGGGCCTATGAGTAATCGGCTGATCTTCCATATCGAGGATAGGGAAAGCTTTGAGAGGTTCGAGCATATGATGGTTTCTAGAGGCTCTAGAGGCGTTGATTGCGCTCTAGAGGCCCGATTCGTCACTAAAGGGGACCCGGAATCGTCCCCTATATTGGACAGAACTTCAGGAAAGAGACGCAAAATACCTGATCCTCCCAAGCTAGTCTATTCAGATGACGACAGTGACGCTAAAAAGAGTGTCCCCCCTATCAAGAAGCCCAGGAAATCAGCTACCACTGTCGCTGTGGAGTCTTTAGTTAAAGAGAGGAAGGATTAATCGCAAAAAATGGATCGTCTTAGTCAACTATCACAGCAATGGAGGTGCAATAGGGGCGAAAAGGGAGGGTGCCCGAACAAAAATCGACAGTGTTTCGTGAATAGAGGGGACCATTTCAGGATTGAGCTAGAAGACTTCCATTTTTGGATAGATCAGTAGAAAGAAGACCTTTCTACAGACGCTAATCTGCGTACCGTCCCTACTGATTTAATTATCAAGTAGGATACAGAACAGGGAAAATCAACAGAGGATAGGTGGACGGCGAATTGAGAGTAAAGGAAAGGCGAAGGCGAAGGAGGGAGTAAAGTATGAACAAAGAGAAGGCTTATCTCAACCACCAAGCTCCATTATCAACCACAACTACTATGGTGATAAATTCAAGGGAGAAGAGCCCTCTACTGGCTTATATAGCGTCCCGCGCGTACCTCCGCCTCGTCGCTTCACCTATATATACGGCCGATTACGATCCTATCCCCCCTCCTGAGTTCGTAGCTATAGAGCGTGCTTCACGTCGTCGAGCTGAACTGCTCCTATCAACAGAACCTCCTCCGCCATCCACGTGCTAGTTCGCCCTATTTTCAACGTCGACGACCATCCCCTCCTTCTCTTCCTGCTATTCCTCGTCCCCGGTATCAAGCTGAGTCCTCTAGCGCCTTTGATATGCGTGCCTTGCGCGAGTCGAGCCCAATTCGTAGAGATACTGATATTGAGGAGGAATTAGCGTCGTTTAGGGCATGGCTAGATACCCACTTACCTCGTAATCGAAGGGCGGATATCAGTAATTTAATAGGAATGGCGTCAGAGGAGCAGATTGATCCGAAGCAGCTCAAGGCGATAGAGAAATCGGAGGCTAAAGAGCACGGCATTCCATAGGGATTTCTCCTTGTTATAAAGGATCAGGTGTCCCCCTGGCGTATGGTATGGAATTCAGAGGTCAATCGATTATCTAGATCGAATATAGGAGCTCCTGTACCGATTACGAATATGGGGGGTCCCTCCCATAGCACTATTCCGGATACATAAGCGGGGGACTCGATTCCACCGGATATCGTATTTGGTACGTATCCTGAGGACGAAATCAGCTTCTACTAAGGTGAAGGTAACTCACAGAAGCAGGATTAGGAGGATTTTATGAGCCCTAGCTTATTTGGTGAGGAATATGGTTCGATTGAGGGGTGGGAGGAGGATGAGAATTAGAATCGAGGTTAACGAACCTCGATTCTACTAAGTACTAGTTTACTAGCTTAGAACCGAGGAATGGACCAATCAGATTGCAGGAAATTAGTCTCTCTTAGTATGATTTATTACTAGTGTTCTAGGTCCTTGTTTTTAGTCGAGTCCGTCAATATTTGGAGTTTTTCCTTAAAACTAAATATCTTTATAACCACGCCGTAGGAATTTTTTATATTAGAATAGTAAAAAGAGCTAATTCGCACGATTCTAAATCTACTTTCCTTTTTTTAATAGCTATTGTGGTTATTAAGAACCGCGGTGTTTTTTAATTAGCGTCAATGTCGGCTCTCTCGCAAAGTAATAAAGTGATTTTTGAACCACTATTCGTAGTATTAAAATCACTAGAACTACAAGCAATATTACGTACAGTGATTCCATTGATTTTATACTAATTCCTCCGGGAAATTACGATATCCTGAATTATAGAAGTGCCCTCTAGCCTTCCTAGCCGCCTCCGGCCCCCTTCCAAGCCTCCGAACTATATTAATCAGGTAATCTCTGAAGTTTGGATACTCTCTATAGACCTTTCTATAGTTCCTCCGCATATCTAATTTAATATCATGAAAACTCTCCTTAATCGGGTTCAAAATAGGACAATATGGAGGCAACTAACATATCCAGACCCCACGCTCCCGGCACATATCAAGTACCCTCTAGCTCCGATGAATACCACAGTTATCCATAATAATAATGGAATTCTTCCCTGGCCATGGATTACACTGCGGGAGAACCCTATATTCCATCCATTCCTCGAATATCTCGGCTGTGATATTACCTTAATATACCAGGGGTTCAAGGTGTCCATCGATCGTATATGCCGGTAAGAGGGACCACTTTGGGCCCCGCTTTAGAAGTATCTTCATCTCCGCAGGTAGCCCTTGTGGTGCCCATCCATATTTCCTATGCCCCGTATACTCATTAAAAGCTGATTCGTCCACTGCAACGATCTGATCTGCCCTCCAGAATCGAGAGTCGTCGTACCATTGCTCCAGAAGCTCCTGGTTCTGCTCCGCCGCTACCGCTTTGATTCTCTTATGTGTGATATCTAGTCTCTTTAAAAGACGTGAGACTATCGTCTGGTGAGGTTGAATACCGAATTCGTCATTAAGGAAGTCGATAATCTCCTCCTGATATACGTCGACGTATCTCAGAACATGCTCCATCACTGCCTCCTCCATTTCTGGTGTAATTATCGATAGACGACCAGGTTTTTTCCGGGGATCCCAGCCAAGTGCAGTTCGAACCCGTATTTGATACCTCCGATATCGTATAGTTTCGTAAGTAGTATTAAACTTGGTTGCGATCTCGTGCAAATCAGGATGATGAGGTTGTGCGACAATAGCGTCAATGGCCGCGATCTCGCGCGGGCTTAGGTGCGGGGCCATAATCTGCTCTTATCATTAGCAATAGCTATATCAGGGGAGTAAATTGATCTACTCCTCATCTAATTCGGACGTGGTTTGGTGGAGTAATTGATGGTTGAATATAATTCAGGTAACTTTTGGTACACCCATTTTTAAGCGTACCGCTTTTAGTCAAAATCGCGCTAAAACAGGGAGTTTTCGCATACGACTGTAGGTAACCGTACGTAAGGTTATGCCATTTTAATCCATTTCGCGACGCTCACCCGAACGCGCTACTTTTATCAATAATTAGCACCGAATCTGAACTTTTCCAAAGTCCACTTCTGTCTTTGGACCGGAGCATTCGCTGCTTTAACTTTAGCCAAGCCCTGAGCCCCAAGCCCTGAGCACGCTCATAGGTCAGCTAGATTATGCTCAGGGGATCCTCTTCTGGCTCCCTAGAGAATCGGTTATCCCTTCGTCTATGTTATCTAAATATATATCTCACTAATAACTTTACTTTCACCATATAGCCGCCTTTTTACTCTATTATAATATCGTGATAGTACTATCCACTCTCAAACTTTCCTGCCGGGGGCGATTTTGCATCCCAGTCGCACGTGACCAGTAATTCATCTACCTTACCATTCTGCCTCTGTTATCCTTGCCGAGCAAGCCATCCCAAGGAGATTGCTGTCTCAAGCATTGACCAAAGGTGCAAATAGGATCGATATCTGGGTTGCACTTGATAACCTTTCAGCGTATTCTATGATGTCGCGCAGAAAAATCAAAGCCGATAATTCACACGAGCAACTCTATTATTTACACCCATTGGTACGATCAAATTCCTGGAACGGGCTAGAAGAAGAGGAACAGTCCCAAAATACCCATCGCAAGCAACCACATGCTTTTGTCGGCGACTACTAGAGCCAATGTTTAACGATCCTCGCAATTAGAGGCATATTAGTCACACGCAGCAAAAGTGCTCCACTCGGTGTGCAAATTTGGCTTCAAGTCACCTCTAGATAAGAACAACGTAAGCAAGCATGCAAATACCAATGAGAAGTTTATATCCGAGGATTCGCAGATGAGTGGCCTATTGTCGTTGTCAGAGGAGGGATTCGGTGGAGCCTGATCGGAAATTTATTTGACAAGGTCGCTGAGGAGAGGGTAAAGATTGTGGAACTATGCACGTGGAATGCACGCAGTACGGACGATTCCATGGCATTGGTATTATGAACCAACTCTCTTTTCTTGTAGGTTGCATTCGGTCAGTGGGCTTGCACCCGCTCAGCTCATCTCGCCATATGATTTTGCCTTACGGTTTCTTATGTAACCACATGCAGTCATACTCAATGTTCTCGCACATCAAATCCGTCAAGTTTTGAATGTATGAAGAGGCTGTTAGGGTCGGTTATTATCTGCTCATTTGCTTCTTCAACGATTGTAGGGCTTCAGATCCCAAGGACTGAGCGTCCGAATGTTGTCAAAGACGCGGTGTTGAAGGGTAGGCACGTGGCAGCCAGACCATTCCTATATTGGTTAGCAGCAGCTTCGAATGCACTTTTGTTCGGGCAGGTTTTAGCCAATGCATCGCTGGCTGGGCAAGAATACGCGATGGCGCAGACGAGTCCGCCTTGTTCTCAGCCGGGTATCTTGAAAGCCTGCAACTGCCCATGGGGCTTCCGCTCCGCCCTATCATGCGCTCCTCCGGTCCGATCCTGGTCCCGGAGCGTGCTCTAATGCACTTTTGCTACGCTGTTGGAGCCATCCCTCTAAAGCATTTAAACGCCTCGGATTCCCCAGCACCACGTTCTCGTGAACCACAGACTTGTTTTCAATATCTCGGTCGCTCGTAATAAGCAACTGTCCCATGTTCTTTTAATCGACCACGAACTACCTCTTTGATCGACACCATGGACCCGAGCGCTGCTATGCCCGTTGGGGAAAGTTCCACGCTCTCTGCAAGGCAGCGGCGCGTCAAGAATCGCCATTCTCCAGAAGAGTGGGAACACCAGAAAGCACTCATCGAGAGACTTTATCTCGATGAGGATAAGACAGTGGAGGAGACCATGCGGTACTTGAAGGATGAGAAGAACTTCGTAGCTGGGGAAAGAAAGTTCAAAATGCAGCTGAAAGATTGGGGTTTCGACAAGAATATCAAATCTTCTGTTATGCAACTCATGCTGGCAAAGTCAACGAAGCGCAAGCTTGAGGAGGACAAACACACAAAGTTCAGATATAAGGGACGAGATATTCTGCCAGAAAGATTTAGTCACTACGCCAAAAGAAGCCAAGTTAAAAATGGCAAGAGGGTCTCCCCGTCTGCCTGTGAGTTACTCACTCCCAGCTGCAAACCCATATAACTGACAAGGCAATCAGCTACACCATCATTTGTCAGCTATGGCACCATGCCAAGCAATAGATCTTCCCTCTCTGACGCATTACGTCGAGTATCAAGCAAGAATGGGTCAATTGCGAGTGTCGCTTCTACTGTTTCCGCATTTCAGCACGGAGGCCTCGCGCTACGAAGGTCACTCAGCAATTTGTCTGGCCGTACGTTTTCTGTCTTTAAAAGAAGTAACAGTTGCCATTCCGACCGTCGCCCTATGTCCTTGGCGGATCTGGATGATCTCTCATTCACACTTCCTTCCTACAGGGTGAAAATGTACGGAGAAGACACAGCGATCGCAGGATACCAAGCCAGGAAAATGAGTAAAAGAGTAATTCACGGGTGTCAATCGTGTCAGATCCATGTCGCAAACACTGTAAGAGAGCATTTCGAAATGCTCAACTCCCACTGCTTCAACTTCGACTACGAGAAAGCCCAGGAAGCCGCCACAGAGCTATCACGAATAATATCGCCCTTGTGTCGTTCGTGCCGCATCATTTCCTACGAGTACATCTTATCAGTGCTATATTTCGCCGCTCAATATTACCATTTGAAGGAAAGGTACCATGAATCGATCACTATCCACGAGAAAGTGTTGCAAACCTGCATAGAAGAGAACCTCTTCGACTGCAGTTATATTATGTCCAATTGCATCTACGGACTTGCCGACATCTACGCGTACCAGGGGCTCCTTCATGAAGTAGAGCAGAATCTTCTCCAAACCGGGGCAGAGAAAGAGGGCGCTGAAGGACTTGCCTGGGTTTGCAATCGTCTTTTACTTGCCAAAGTTTTTACACTTCAGCAGCGTCCAAGGGATGCCCTCAGGGAGTACGGGAGTTTATCGACGCGTTGCATAGAGTTTTATGGTCTTCACTCTGCTTTCATGCATCGGATTGTATTTTCCTGCGCTGAAGTGTGCAATGAGCTCCATGATTACCGGACAAGCACAGACCTCTACAGAAGATTACTTGCAGAAGGGAATCCAACCGATACACCTCATATCAAATTCGAAAATCGAAACCTTCGTTCTCTGATTGGCCTGTCGAATACCTACCGCTCTGCAGGCTCCTTTCAAAACTGCAAGAAATATGCGAATCAAGCCACTGAGATCTTGCGGTCCCGCGTATCGCTTCCTGTCGCTTCACCCCTCTTCTTCCACCTGACGCATTGTGATTTCAACATGACAGCTGGTTTGGTACAATGTCAATTCAATCAGGCAGTTAGTTTTGACAACGAAGGTAACTTCGCTGAAGCTGAGTCCTACTTCTCACGGGTCATTGCAGGATGTGAGGATTTAAACGAACATAATGTTTCGTCAGCCGCCGTGTCGATCATTTTAGCCCTACAGCACCATTACTACGACAGACCTCGCAGAATCGATGTCCTGGATCTAAAGATCGACGACAATTTTCTGGCACATTTAGCAGATGCTGCATCTAGACAACCTGCGACCTTGCAGCGCCTTCTAATCACGATCATCTGGGAGGCAGACACACTTTCCAAGTCAGACCAATCTCAAAGAGCGGAATATCTCTTCAACCAGGCAAAAGGAATGCTAGACCCCAGCAACTTACACCACCAATGTTTCTTCGCGGTTCAGATTGCACAGCACCATCGCCGCAACGGGGAATGGAAGAACGCTCTACGCTATTTGGAAAAAGCAGTCATATTATCCGAGCAGATGTATGGGCCGAATCATGCCTGCACAGCTTCCTTCAAAGGACAGCTTGCAGCTTTTGGTGAAGAAATAGAGAAGGAAGGGCTGTCTGTAAATGCAGTGACGCAGTCCCTGTCCCTGCTCACCACCTCTTCGTTGTATTCTAGGAACGCAGGTTCGGACGAGCCGGATGAATTGGATTTTCTTGAAGACGGCATGTTCTGGGATCAGCCGCCGGCATCGCTGCTGAGGTTCGCATAAGTACAAGATAATAAGGACTTTTTTTTTCAATCTCAAAGAAACTAGACAGGTGACTCGTGTGCCTATTCGTTATTCCCGAACAAACTCAAGCCTTGGCTAGAGGCACATGAAATAGTCATTGCTCTTTACCTTGTACATTTTGTTGCCTCAGGCATTCACACTTACGTCGGGTGGTCCCTTACGTACTTTCCGGTTCCCGCTAGGCCGCTCCCTCCTTACCCACTGCGAGCGAGAGTACGGAGGTACCGCCGCTTATCTCCGCTCGCCAAGCTTTGGCAACTGGCGGGTGCCGGGATGAGGGGCGGAGAGCGCACATTTCTAGATCTAACGCTTGGCAAGGCTGTTTCCAACTTGCTCGCGTGGCCAACCTCAACACCGACATCATTACCCGCACACTTGTACAAATCCTCTCGAATCACGCTTCACCGCCAGAATTCCCTGTCTAATATCTCTCCGCTTTGTTAGGCATGTTGGCCGTTTCTTGAGGAGGAAGATGCCGCGCAGTTCGCAGTCTCCCGATGGGAGTCTCGCTGCGAGAACGGGGTGGGTTGGGTCTCTTGCTAGATTTTGGCAGGTAATTTCTCACTCTTGCTCTCCAAAGGCTTCTTTGCTGACTTCATATTTGTAGAAGACATACGCGCCGGATTACCTGGGTTTCGCGCTCTTGATGGCTGCATATTTCTCGGTACATCTTCCTCGACAGCAAAAGTTGGAATAGCCCTGATAACCAGGAAATAGATCCAATTCTTCGTCGAGCCCTTCCACCGAATGTTCTTCATAAATAATATCAATATACTCTATCCGCATGCGCTACAGGAGAGAGTCCCAGTATTATGGAACATCTTCTATGCGGGGGTGGTGCCGTTTATTTGCTTGGTAATTTGGCTGGCCATTGCAAGGGCAAACATACATAAATTCCATGTCACAATACTAGGACTGCTTATAAGGTCAACATTCTTTATATGCCCTCATACTCTTTGCTGAAGATTGGTAGCATTTTTCTTACAACTTTCATCACCGATGTGGTCAAGAACGCAGTTGGACGGCCCCGACCCGACTTGATATCTCGGTGCAAACCAGTGACCACAACCCCCAAAGACGTACTAGTCGACATTTCGGTTTGTACAGAGACAGATCACCATACTTTGCATGATGGATGGAGGAGTTTTCCTTCAGGGCATTCGAGTTTCGCGTTTAGTGGGCTGGGATTTCTTGCTCTATTCTTTGCGGGGCAGATGCATGTTTTCCGCCCAAGGACGGATCTTACAAGGGCGTTACTTACCATTTCACCGCTGATCGGTGCTGCATTAATTGCGATTAGTCGCTGTGAAGATTATCGGTCTGTCACTATCACTTTCTCAAAGGAAAGGACAACTAATGATTTCCGCAGCCACGACGTTTACGACGTAACCTGTGGCTCGATCCTCGGCATGAGCATCGCATATTTCTCCTACAGAAGGTACTACCCTCGACTACACTCACCCAAATGCGATGAACCATTCCCATCAAGAGAATCTAGTTTCAATGAAGGATTTGCGAAGATAAAGAACGACGAAGAGGCCGTTCGAGGTCCAGAGGACTTCGTGTTGAGCGAAGACGAACATGAGCACTAGGATACGATGACAGAATATACGCATGGGTTGGAGTACATATTTTGGATTTCAAGTTAGCGAGGAAAGTACAATACCTCTTTGATCAATTCATGAATTCTTTGTTGTTTGATGTATATCCGTTTTAGGTAGTCGTGTCTGTTCTTTGTTAAAAATCGTCGGTTTGCATACTCGTCGGGAACAGCTCTTTATTCTCAAATTCACGACCATGCCCTCGGTCGTCGCCCGAATTGGGCTCACATTCTACGCTTCTCTTTCCTCGCCCCGATTGATCTGATCACAAACCACCTCAATTGCATCTTAGTTCACAACTCATTTCAATCGAGAATAGAGCTAAAGGCAAGTGCCTCCTATCTGCAAATCTACTCTCTTTCCAACGAGCACTGCCTCTCCTGCTGGTGAACTTTCTCAGCAGGTCATCGGGCCTCAACCAACTCTCAACACAATGAACGTTATCCGCCCCCCTACTCCAAGTCCTCCACTGGCACGCTTCAGCCGCGCCTGGTTCGACTCCAAATACACCCCCTGGAAGGAACAACCCGCTACCCTAAAACTGATCCAAGTGCTCCTCCTCATGTGCAGCTCTATCATTCTTTTGCAATATTCGTGGAAATTCGCTTGGGGTCTCATCTACTATTTTCTTGAGTACAGCAAGGCGGCACTCGGACACGATGTTTTGACAGAGCCGTGCATGAGGATTATGAAGGAGGTGTATCCGTGGAGGGATCTGAAGATGAGCGAGTATTGGAGATACATGCGGTGCACGGGGAATGAAGATGGGTGGGAGAGGCAGGGGAAGTTGGTGCCGACCCCGAGCGGGTTTTTGGCGTGGTTGTTTAATCCTTATGCCTTTTCGAGTTGGGTGGTCAGTTGTTCTTCGATGTCTTTGGCAGCTGAGAGAAATAAACTGACTTGTATTAGAGAATTGCTGTCGTAGGATCATTTTTCCACTTTATGTGGCGTCCAATCTTGAACAAAGTAAGTACCAGGCCATGTATTCCAATTAACCGTCTCATGCTGACGACAATGGTTCATCCGTTTCGTTGCCTACATGCTGGAGCGCCTGATATACGTCTGGGAAAACCACCACTGGGTTTTCGGGTTTATCCCCGTATTAATAATATGGTTGTGTATAAATTGGGCTTTGGCATTGCTTTGTGGATCAGCGTTACTTTTTCGAGTCTGGCAGGTGACAAGAATGACGATTGTCGACAATGGTTTCGCACACCCCGAGGACCCTTTACAAAATGACGAGGCAGATCCGACTGACGGGTGTCCCACTGACAGGAACCAATGCCTTCATGTGGATCCGTGCACATGCTTCGACGCATGGGTCGCAGGAGAGACTCGACAGAGCATGGAAATCGACCAACTCCAGATCAATGTCGAATCCCTCGAATCCCAGTTGAGACGCACCACCAGGGAACGTGACGGTGCTTACAATCGTACCCAACCTACGAGTCAAGCTCCAACAATGGGCGCTTTCGTCGCAGCCCCTCCCAACGATCGTATGCACTCCGAGTTCGATCGCGCACAACGCAGGGTTGCAGACTTGGAACAGGAGAAAGACAACTGGATATTGGAGAAAAATAACCTGCGTTCGAAATACAACACTGAAATCGTCAAGTGGAAAGAACAAATTGATTATGCTCGCGGAGCTGGGGAGAACATGCTCGTTGCGGTAACGGAGGTCGATGACTTGAAAGCCAAGATCAGGATGCTTCAGCGGGACAACCGGGCTCTCATCGAAGCTGGGATGCAGACTCGACAAGCGCTTGCTGCAGAGAGAGAAATCCATTCTGAGAAATGCCAAGATGAGGCAGGATGCCAGATGAAGATCTCTGCGCTGGAATACAAGTGCAGGCAACTTCTCGATTCGCACGCTTATAATGATAAGATGGTTGTGGATGCGGCGATTAAGTTTGGCATGCCGAAGGAGGATGCGCGGCATATGGATCTCATGGCTTACCTGCGTGCAGTTACGATCGAAGTTGCGAGGTTGAAGGCATTGGGTGTGGAAGGGCTGGGAGCAACGAATACAGTTGATTTCACCATCAAGCAACTCGAAGAGGAACTCCAGAGGACTAGAGCGTTGAAGAACAGACTAGAGCGTGAGGTCGACAGACTGGGCGGCAACGTGACTGCTATTCGGAACGGCTGGGACACGACGAAGCCAAAAGACTGGTCGATCGATTTGAACACCACATATGAGGACAACGCGTATCGGATGTTCCCTATCTATGAGCGGCTATGCCAGGTGGTTGTTGGCCTCACTGATACGCTTGTTAATTCGAATGAACCGCTACCTGTTTGGGCACCTGAAGTTCCTCGCAACGACCAGACGAGCAAATCTGACTTCGTGCCCACGCCGCAGCATCTTTTGGAGGCGAATAAGATCACAAACTCGATGGCCACTAGCTCTGAAGATCTGACTCAGAAGCTTACTGTCAACGAGGTTCAACGTCTCTACAACCGCGCTCTGCAACTTGCGATCAGAATCAGAAACTTGAGCCCCAAAGAACTTCTTCCCAGTGGCGAGCAGATTGTTCACGATCCTGTCGTCCGAGAGATGCTGCGCCAATCCGACCGAGTCTTCAAAGAGGTGCTTGTCGGTATCCTGGACGATATACGCCCTGTCGTTGCCTCGCCTACCGAGCAAGCCCCTGACCCTCGAATGCAGAAGAAATTCGAGATCTACACTGCTATGCAGGAAGCAATTCAAGCCCTCACCAACAGCATCGTGGCCAACGGACATGTACCGCCACAGTGGATAACGCACTTCGAACAGCAAAGCAAGCCATGGTCTTCCCCTGATAACCTGGCATTGAACCTCATGAATTCGGAGTTGAGGATACTCGAAGTGAGGATCAATCAGTTGCTTACCGGCATGATAGAGCTCAAGCTTCCTGGTACCGCATACGGAACACCGCTCCTTGAAGGTCACATCCTCGATCCAGACTACAACGCACGCTGGTACGAGCTCGTTGCCGCGACCAGTTATGCCCGCCTTGTGCTCTCACATTGGCATCTCCACCTGGATCAAAAGAACGTTCAGATCAAGGACGAGAAAACGGGGGAGTTGAAGACCATTACCGTCCCGGTGCCAACAATCATGCCACTCACGAGCAAAGATCGGTATTTCAGGGATGCGCTGAATAGAGGCGAGAGCGAGAAGGAGAAGGCGGCGAGGGAGATCAAGGAAGGCATATGGCCGCATCCGGATGTAATACAGTCAACGACGTGGTTTGTGCCGGGCATTGGACATCAGATCTATTTCAAAGTCCTTGACCCCAACAAGAAGAATGACCACAATACGGATGGCAGTATAAAATACACACAAGACGAGAATAACTCGAATTCGGATGAGAGAAGCGGGAATAACGGCAAGGAGAAGGTGCGCAAGGAGTGGGAGACGAAGAAACGAAGGGTACAGCAGCTCAAGAACTATGTTCTACATTATAATATCAGGGGAAACAAGCCGTTGCCTAATGTCAATGCGCCACTGCGGAAGAACATGAGCAACGATGATATTGAGAGGGCGAACCACAAAATGGACCAACATATCAGTCAGATGGCGAGCACTCTTACACAGGCCGGGTACCAGGTGCCGAAGATAGTGCATAAGGGGGGGAAGATGCATCCTGATAACTAGGAGATAAATCTGGTGGTGTTGAGGCTTGGAGTTGGCTTATTTTTTGTGTTGTTTAAGTTGCATCTTAATTTGCTGTCCCGGAAATTGGAAATTTGGAATGGGCTTCCTTGTTGCCGCAGTACTGTAGCTCGGCACCCCGCTTGCCGTGTGTCTAACTGGGAGTTGAATTGGGTCTCCCAGTGAATGCTTTTGTTAACCGTTGCCACCTTTCTTAAACTCTCGTTTTTATTTTCTTGTTTATCTTCTCCTCAAGCTTTACATTATCAGACATCCTTTTTATCGTCTGGTTTAGTATACCAACATACTGACAATCCAACATCGTGTTCTTCATCTCCTGCCATGTGCTATAGACTGTTGTATGTTGAATCAATTTGATTATGTCCTGTAATTAAAAGTCTTCATTCTCTCATCGCTTCTGCGAGCTCAAATCGAGCCTCCACCTAGGCTTGTGAATACTTCTATCTCTTGTGGCACTCCTGCAGGTAGTCTGGTCAACAAGGCGTGCGTAATCACTATGTAACAAATCAAGTTTTTGAACAGAACTATACATGTTTTATAATTTCGAAAATTCCAAGAACTTTGCGTATGCATTGGATTAATAGGGTGGAGTTTCTTAGAGGAGACAGGAATAGCGATCTCGGACGCCGTTTAAGGCTACACTCCAGTTAATATATTGTTCAGACGGGTACTTACATCGGTAATCCTGAATCATGCTGAATTGTTCAGCCTACGAGTCGCACGAATCAGCGATCTGTAGTTCTAAACTTCGTATCGGTAGCGGAAATGCTTCCAAAGTGGAGCGATGGGAGAACCGAGTGGACGGGAATCCTCCAAGCCGCAACTTTCTCCTCCCGTTCTTGGTGGCATTTCTGTGCCTTGCGCAGCACTTGGTGGGCTGACCCTAGTCATTCCAAACCTACGGCTATCCTAAGTCGCAATTTTTCTACACATTGAACGTTGAATTTGGGTTCTTGCAGATTTGGTGGACGGAACCGTAGGGTCTGTAGCCATTCCAAGCGAGCATTCCCCTTTCCTAAGTTGCGTTTGTTTTTCCCCGCTCATCATATGTTGCGTCTCGAACAAATTCACGCTTTAGTTACTTAAGTCCACCCAAATTAATATAATAACTCTTGCTACAGTAAGAAAACGCTATGAAATTTCGCTGCCCCTCATAATTCTCGAGAGCATAAATAAGTCGTTTGGCGTATATTGAAAATTTAATTCTCGAAGCTACTTGCTCTTGGTCATTCGCACTTCAAAGTATCTAGTGATTCCAACCTTCGATTCTACTACACTGGAGGAAATGGGCCATACACGTCTCTAAGCGCTTTGGGTTCTGGTTTCCCGAGGGGCGTGATGATACCAGCCCATCGATGGCCACACAAAAGCTATTAATCATTTCTGCATTGGAAATAAAGTCTCAAATGCTGGAAAGGAAGCTGGTCACATGTTGATTATCTTTTTAGTATTACTTTGTCGACCCCAATCTCCTGATCATGCTGTCCACCAACTCACAGCCGGCATGAAGTTTCCGACTTTACTTGAGGCAATGGTGGCTGCACCGATGATGGAACTGGTTTCCAGGCGTTCTCGGGGAAGTCGCTTCTTACGGTTTCTCTATCGCTGCCAGCGGACCTATCAGCGGCACTCTGAGTGAAACGGCAACTTCTGCCGTGCAAGCCTCTCTCGAACGGGTCACTGCCAATGGTGGGAAGGGAGCTTACGCAAACGTTGACCCTACTAAAATTGCGGTTTCGGGACAAAGTTGCGGGAGGGGCTGGAAGCATACGACTTGAGAGCGGACAGTCGAGTTTTCACTATTGGCATTTTTAAATCCGACGAGCTTTCCGCCGCGGATTCCAAAACGGTCGCTGGGGGCATCACCAAGCCGATCTTTCACTTTTTGGGCGGCAGTGCCCCAGAAGTTAGCCTTCCGTAAAACCTCTCTAGGGTGTTGCGTTAGCAGCTGTGGGCGAAGGGGACAGTCTCATTCAACTCAAAAGATAGCTAGCCACTTTTCAGATTATTTAGCTTCTGAGCAGAAAATAAATGTTCCGGCGTATCGTGATTCTTTCCTGTTCACCGCAATGCAGGTCTTACATCATAGAAGAGGCTTGGTTCTGTTTATAATTGCCAGAGCTAGGTGCATCGATGCAAGTAATCCATCCCCAGGCGTGCTTCGATGCAAGATTGTGTACGCATATTATTCGAGGTGAGCAACCCTGATTATGAATGCATATTGTCCGCTCTCGGTTTCGCACAATTTCTTTGTGACGATAATAAAGGTCATATCGAATCCGGGCAGTATTCCTGCTTGTAAAAGAAGCGTTATTCGAGATCTTTGTAATTTTCTTTATCCATTGAAGCGCCTATTTGTTTTTTCTTTCTATTTTCGATCCCTATCTTCCCTAAACTACAATTTTCAAGTTCTCATCGCGACTTGCATTTCTATCTGTCACACAGCAGCTATCATAGAATTTCATTTTAATAGCTATCAGCGCCCTCGATTCCACACATCTGCCAGGAAGTTAAAACACGAATCCAGCACAGCTGGTAAAGCCACAACGATGGCTTCAATAATCGGCCTTTTCTACCCAACTTTCACAGACAGAGGTAAAACCACCGCAGCAGCCCTCGGCTTCTTTACCATCACCGTCGCCATCATCTTCCTCGCTAGCTGGCGGGTGATCTGGGGACGGTTCTTCTACTACACCGAATACTACCTCGCTTCACGAGGCGAGAGTGATATCGGAGGAAAATGTATATACATACTGAGAGAGTTAAATTTCTTGAAGAGAGTCCAACATAGCAAGGATTGGTGGTGGAGGATGAGATGTGAGGGGAATCTGGCTGGGAGTCTTAGTCAAGAAAAACATCTCCATTTCGACATCAACCCACGGGTAAGTCCCAAACTAGGGAAAGTATAAAATGAGACGGATGTTAAAGTCAGATAGGAGTGGAACTGGGTGAGGAACGCCGCTGCCATCTCCCAATGGGAGCTTCCTGAAGTAATTCCTGAGGCGAATGGGGTGACTCTGCTTATAGGAACGGTGGAGGCGCTGTATCACTACGTTTGGCCAGCCCTCTTGGTGCCGTCTTTCAACCCTTGGTTTTGTATTTCTTGGGGAATCGTTACACCATTTGTGGTTGCTGGGTCTTGTGTTGCGGAGGCGGCGGCTACTGTTTGGAATTTCAAGTTGCCCCCCACCGCTCTTCCGGATAGGAGCGGTCTTGCGTTGATACTAGCACTTTCAAGAGAGCTTCTACGGAATCTACCCAAGCCTAGCTTGCATTCCTTATCTTTGGCCGCTTTTCCTCCCTTTAGCGGGTTGCCAGCCATCACGAGTATCATTCAAGCGGCGTCACACATCGACTTCCTTGACTTGATCTTAAACGCCGGTTACTACTTAAAGAGATTACTAATATCCTAACCAATATCATGCCTTGCCGACTTTCTAACCTGGGCATATAAACGCATTCCGTTATCCTTACTCCAAAGCGCCATAAACCGTACCTAATGGCGTAGAACACTTTATAGTATTATTCGAGTTTTCATGAACCCGCTCTTCGGAGCAGGATCCACGGAAATCGAGGAGAATTTGAACACCAGGTTGGTTGTCTGGAAACATTTCTGTCTTACCCATTAGATTGTGCAATGGCCGATGTTGCCAGTTATGATCACTATTCATGGTCTCAGATCACTGGTGACGATACCAGAGGCTGCGGCTAAGACCCTCGTCACTATCGCGTGGCCTGTGTTCTGGGAGCTCTTGTAGGAAATCTACCCAGGTGCATTCTCTGACTTCATTCTTATGGTAATGTTGTTTGGCGTAATTGTGGGTTGACCTTGCCTCTCCTAATGCCCCTCTTTTCGGTAGCATCACTGACTATAACTAGGGCGCTTACTTGATAATTGTAGAGTTTCTTCTTCAAAAAATGATGTTCCTAGTAGCCTTGAGTGTTTCGAAATATCGATCTTCGTCTGCATCCTGGTCCCTGTCTATTTTCGAAATCGTTCAAAGCTTTTAGTACCCATTGGGACAGTAATTGGAGCAGTGATGTTTCTCGTGTCTGTTTTTTATCTCCTAGCTTTCTTCAAGTTTTTCGCATGGACTGTCTTGAGTCTACTTGCTCGAGAATGGAGCCAAGTCGTATGGGAGGACAAAATCTTTGTGCTCCGCACAGCGGTTGTAGGTGCTCCAAAGAAGACCCAATTCTCAAGTTTGACTAACAATTGATAGCTTGGCGGTCTCATAATTGGACATGATTAGACTCTCTATAGGTACATATTGGCGGCAAATCACACCACTTTTCCAGTGAGAAAGTTTCTCGACGCCTGTGCGTTTGGGTCTAAGACCGGCCTGGGCATAGCTGTTAGAATCGTTTTGCAGCATTAGCAAATGAGGCCTTCGACGAATCTCAAACGCCGATACGGTTGTCCATCATCACATCATTTGGGATTAGCGCAATCGACTACATTGTGCTGTTCACGGCTTCAGAGAACCAGCACGGCCTTGACAGCAACCCATGGTCAAATACGCACAATACGGCAAGCGGCTGAAGTTGGTGCTGGCTTGGGAGTGGCTGGGAGATTGGGCGACAACGAAACAGCAAACAGGGCTTTGCAGCGGCTCTGTACTCAACTAGAAGATCGACTATATAGGGTAGCTTCTTTACTCGGCGGGAGCTCAATCCCCAAGCTCGTCGAAATGGCCCCTAAGGACGACATTGAGTGGGTGAATACGGAGAGTCTTGTAGTCGTTATTGACCCGTACTTTGACTACATTCCCATCCTGATAGGTGGAAAGCCAGCGGCTCCCAGACAGCAACAAGAGCCTACTCTAGATCTGGACTTTGTCATACCAATACCGATGGCACCCAAGATCCGAATACTGCCTCCAATGCCTCGGATAGGTTGACGATAACCTGCATCGCAGTTCAAGTTCAAATGACCTCGCCCTCCGCGTTAATCCACAAATGCTTCGCTCAAGGAGGCGTTGACTTTCGACACTCGATGATCTTGATTTGTTTCACCCAATAGACCAGAACACCCTGCACAAGATAGGTGTGATGCTAGCAGATTCCATAGAATGGATGCGCGGCCAGAATCAATCAGCTCATATGGAATACGGCCGCTATTGTCCGGGCTAGGCTTTGAACGGTGCAGAAACTTCACTAAGCGAAGCAGAACATCGACTGGTAGAATTAGGGTTTGCTAAACCAGCACCAACTGTGAGTCGTGCTTCCTCTCAACTTAAATTCAAAGATCCAGCAGTGAGGCCGAGACATGCGACTGGAGGACCAGGTGGCCCAACGATAAATCATCCACCTCCAGCCCCAGGATATGGTCAAGGTCTGCCCAGAAGTGTTTCTGCTCCCCCACCCCCGACTTTCAATCCCGCATCGCCAGTTACAGTTCAAGGAATGGGAACAAATCCCACGCTACAGCCAGCACCTCGTCCGGTCCAGACGGCTCCACCGATTCACCCTGGCCTACTGAATCCCGTAGCTCAACAATACCAGACAATAGGGGTCCAAGAAACGTTCAATCCATTCGGATCCCGACCCTCAACCCCTGATACCGGCCACATAGTCAATCCAGCGGGTCCTGATGCATGCGTCCCTCTTGAAAGGATCGATCTAGGCGGAGCCGCACCACTTACTCTTTCCAACCCGGAAGCACCGTCGCCTCAGCCATGGTCCAACGTCCTCGGCTCCGACGGGACGTTCATGACAGGAGCTACTCCTGCGACAGATCTTGCTGTTGATCTTGGGGGGTGGGGAGCTGCGGTTGGGAAAGTTAGAGAGGAAGAGTTGTAGAAATATAAAATTAGATACGGCGTTTCTTTGAATTTCATACATTAGGAAATGTCCGTGCCAGAAAGGTTCACATGTGATAGCTTGACGACGAAGGCCACTAGGCCTGGGGCCAGAAAACATTTGGAACGGAAAGGTTCAACAAAAAATTAAGAGGCGAAACAATGGGAACAAAGATATCAAGTCATAGCACCCTACGCCTGCCATGAAAGTATTCTTTATTGGTACATAGCCGCAATGGACTTTGGGAAGAAGATCTAGCTGATTATTCGATCCCCATCCGCTCCGGCCTCATCTCGTGCCAAGTCATGCTCCTTCAGTAACGTCGTGATCTCATCCGCACCCCAGAGGTGGTGGTAAATTTTCCCATCCTTCGTCTTGCCAACCGTAGCAAACTCAACTACCAATCATTAGCCAAAGCACCGGAACTGTGAAACGGAGGTCATACTCTTCTCGCTGCTCAACTTGGTGGAATCCATGGTCTTGCTCAGAACCTTGACCGCCATTCCGCAAGCCTCCTTCAAATCACAATCCTCCTTGTAATCTTGCTTCAGTAGACTCTGCGCGCTGGCATTGTTCGCACCAACACTAGTTGCCTTCCATCCGCCATAATTGCCACTGGGGTTGCTTTGGTAGAGCTGGAACTGTCTTTGTGGATCGTAGCCGGCATAGATGAAGGAGACACCAAAAGGGCGGAGACCACCGTGCTGCGTGTAGCCTTGCTTCAAATCACATAATCGACGGACGAGCTGCTCGCAGGGAATGTCTTCGTTGTAGGTGAGGAGGTAACGTTGGGCCTGTTGGCGGGCGTAGTTGATGAGGATGTTTGCATCGGCAGTCATGCCTGCTACGGCGCAGATCATGTTGCTGAGGCAGAAGTCAGCTTTAGGTTCGAATACGGGGGCCCGGGGACGTACTCATTCAGGATATACAGCTTCTCTGCTGATGTGTCCTGCTCTAGAAGCTTGCTGGTGACCTTTCTCTCTGCTGCCAACACAATGCCATCCTTCGCCAATATGCCTAATGCAGTGCCTGCGTGGGAGATGGCCTCGAGAGCATATTCGACTTGATAGAGACGCCCTTCTGGGGAGAAGATAGTCGTCTGCGCAGAATGTTAGTTGGATTGAAGATGAAGGCTAGAGCGTTTGAGCTTACTCTCGAATCGTATCTCCTCGACATGGTGGTGGCTGGCGAAGCTTCTTTGAATATTAAGAAGCTGTGGGGATGAGAAAAGAGGACTTTTTCTCCTCAATCGTTGAGGGTGCGTGGATGAGGAGAAGGTTGTGGTACTTTTGCAGAACTCCAGGCACGAATGCACGCGTCGGCGCTAGCGGCTTGCTCTGACACCTCAGGCATTAGTTCTACGTTGAGGTTACAATATTAGTCAGGCACCAATATTCTGCCTTGCCAAAATAAAATTCTGGGGAATTTCAAAAGCTTCACCTCACCCCACATTGCTTCCGAAATACCATGCGCGAAGATGCTGAAATCGACACATAAGGAGGCTGCGCCTCCTTCCTTGCCCGAAGGCTGGACAGAGCACAAAGCTCCAACTGGGCATTCCTATTACTACAATACAGCAACGAAGCAATCGACATACACGAGACCAGTGCCACCCTCCACGCCAGTTGCAGCTCCTCCTCCTACAACCCCATTCCAGAGTTTTCAGCAATACCAAAGTGTTGGAAGTTTACCAAGTGCTGGACCGACTTTCAACAACGATGGATCGCGGGGACAATTCCAACGTGGACGGGGTGGATTTCAAGGCCGGGGAGGCAGAGGTGGCCATGATCGGCCTAGAGACTCGAGACCACAGCCGACAGACAACCCCATATCAAAACACCCGATTCCTGGATGTGAGCCGTGGGTTTTGGTGCATACCAAGCTGGGGAGGCGATTTGTCTATAATACTGAGAAAGACCAAAGTTTCTGGCGAATACCAGACAAGTTGAAGGATGGAATATTGAATTTGGATCAACAAAGGATAAAAGAGAAAGCTGAAGCTTTGTCAAAAGCTAAGGAGCCCGTGGATTCAGGCGAGGCTCCAGGCGCTGCTCAACGGCCAGGCCAGGTCTCGGAGGAAGCACCAAAAGATGGGGATGCGTTAGATGATAGCTCCGAATACGAAGAGGTCGAGGTTACCGATGATGAAGAGGATGAGGAAAATCCTTCAAAACGGCAACGAACAGAGGAGCCTGGGCAGGAAACCCCAATTGAATTCAACGAAGATGATATTGCATTTCAGCTGGCAGCGATGGGTCAAGAATATGGTCTGGATCCTGGAGAATACGGCGACGAAAATATGGAAGAATGGGTGGAGGGTGCAGAAGGATTGGAAATGACTGCAGAGGACTCCGCGGCACTCTTCAAGGATTTATTGAACGACTTTGGAGTTAACCCATACAGCCCATGGGAGAAGCTTGTCGAAGAAGGAAAGTTGGTTGACGATCTGCGATATACAGCCCTTACGACTATGAAGGCAAGGAAGGAGACCTGGGAAGAATGGTCCCGAGAGAAGATCAAGATCTTGAAGGAACGGCGTGCTAAGGAAGAGAAGAAGGACCCTAGGATTCCATTCCTCGCCTTCCTCCAGAAGCATGCTACGCCCAAATTATACTGGCCAGAGTTCAAGCGGAAGTACAAGAAGGAACTGGAAATGCGGGATTCTGCCATGGCTGACAAAGATCGGGAGAAGTTCTACCGAGATCACATCAATCGTCTCAAGCTTCCTCAATCTACCCTGAAGTCCGACCTGTCAACTCTCCTGAAGGCACAACCACTTTCCATGCTTAACAATGCAACTCTACCTTCGCATCTCCCTCCGCTCGTGTTAGCAGATATCCGGTATATCTCTCTTGACCCTTCGACACGAGATCCCCTTGTCGAGGGCTACATATCGACTTTGCTTCCACCTCCAGAGTCCGCAGCTGAAGAAGAAAGCGAGGAAGCCATTAATGAGCGCAAAGACCGCGAACGAAGACAGAAGGCATTGGAAGGCCGTGAAAAGCATGTGGCTGACGAGAAGCGACGACAGAAGAGGAGCCTAGAATTTGGAAAGGGAAAACTAAGAGAGGAAGAAGCGGAAATTGCGAGAGCAATGAACATCACAAAGAAAGGGCTGAAGGATCATTTGATGGAGCTTGGCGATGCTGGCAAGCCTTCGTAGCAACACTGGATATGGTCTCCCTATAATCTTGCCCGTGTGTTGTGGGAAGTATAGTGCGTGCAGCATGTGGACTTTTATGCTCTCTCCTTGTCGGTGAATGGTCATCTGACAAGTGTCTTTGAGCAGCCTCCCCGAATCCCGGTCAAAACATGACATATCTAGTTCAAGGCATATGATTGGTTGGTGCAGCAATTAGGGGGGGCCAATCTCTTGCTGTATGGCATCTTGATCGCTTCAACCCCTGTCGCGGCAACATGTCTCACGGGCCTAATTCCAGATATCCCCGAGTTTCCTTGAAACCTAAGATTCGCTCGATGAATTCCCCTGTCTCTCAAATGGAAATAGCGAATAGGACGGTTCGCCCACGCCGGTAAGGAGTTTGGGCCCTAAAGACGGGATGCATCATAGATGGAAGGCGCCGCCCAGCCTTGCCCTTTCTTACTTGAACGCGAACCATCCTTGCGCTTCTCGCACTCCTCCCCGCAACACCCTTCTCAACTCTACGTCTCCATATTCTCGTCCCAACCACCGTCCCGGAAGCCTTTGCGAACATCAAAATACATCCCTCATTGGAACTCAAGATATCAAGGCAATATGCTCCCCTTTGCCACATTTCTCTCACTCTTCATCGCCTTCATCGGCACCGCATCCGCTGATATCTTCATGGTCAACGCCTCTATCCCCGGAAGTTGGGTCGACGGCCAGCCTATCAACGCAGCTGGTCAAGCCTTCTGGGTCGGCAGCTCCCCATCAACCTACTGTCCCTCCATCGTCGGTACGAACTGCCCGAATGCCACCGCTCAGACTATCATCATTGCCGGCTTCAGTGCTTTGGATGTAAGCAAACTCCTTCCTCTTGTCATTCCCTGCGCTAATCCCCACGCGGGTCAAGGTTCCCGGCGGTCAGCAAATCTACGTTAATGTCAACGGTGCCTTGGGATTTACTCAAGCTCATTCCGCTAGTGTCCCAACTGGCGCTTACATTGGCGGCTTCTTCAATCTGACTTACATGTCCAACTGCTCTACTCCTCGCACTGTCATCAATTGGAAGTCTCCTGATGGATCAAGTGGTGCGTATCTCTAATTCAATTCACGATTCAGGAAGGCTGATGCCGAACAGAGGGCATCTTGGCTTGTCCAACCAAGCCTTCCGGTCCTAATGTCACGGCTTTATATCAACTCTACGCTAAGACACCAGCTTTCAACCTGACGAACTGTGATGGCGGTGTCCTTTTGGGTGGTCTCACGGCAACATACTTGTCATCCCCAGCTCCGTACGGCGCCTGGCAATACATCTGAATCGACAGGGCGATCATGAACCAAGTAACAAGAATTATGGGTGCAATTTTGGAGCAGTATGAGATGCATATGTCTCTGCTTTATACGGAGTAGTTATCACATGTCTTTCACCGCCGTGGAGCTGAAGTTAATTGCTTGATATTGTCGGACTAGTGTACTCAGAGATATGGTGGATGTCTCCAATCAATGGAATCAGAACTTGGTATGGCAGCAATACCCGCAATTGCAGAACAAGATATACATAGATGAGAATCAAAAGTAGTTTTGGTGTAACCCTTATTCTTTGGCGATTTCTTGGTGGTGCTTGTTTGGTCACAATTTGGTTGTTATGTTACACCTCATATGATTCACCTCTTCGCCTCGACAACTCCTCACTCCTGTCCAAAAGATGTCCTCGAGGAGTCAGGGAGTTTATCCATATGGGACAGATGTATGTAAGCCTTTCCGTTTCGCCAACCTGCACTTTCCTTACGCTACCCTAGGAATCTACCCAGAAAGCCCCCACAAAGCCTTACCTCTACCATCTCGTTCTCTTTAACGAACAACCTCCATCAGACTATTAACAGTCTTAGCACTATTAGAAATCTAGGCTTGCGGTGCTTGGGAGCTAGCTCTAGGGCAGCAGCAGCCGTCGCGGTTCTACCACGAAATACTTAGACTCAGGATTAATTTCCCCCTTTTCTGGTCCCGTTTTAGTCTGCGGACGCGAGCAACTGCTGATTTAGCCTTGACCTGAGGGCGAGCATGCCAGAGCAGATCCTGAGCATGCCTGAGGATCCGTTTCTTCTCTGCAGGGTTCCTACCGAAACAATTTTGGATCCCTCTTGTCAAATCTCGTCTAGAGTATGTCAATAGACCTATGGGAGGAAAGCATGCGTATTACGCGAACGAGCAAGGTTTCCCAAAAAGTTCCCTTGAAAGCTGTGGTGATGGCAAAAGCTAGTTGAGATACTGTATTGCCTGATGTAATTAATCAAGAGTGCGAGGCTATAGAATTAGAAAATAGCAGTGGTTGAGATATAGTGGAAAGGAATTTAGAGCTTGTCGTATAAGTAGTGGAGTGTGGCCGCTGTTCTGATTTACCCACCACTCGCGATTTTCACCAAAATCAGTAATTTTTTATTAATAAATCGTATATGATTAATGAACAACGTGTTTGTCCAAATCTAAAGATATAATTAGTCTTATGGCTAAATCTCATAAAGGAGAGTATTAGATACATGAAGGGGGCTGTTTTAGGGCTTATACTACCACCTAATTAAATAATTCTTAGCCTATAAATGCCGCAGCAGCATAATCTAGTGCTTTTTGCACTATATTAAGTAGAATTTGCTACCCAACTATGTCTATATAGAGGATATATCCTCATCAAAAACCAAGGGGTATCCCTTACTACTGAAAGTTAGCTAGATTGCTACTAGCTTTCCTAGCAAACTCTCACTAATAGAATTATTGTTTTCTGCCCTAAAAATAGTTGAGCTTTTTTAACAAAGATAATAAAGAGGGATAATTCTTACTACTAATTTTCTATCGCTCGCGCGTTAGTACTTTAATTCAACTATACTTCTTACTTTAATCCAATTACACTTACTTCACACTTTAATTACCCTTATACTCTTTTTCAATTATTCTACAATTTGTTTATTGTCCAATGTCTAACTTCTGTAAGAACGGAATAAAATATTATTGGCCAAGAAATCAATTTATTAGCCAAATCGGTATTTGGGGACTAAATCAGAACAGGTCAACTGCTTCAAACCCTAAAGTCGGGTTTGAAAAACAAACACAGAACAGAAAACACAATCTGTTTGTAAGAGTATTAAATAGTAAGCACCGACCAACATTTTACAATCTGAGCTGATTGTCTACTTAAAGTAGTCTGTGAAGTTAGCAGTTACAGTACAAGAGCTCGAATCTAATGTTTAAATAAGGTTTAGTGTATTCGTTACGAGGTTAGTCATCCACTGGTTGACAACATTGCATCTCCATATATCTCAGTCACTACTCGCCCTAAACCATCAATCTTGTCCTTTGCCTGAAGTATTCCGGTATCAAAACCATTGGCACTTGCTAAATATTTCGTCGCCAGGTCCCTTCGTTCTCTGCTCGCCGTATCGATATAAATCGTTAACCCTGGATATGAGCTCAATGTCAACTGTGTCTCGGAATGTGCTCAGTGTGACTGATCACTATGACCTTCCACCCATTATCCGAAATTAGCCGCCTTCACAACGCTCTATTCATTGAGCAGCAATCGGCGGTCCCTCTTGCCATCAGTACGCTTCGTCGCTTGTACGTTGCTGGCGGGACACAATGGACCCAGAGGGCGTTGTTTTCGGGACTTCCTAGAGAATTACTTTCAAGCTATCAGGAGATAGTCAAACCAGTTGCTCTTCAGCATCATCATTTCGAAGTTCGTGTTGGAGAGCCTTTACATGGGCTTCCCACTAATCACCATCAGCCAGTTCCCTTGCTTCTCGATTCAGAATCAGCAGCGCTCAGTGAGATCCACGAAGAGCTACAGCATCAATTGCAACCGGTAATTGAACCTTTCGTAAAGAGGAAATATGTGGATACTTATCACGCGAAAACACAACGCATCGTCACGAAATGGCTTAACGGGACTTATCCGAACCACTTGACCATCCGTCAATCTCATACTGAAAAAAAACTCCACAATCGAACAATCGAATTGCTTCGAGAAACATAGAGAGAAGGACTTGGAAACTCGGCTGCGGTTGGACTGAGATTAATGAACTTCGAAAAGATGCTGAATGCCGAAGGAAAACAATTCGACAGGGTGGAAATATATCCTTTCTATTCTGGTCATGTGACGAGCTAGACTTGGGCGAGCATCACAATTCACCTTGAACTCAGTTCAGCCTGGCCGTCACCTTCTCACTGTCAATTTCATCAAGCCTAAACGAAGCGTGGAAGCCTTTCGTCAAAACAATACCACACAATCACTTCAAACCCAAGCACACAGCAGCAATAGTCAACGAGCGGTGCGACCACAGCCTCTTCCTCCCCAACTTCGCCGTCGAACCTCGTCTCCGACTCCCATACCAACGCTCTTCCCTGCCAAGCCCTCAACGCGACTCTTTCTCCTCTCCCTCGTCGACGAATTTCTCGGAATTGAAGGCAGAGCATCACAACGGCACGAATCTATCCACAGAGTCCGAACATGTCTACTTCTCGAGACCGCGATCACCTCACCTCCCTTCCCGCAGAGCTCCTGACCAAGGTCATCGCCGAACTCCCCATCTCGTCATACCTAGACATCACGCACACTTCACGAAGCCTTCGAGATTTCATCCAGACCAACGCCGCCCGCCTTTGCAACGAAGTTATCCACTCTCGACATTCCGTAGCTGCTGAATACCTCAATTCAGAGATGGTGAATGGTTGGCTGCTTCCTACGATAGAAGAGCTTGAATCGGAGGAAGTCAGCTACATGCAGAGAACTTACTCTTATCTGCGATGGCTTGAAGAAAAGGGCCGCGTAGTCCAACGTCACGGTCTTCTCGGCCAAATACCCTTTCCTGGATGTGCCGAGAACTGGGAAACTTGCATCAGAATTACTGATCCAGGTCCTCAGTATGTTCACTTTCTTGAAAGCCAGATCTTGCAACTTTGTGGAGGGAATCACAAGGCCGGTGCACCCTGTCTGTCTTGCATGAAACTATTTAGGGTAGGGAAAGGGGATATGGGAATCAAGCTCTCTTTACGTGATTTTCCAGCTTTTATGAACAAGTTTAACCATTTCTTTGGGAAGGTCATGGATGAAAGATTGTCGAGAAGAAAGAGGATTGCAACTGCAACCAAAGTACCAAGAGGGATCATGTGGTACTATGGCGTGGACAAACTGATGATTTACAACAACGGAGAGCCCCAGTGCTTCATGTGGGAAGCATGACTTGCGATCATGAATCATGATAGGAGATAAAAGCCTGGGGTAGTGCGGGCGGATTTTGCGGATTTGGGAAGGAACCAAAAATGGAAATGCAAACTGAATGAGATAGCTGAAGGGATGTTTCTCGATTTTCCTCGAGGGGTAGAAATGAAAGACGTTTTCAGAGCAAAATGAAGCTCGAAGCAGTGTTACATTCCTTGCAATCATGTCCACTAATCCCTGGAGTCTCCAGTTCACTCTTCTTTCCCCCGTACGCTTGAACTTCCCATGGGTCTAAATCGTTCCTTTCTTCCCAAACCACAGTACTAGGACTGGCTTTGATCTTCATCAGCTTTGAGCCCGTGTCTCCAACTACCAATAGACTCCCCACCAACCCCTATCTACAACAGCCACGCCACACGGCTCTTGACACAATGGCATCTGCACACCACGATTTGCAAATGGATAGTTCTTCCACCTTTGATGCCATGACTCCACGTCTCAACCCATGGATCGTCTTTCACTCCCCAAGAGCTCCTCATCAAAGTCATCACCGAAGACCCGCTGAGTTCTTTCCTCGACCTCAACCATACCTCCCGATTCTTCTGAGACTTCCTTAAAGACAATGCCTCTACTATCTGCAATAACGCTACCGAGCCTCGATGTCAGTAGTTGCTATTTACATACAATAGTGCTCAAACTACGATTGACAATGAGGGGATTCAGTGATTGGAATTTGCGCTTCCAAAGGAGCTTCTCTGGTACTATGGTGTGGATACACTTAATGGGCTAAATATCAAGAAAGCAAGAAGCATAGAAGTGGAGGCAAGCAGCGTGGAAATACACGCTGAACAAATATCATTCTCCAAGCTTCTATTGAAGTTGAGGAAGTAGATTAGCATATTGTTCAAGCGGAAATCGGCAAGCTAATTTTGACAGTCTTGGTCTATAATAGGCTTAGTGGTAGAACTTGCATCTCTCTGTCTATAGGAAGGGAGAAATTGAGGGGTCTCGAACCAACCTTCTTTGATAGGTGAGACGGAAATCTTTTGTTTGATATGTATAAGCCGAAATTATACGCTTCTTTGCCTTCGCTTCCTCGTCTTGTCACTTCACGTCTCGACAATTCTTGGTTTGTATTCTACAATATCCGCCTCACACAAGCTATACTCGTGCATTGGCTTCTAGGCGGAGATGGAGATCCAGTCCTGAATAGCGACAGCGACTACACCAAGCCTCTGAATATGTCTTCGAGCCAAGAGAGTGACCGCACTGGTTATTCGAAGATGTTGCCGTCTTGGTGCCACAATAGCGACTGTTCTGAACCTCCGAAAATACCTTCCTCAACCTCCCCGAAATAGAGTACAACTCGAAGCAAAGTCAGAAGATTCAAAGTAAGGCCGGAACAATAGAGTTATTACTTAATGTGACTATACTATCCATTACAAGTGACCGAAATATGGCTTAGAAATGTTTGGCCAGGGCGACGGCTTTGTCGAATTTTACAACTTTATGGCCGGATTTATGGACCGGATTATCGAAGTTAGGGGAGGAGAACTGATAGCCAAGCTAATGGAAAATTGGTTACCGAAGGCCTTAGTGTGGTACTATTAAATAGACAGTTTAGTGGTTTCGGAGGAAGTAGTGGAGGTGAAGGAAAGTGCTGCTTGAAAGGCGGAAGAGGGAGTCGAAAACCTTCTGTAGAAGGCTTCTAGAGAGTCTGGGTTCTTTGGCAAGGTGTACAAAGAATAGAGCACTTGTATGGCACAGATGCAAATACAGACAAAGTTGGGGGGTGTTAAGGCAAGGGCTAATTGTTGCATAGACGCACGGGTGATGTTAGATAATCTGGGAATGGAGCACAAATCAACAAAAGAAAGCGGTGGCGAGTCGCAAACGGCATAGGAAGGCTAGAATGAGCACAAAAAAGAGACGTCGAGTCTGAGCGGGAGGGGGCATGGCTAGTGTTCCTAAATTACTCGATGATGAATGTTGGTAAGGGCTGCCTCCACGGAGCACAAAGCCGCTAGACAACGCTAGACTAAGGCTAGTCCCCCCTTTTATTTTCGACCGACTTGCTTCGAGGCCCAACTTTGATTGAGTCCATATGATACTGAGAATGTTTCACGCATGAACAGGGGAGTCAATAGAGTGGGTGAAGGAGCCCGAACTACGGTGGTCATTCCATTTTAAAACTTTGCTGACTTGACTGCATGGCGCCAAGTTTGCACCACCTCAGCCGTCGGGTTCTTGCAATAGTGCAAGCAGCTGAGGGTTAAGCGTTCTCTTTGTGCCAGCTGAATATTACCAAGGAAGTTGCTTCGCGTTGCAATTCAGATCATCTGACATTCCCCGCATTATGAAAGTGCCAAAGAATTGTTTGCACGACCATTGAGATTGAATGTAGTGCTTCGGGTACCTTCAACCAAAGGAAACACAAGAAATAACGTGTCACGATCTCGGGAACAAGCATAAGGCTGGGTGCGATATTGAAATTCTTTAGCTGGTCAATCTCATATGATCATAGATTAGTTGGCATGGAACCAAACCACTCTCCTGTGTAACATTGCCCAAGTCAACCACGACACTCCACAGTGAGCCACTGTTTAGCAATAAGGCTTTCCTTACCAGGAGCACTTTTAAGTTTCATAGTTTATAAACATTCGGCACTTAATAAAACAGATTAAGTATTTTTTGGGATATTTTAAACCATCGAGGTGGAGATGCAGGAGGTAATACGAAGGCGCCGGCCAAAAAAACCGTCCAAATCCCTTAGCGAGAATTTACGCAATCTTAGCCTTGCGATAAAAAGATTCTCGTAATTATAACTTGAATTTGATTCTAGCAAAATTGTTACAAAAGATATATCTGCTTCTTCTCTATCTCACAAACTAAAAAGTAATGAGTTTAGACGTTGTGTTGAACATTAGTGTAATTTTCTAAAGGTAGCGATTTTGGTGTTCCTCGCGATTTGGCAGGTGGCCGGTCTTTTTTCGCCCGTCGCCTTCGTACCTCGATTTTGAGACGGATATATTTGGCTGGGATACTCCGCAGCTCATGGTCAAGTAAGACCGATGTATGATCATATCTGCAACCGCCCGCTCTCCTTCTCTCATCTTCGACACACGAAATCCTTTTCGTGCCATTATGATATTTCTTTCTTGGGCGTGAGATCATGGGGCATGGCGCCATCGTGGTGCAAGTGTCGGTTGCTTGCATTTGTGTTTGCTTCGACTCTTCGAGGCATGGCCGATTGAGGTCAAGTTATCCTCATATTATGGAAATATCTCCTTAGAGTTGGTGAGGAAGGAAGTATAAAACCTAAAGCATATCTCCACCTTGGGACGAGCATCACCGAACTCCACTGAGTGAGGCCTCACAAGTCCTTGACAGCGAGTGAACCTTCTCTTTCAAAACAAGAAGCAGACTTTCCTAAGCATAGGTACATATTCTCCCTAATGGTCAACCTCAAACAAATCGCCATCGCGGCGACCTGCTGGTCTGCAAACCGTATTGACATCTTCCGAGTTGGTTTCAACTCCGACCTCCAACGTAGGATCTTCATTCCTCCTCCCTGTGTCTCTCCATGATGCCGAGAGTTTCTCCGAGCACATCGATACCTTTCTTCATCTGCACCAATGCTTACCCGGACACAGACCTCTGGTACAATGGCGCCTTCTCAGGATGGGAATCCCTTGGTGGATTCCTGACCAGCGTCCCCACCGTCGCGTCCTGGGAACCCAATCGGCTCGATATTGTCGCAACAGGCACTGACTGGGCGGCATGGCACAAGTGGTGGGATGGTGCCAGCTGGAGCGGCTGGGAAAGCCAGGGCGGGATCTTCACCAGCGAATTAGAAATCACCTCCTGGGCCCCCGGTCGTCTCGATTTCTTCGGTCGCGGAACAGACAATGCTCTTTACCACAAGTGGTGGAATGGAAATTCGTGGGGCGGGTATGAGAGTCTCGGTGGGATTCTGGTTGGTCCCGTCACTGCTGTTGATTGGGGCTTTAACCGCATGTAAGCACTCCTCTCAGCCTGACCTTCGAACATGTTTTACCTTTGAAATATTTTACACACTTACTTACTTAACCTTAATTGTAGCGATATCTTTGGTGTCGGCACGAACAACCACTGTTATCACCGCTGGTGGGACGGCTCCTCTTGGGGGGGTTGGGAAGACCGCGGTGGCATCCTTGAGTCTGAAGTTATCACCACGAAATGGGGTACCAATGACCTCTCCATCTTTGGCATTGGCACTAATAGCGCGATGTACTGGCAGCACTGGAACGGTGCTTCTTGGTCTGGCTGGATCAGTCTCGGTGGCATTTTCACCAGCGTCCCTGCCGCGGTTTCCTGGGGAGCGGGACGGATTGATGTCTTTGGCATCGGCAGCGATGGAGCTATGTACCATAAATATTACAATGGTGCGTGGTCTGGAACATGGGAAAATCTGGGAGGCATCTTCATTTCTGCACCAACAGTGGTGTCTGTAAGTCATCCTCCTGCTCTCACTTTCATGAGGACAAAAGTTGCTGAATTCTTCAGTGGGGCAACAACCGCCTTGACATCTTTGGTGTTGGCACAGATAGCGCGGCTTACCACAAGTCGTGGAATGGCGCCCAGTGGTCTCCAGGATGGGCCAGGCTCGGGTGAGGTACTCCCTCCTGCCCAGAATCGGCTCCTTAAGACCCAACGAAAACAGCTGGGAAAGATGGAGAACGGCTTTTTCATCTTGCAGATAGTCCTTTTCTGTGCAGAAGGAAAGATAGAAACAACTGTCATTACTGCTAATCAATACAAAGGCCGCGGCCAAAAGTCTGGATATTACAGCGTCCGAGCGCTATAATGCCCTGTGATCTTTCCCTTCGCACGCTGAAAGTCACTAAAACTATAGGCTTCCAGCCTATAGGCGCCTGGAAGCGTTTTGGTGATTGGCACAGACCACGCCACGCCGTGATAGCGTAACACTCGCTAACACAGTCTGTAAGTCCCTCCGGTTTTAGCGGCCTACTCCCTGTACCACTGGGGCGTGCCCTGTCATCTCCAGATTTTTGACCGCGGCCTTCGTGCCTCCGGTGGTGTCATTTTACGTTTTCCCTAAAACACTTCAATGATTAGACACTGCTTCTAAAACAAGGCTGATTTCCTAAACTCCCAAGAAAGGTTCAATCTAGTCTTAACCTAACATCCTACTCATTGCGAGGTTTCTTTTGTTATTATTGAGACCCTTCGAAACGCTCCAGTGCTGCTCTCAGGAACCCCATCTCAGCCCCCAGATCCTGCACAATTTCCCCATTTCATTATTCGTATGCTCAGTCTGGTGGTGAATCTACGCACGGAACATGTTCGGCTTGAGAAAGCACTGTTACACCGCCTGCACAAAACTGTCGAATAGAAAATGCCCCTTTTTCAGATTAGGAAGCAACCCCGCCTCCCTCGCCAATTAGGCGAGCCCTTCCGGCTGCCAGTGCTCGCTTACAACATGACAGACGCCACAGGTTTCCCCATGCCGAACTCCGATGTCTCCGGGTCGTAAAGTACCTCCCCCCCCCTTGATCATATGTTACACAGCACTGTAGCTCGTGTCAATCGCCAGGGATTTTTGAGCAAATCAGACATCTCGAAAAGTACATATCGCCGATCTGATTGGCTGCCACACCAGTGGCAAACCAACATATGATCAAGGGGGGCGGGAGAGGGGGTTGGGGGTTGGGGGGTTACTGTACTCGTGTGAGGATGAAAACCCCTACGCTAAAGTGGGTTTCTAGCACGTTTGCCTCCACAAAACCTTGAATTCCAGCTGTCTTATTGTCTTGCCGCGGCTGTGGATCCTGCAGGGCATGGGTTTATTTACCCAGGTCACCAAGTAAATTTACTCGTACAACGTCAAATCATTTGTAACCAGGGGTCTACGGGGCACAGACATTTTACCATTCAACGCCCCCGGTCAAGAGGGTCCACAATTACGAATAGTTGGGGGGGGGGGGTTGCGGTACTGTGTGGTGCCCGTGGGTATTCCCACAATTGTCCGTGTGGACAACTGTAATAACCCAGCCACAATTCACACTGAAACTTCCAAGAGAAATGATTGGCTAATAGCACAGTCCATGTGCGAACTTGCTGTATGGCACCTCTCTGTGTGAGGCATTTTCACATGTGCTAACCGGCCATCGATTACCGGGGGGCAAGAACCGCACGGGTTGGAACATCTTCCCCGCATCCGCCCCTTTCCAGGTCGCCCACGCATAGACACCAGGTCCGGGGCCCGAGCCATTTTTCGACATCTTGAAAAGTTTAAAGTTTGTGGCAGGGTTGTTTCAGGGGGGGCTATCCGTGTCATGCCGGCTCTAGAAGAAGATCATTGGCTCTGTTCCTCGGAGTAGGATGAAAGAAGACCGAGTGGGTGTAGGGCGAGAATGACACGCGGAGATGTTGCTCCATGAATAGATTGATTCGACTATGCATGCAATACGGGCCGCTACACCACGCTGCTCGTGCCTTATGGCATCCGTGAACCACAATCAAATTTGATCCGTTATCAACCCAGGGTACCCCAGATTTCAGCCAAGCTGTCACTTTCCTACCCTAAATCGCCATGTATGTCTCCATACAAACCTTTGAAACTTGGCCCAAGCCCAACTATGTCAATCCAGAAACGCGAGGAAACAGTGTGATAATCATCCACAGCATTCTATACTCTCTCGTCGTTGTCGTTGTTGGACTTCGTATCTTCACGAGGGCAAGGATCTCAAGATGTTTCGGTGCCGATGACACCTTTATTCTCATCGCCATGGTGAGCCGGAAACTTTCTCATATCACTGCATCTCCACTGCATCTCCATTGATTAAATCCTTCTTTTTCCACTTCTAATTTTTTTTTTCAACAGATACCAACAACAGCCTTCGTAGGAGTGATGCTCACAGCTCAAGTAAAATACAACTGGAACCGCCACGGCTGGGACGTTATCCCCGCGGTGGTAACCATCGGAGGAAAGCTCGTTCTCATAAGCCAGCTCCTTTTCGCCGTGGCAAGCACCTGTACCCGACTTTCCATGCTCTTTCTCACACGGCGAATTCTCGTAACTGGCTACGAAAGATTGCAGAAGATTATTGTATTCACGATAGTGCTTATGGGTGTTGATTGCTTGATCTTTGTCACGATGGCGATTTTCCAGTGCAGGTGAGTGACTTGCTTTTCTTATGTGATCTTGCCATCTTAGGTGGGAGATGTGGTGCTAATGAGGGGAGGTAGACCGATATCAGCATACTGGACTCTATCATTCGTACCACAACATTGCATCAATGAGAACCTCCACCTCACGATCCACGGATCTCTCAATATACTCTTCGATTTCTGCGCCGTGCTCATCCCAATTCCCATAGTTCTGAGCCTGAACCTTCCTCTCAGGCAACGCATCATAGTTGCTCTACTCTTCGGCATTGGATTTGTTGTCTGCTTGGCAGGTATCGTGAGAACGTACTACATGTATAAAGCTACAGCAGGTTATCACGATGTTACGTGGGATGCATATCCTGCCTGGCTTGCAACTGCTGTGGAGCTATACCTTGGGATCGTAAGTCCCAAATTTCCCTAACCTCCTCCCCCAAATTTGGTCACACAAAGTCTGATGAGAGGAAGTTCTGCGCTTCGGCACCACCAACGAAACCTTTCTTCGCTCGCTACATTCCAAAACTGCTCTCCGCGACTCGAAGCCAGGAATTTACACTCACTTCAAGTCAGAACACTTTCACCCCAATTTGCAGTCTTTCACAAAGAGATCAGGAAGGGAGTGTGGGGCTGGAATTTGACCATCTCTCTAGGAAAAGGAGCGAGATCCATAAGACCGTTGAGATCGAGGTTTCGCAGTCTAGGTCTGATGCTACGAGGACACCAGACACTTTTTCTACAGGCAGTATTATTAAGCCGATATATTGAAGGTGAGCTGCTCAAGGTTGGGGGATCTCATTTGTATCAGGGAAGGGAGGGGTATTGGAGAAGTCCAGATTCACTTTTGATCAATCATCGTCACCAAGTTTGCTACGGAAGTCAACCTCAATCTCGACCTCTCGACATCTTCCAGTGCCAACGCCAACACGAATCAACCTTCTCAACTTCAACAAAAACGTCGCGATCTCCCTCGAATCGACTATTCAGCGTCGAAAATGTCGACTCAACCTCCCTACCACATCGAAACATCAGGAGAACGTGATCTTTTGACATCGGCCCTGCCAGAGATACTGGTAAAGATCATTGTCCTCGTTCCGTCAAAGCACTACCTAGACTTGGTACACACAAACAAGGCTCTTCGAAACTTCATGAAGCTTAACGCTAGCAGCATATGCAACGAGGCAATCTGGTCCCGGTTTCCTGTCGAGGCGAAAGTTCTACGGTCGGAGCTGGAAGCAGGATGGCTAGTCCCTACGCACGAGAAGGTCGCGGAGGAGGAGGAAAATTTTCGACAAAAGCTTAATACAATCCAAACTTCCAATAACGATCAAAGATTCAGTCTCCTAGGCAAATTGCTCACAGACACCACTGTCAGCATCAAGCTTACTTCCCCTGGACCGCAATACCTTTACTTCCTGGAACACAACATACTTCGTCTTTCCACGCCAGGGGAACTATTTGTGCGCCGAGACGCCTTGCCTTGCAGCGAGGTATTGCTTCCTGGAGGTGCTCTGGTCTGGGAAATGTGTGAAGTGGTGATAGATGGACGGAAACACCTCTTCGATTTCCACCAGCGCACTGCCCGGGGGTTGACTGCCTGGCGTTATCAGCCGTTTTACCTTTTCATGCGCTCCTTCAATATGGTGTTGGTAAAGGTCAAAAACAGAAAGTTCGTTAGGCGTGATCGTTGGAACCGGACCCAGTTCCCAAGAGAGCTAGTCTGGTTCTATGGTGTCGAAAGGTTGAAGATCGTAAAGGAGGGTGAGGTGGCGGACTGGAAGACTTTGCCAATGCTGCCGTGGCAATAGAGGCCTGTGCTCATTTTTCTGGCAGGGTGGCATATCTGAACGCGAAGAGGGTATGATTCATATGGTTCTGGGAATGGATATGGGAAGAACGAAGAAACCTTTGGGCATTGGGATACGGTTGTTGATGCATTTAGCGATATGGGAGCGCTTTCTTGGGAGCATGGTTCTTCATAGCGAAACAGGAACAATCAATTGGGCACAGGTAATAGGAAATCGGAAAACTTAATCAGTGCGAAGTGCGCATTCGCTCCAAATCCACACTAACAACTAACTTAACACGTGAACAAGTGATCAACCTGGACTTCGCTACGCACGACTCCTCGCCATGTTCCTTTCCTCGACAACGCGATATCTGTTCGACTCAACACCGTTTCAACAAACAAAAACAAAAAAGCCACAAACACCACGAATCACTCAGAGCATCCTGAACAATGGCACCTCAATCTTCCTCGAGGGCGGGTACAACTAAGCATTATTTTCCGACCACTCCCCGCCCCCCACAGAAACTCTTCTAAATATCATCGACCAAGCACTCCCGAAATTGTCCCTCGGTCTCGCCCACCCCTCCAAGTCCCCTCGCAATTTCATTAAGCTCAACGCTAACCGTGTCTTGAACGAGGTGATACCTTCCCGCCTCCCCTTCGACGCTGCGATCCCGGAGAGAAAACTAGAGGCGAGCTGGCTGGTTCCTCCACATGATTTGGTGACGGCAGAAGAGGGAGAGTACAGCGGGTCGCAGCGCCTCCTCGTACACAGGGATAGGAAGTACTTCGTCCTACTGAGCTAGTCACGAAAGGAGGGAGACGGTAGAGTCAGCTCGTTGCCACCAGGTCGGCAGTATCTGCACTTCCTTCAAGAGGGATTCTTCGAGACTGTGCCAAAGAAAGAGGTTGAGGGGCGGCCATGGCTGCGCGAAGTCCCCGGCACCGTTGTACTGGAAGTTGGAGAACGCTTCGATGGTGTCGGGGGGTAGACGCTTGGGGGTTGCGCAGCTTCATGGGCATATTTAATGAGCGGTTGCTGCGGGTTGAGGACGGGAAAGTCGTTTCCGCCCAGATACAGTGGTGATCGATTCCCAAGGGAGTTGATTGCGGGTCGTTGAGAGTGATTAGAGTATCCGCGAGGAGAAGGATGATGTTTAGGAGCAATTGCCCATGTTGCTGTTGAGTGCTAAGGGTTTGATCCATTTCAAGCTGGGAGGGTCATCCAAATATCAGGAGATCATCTGGGGCAATGGGGGGAGAATATATTAAAAACCAATTTGTTTTGGGATGACGGGTCACTGGATGCAAGCTTGCAACCGTGGCAAAGAGATTTCATGCAAAGGGACTCGGGATGATACCTCTTCAGACCGCGATGGGAATAGCCAAACGGACAGAGGATGTGGGAGAAAGGGCACAAACTGCTTCTTCCAAGTTTCTCGGCAATACTGGCAATCTAATGTGAAGCTCTAAACCCTCAAGAACCCGCTACCCCAAGCAACCCTTGCTCGTCTCAGCTCTCCATGTACAGCACCTACCTCCTATCTCCCCGTGCCAGCCCTTCAAGCATCCAGCTCGCCTCACTCCTCCCACTTGCCACCTCCTTAACATCATCCGAGGTATCTTGCAAGCAGCCACCGAACAATCCGTCAAACCGTAAGCACAAATAACACCCTTATACAGCTTGCAGTTGACGAAAGCACACTTGTGACGCAAACGTACAGTGTCGCGTTGGTGATGGTGCAGTATCTTCCTGCATGAATGATTCATTGGGTGGGATCTTTGCCTAAGACTTCCCGAATCTTGGCTGGAGAGTCGGGCTGCCGGATATCCTGTGGACATTGAATGAAGGACATTGTTGCTGAGCCTTGATAAACTGAGTAGAAAGTTCGCGCTTCCGTGAGGTAAAAGAGGGAAATGAAAACATCCGAGGAGAATGTTGACCAATATTGCAAAAACGAGGATGATGACTAAAAACGGAAGGGTAGGAAACGGCTTCTGATAAATGGTAAGAGAGAGTTGTGTAACGAGGTAGGAGGGTCGAGAAGCGAAATGTGGAAATGCGAAGCTTGTCGCATATTTCGGCCCTGAAGGCAAACTACTTGCTCATCGGGTTGGCAGGTACGATGGAAGCTCCTTGTTAGAAACTAACAAGCTCCTGGAGGTACTGCGCGATTATTCAGAAACATACCGAGTAAGTGAGAAATGGGGAAAAGAAGACGAAATGATTCTCAAAATCATGCATTCCGTCCTACACCGACTCTTCCTGACGCCAGCGTCTATGATACACCCTCCTCTGTTGATTTTCACCCCTCGAGTGCTCGAAAGCCTCCCACTCTCAATTTTCTCAGACCCACGCACCTCCCCATAAACAGCGTTCTCACACGCCGTGATATAATTCCCAGCCCCTTCTTCAATACAGCCATGCATCCTCTCCTCCTCTCCTTCCCCTCCATCCCATTTTGCTCGTCCTTAGCCTCCTCAGGATCACTTCCGAGACCCTGAAGACCATGATACCAAAGCAGCCCATCCTCCCACCTCTCTCCTACCACCTTCTTCTGTTGGACCAGAAGCGCTTTCTCATCGTTGTTGGGGTCCGAGGTGGAGGGAGATATTTCACCGAACATCATGCGTCTTGGCGTTGGCGACGGCGATGCTGGATTGCTTTGCCGTCCATCTACGACACGGTCTTCGACGACCTCAGCGACCTCGCTCACCTCAATCCTCTGTCTCTTCACCATCCTGTTCCGAAGAAGCTTCCTTCTGAGTTTCCTGCCCTGGTCGATGATGGGCGAGAAGCGAGGCGAGGGTGGCGCCGGGTTTGATGTGGGGGACGGCAGGGAGGATAGGACTTTCTCGGCGGACTCGAGGAAGCGACGCACGCAGTAGTTGCCGACCATAAACTCGAACATCGCTTCCTCCTTCTCCCTCTCCCTTTCCTCTTCCCCTCCCGCGTCCTGCTCAATCTCAGCATTCCCCTGATTCTCTCCATTTGAAGTGCTGGTCGGACTCGGCACCGCCGTGCTGTCTTGTGATCCCGCCGTCTCATTGGAGTTCGAGTTCGAGTTTGAGTTGGAGAAGGAGGACATGGAATGCCGCGTGACGATCTCCCAACTATACTTCTCCAGAAAAACCAAGTACTGTGGTCCCGGCTTGCTCAATTTCAGGCACGAATCAATCTCCTTCCTCGCCTTGCAGCTCTGACTTCGCAACCCATTGAGGCAATTCAAAGCCCCCAGTCCATGGATCTCATCCAGCTCCGAGACCGAGAGGTCGGTGCTCGAAGATGAGTGCAGCACTTGTCGACACGGCGGGCATTTGCAGCCTGAGAAGAGGATCTTGTCGCGGACGAGGCGCCGCTCTTCGTTGAGGATTGCGGGGTGTGTTGGGATGAGCCAGCCGGTGGAGGAGTGTTGGGAGTGGAGGATGGTGGAGGCGAGGGAGTAGGTGGATTGGATGGCGGTGTTGCATATTGTTGCGGCGTGCGTGAGGAGGAAGGTGTGGATGTATTTTGAGGTGCGGGAGAGCGGGTAGAGGGTTGAGGGCGGAAGGTGGGAAAGGATTGCTAGGAGGAGCTCCGGGGGTGAGGTGGTGAGGTGATCTTGGGGTGTGGTGGAGAGAGGTGTGTCGGTGGGGTGGAGGGATATGGTGGGGGGTATCTAAGGGGTCGTTAGTTTGGGTGTGGGGTGAGGAGGGCGAAGGAGGGACGTACTTTGGAAAGAGGCATTTTGAATGAGTGACTGAGTGGCTGAAGAGAGTGACGATACGAGAGAAGAAGCTGTGTATAGCGAGCCTCTGGAGGATTGGCAACCGGGGCCTCGTTGGTTGTTACTGAGGAGGACTTGAGCGTGGACACGTGACTCGCATACCCTGTGATCAAAACAAACGCCCGACGAATGTCTTGCACGAAAACGAGTACAGTAACAAGCTTTCAATCAAGAACAAAAGTATACATGAAAAGAAAGAATCAAGAAACTTCTGTATCGCAATCGCAAATTCGAGCAGAAAGAACGTATGCGAAATAGTACAAAGTTACAAAATTCCTACCTCCCCAAATCCACAGGCCACCTCTTTAATACCACCCAGCAACATGTCGCATGTTGATCATCAAGGGAGAATATGACTCTTCAACGCGTCCAGCGCGTCTGTCTTGTACGGATAAAAACACGTGACGCGCACCCGCGATGAAGGGTCGCTTGCGGTTTCATCACGAAAGGGGTGTCGATCTTGATTGGCGCGCGAGGAATGGGTGGTCGAGAAGGCATCAGAACTGACGCGAGCAGGACGCGAAAATCAGGTCGTGATTTTGGCCACTTGACCGACGCAAGATTTTGGGAAGAGCGCCAGAAGGCGATTTGAAATGATGAGAGAGGGTGGGTTGTCGGGTGATGGATAATTTTAGGCCTGGTGATGGGTTTGGGTGATGACTGAGATTTCCCCAACCTCGTGAATTTTTGAAGTACCTTCGTCCCTGCGGCAGTTGCTTCAACGCGACGAGGTTTCCTATCGGTCAAACTTCCTGTCGATGAGCTCGTGTTGGCAGAGATAGACTTCCCCTCTCTCGGCATGACGACGGCATTTCCCAGTCTGCCAAATCAGGCTACCTGACCCAGTTTTTCTGGTTTCGAGAAGATGGGATAGCAATGCGAGATCGAAGTAAGGTTCGAGACGAAAAAGGTTCAGGAGAACGACACAGCCTGCTCTTGGGCCACTGGACTGTGGAGGCGCCATAGCGGTGGCTGGTGAAGTTTGAAGGCGCCTTCTGCCGTGGATATCGTCATTGTTGGTTGGGCGGTCGGTTGGGTGGTCTGTCGGCACAATGGTACCTATCAGCGGAGCTTTTGATCTTCTCTCAGGGGAGGACTTCCAGAAGAAAGCAAGAAGGACGCAATTGAAACATTTCGTCAAACACCCCGTCCCAAAATATACACCATTGGTAGGATCAACATAATGCACACCGGAAAAACAACAACTGCGTCGCATATGAATGGAAGTTTCGTTTCAATACCGTCGGTCCGATGCAATACAACAAAACGGTCAGCCTTTTATGCCCATAATAACTTTTTAACTATAACTTGAATTGATTAAGACGAAGTAATCTAATTATAGAGTAGGATCAGGCGAATAAAATATATCAACCTGATTTTTATTAGCATTTATCCCTTCGTCCAATGAGACATTGCCATATTAGCGGCCGCAGATGAATATCCCTAGCTCGGATTATGTTCTGGCTGAGTTGAGGATACTACGTACAAGGTGCTTTAAATGTTAACCAGTATTTAACTGCATACAGCGAGAAAGGCTGAAATCAAGACAGGTGATTGGTCAGACCACCCTGAGATTCTAGCTAGTTCGCCGATAAAACCCCTGTAAACAGGTGACAATTAACATTTATTTCCACCTGTAGGTTGTATTCATGTGCGGCCGCTAGGGGGCAATGTCTCACCAGATACAGGGACAAAGCTTAATTCATTTCTATCTTAGTGAGAAGCTACTATTTGAGTAAACTAAAGCTTCTATAATACTAACGATACTGCAAATCAGAGAATAGGGAAAGAATTACTGTAAGATATACGATAATTCCAATTCATATACTTTATATTAATTGGCATTATAGTAGACTTTGTTTTGTTTTGTTATCGTTGTACAGTATCGGACCGACCATAGCAGAGAGAAACATCCCAAGAATGGGCGGCAATCACCTGACCAAAACTCTTCAGCTGTTTCAAGTTTCATTATTGCCGCCCTCTCATTCGCGCACAGTTTTGGGGAACGTTTATGCAGGCAATTTATTGCAGCCAGGGCCGGGAATAACCGCCCCCATACGGCCTCTCCAGACCTCCCCTCTTCCTCCTCCACCAGCTCACCTCTTTCCTTTCCGGACTGACGACGCAAGGAGGGACCTCGCTGAAACGCTGATTGGCGTTTCGGCGGGCGCAAGCCACGGAATGTCCAGGCGAAAAGGCAGCAAGTGGGACCTAGGCCTGAAATGGACTAACTCAGGAACGAGCTTACGATACGGGCCAATGGCAGAGCGTGGAGCTTGAACCTATCTCAGGGGCAGCCCTGTCCTGACACTGTATCCGCCGCACACATCCAGGGCTCACCCTCGGGCACGCTCTCTTGCTTCCTCTCCTCCTCCTGAGCTCCTGAGCTCTTCCGTCCTCCGACCGCCCACGGCCAGAGGTCACGATCCGGGCCAGAGCCAGAGACAGCGCTCATCCCATCTCCAACGCCAACGCCAATACCAACGCCGTCGCCCTCGTCCCCCCCTCCCCCTTCATACACCCGCCCCTCCACGGGAAACTTCACTCGTTTGCGAGGCCAACACGGCCACTGCCACTGCCACTGCCACTCCCACGGACAGACAGCCAAACAACCGCCATCTCCCGCTGCACCCCCCTCACCTCACCTCACCTCACCTCACATCTTCACTCTTTCTGGATGCCCTCGTCATCGTCGCTCTTTACTGCAACATCATCGATCGTCGCCCCACCCGCATCGCGCATTGAGAACGCACCCGCCGGCTCCAAGCGTCAATAACCAGCGTTGGTATCGTCTCGTCCCAATCCGACCGGCTGCGACAACTCAATCCCCCCTCCCCAGCGATCAAACCGCGCGCGAGAAAACCAACACAGGCCGCCGCACGGCGATCGACCATACAATTCACTCCCAAACATTGTCGTCAGCTGCGAGCAGAAGAGCAGCCGAGGAAAATGCAACACAGGGCCCAACAATAGCAAGTCGTTGCTATTCTCGTCGGGCGACTCGACACGCGACAATCTACCAACGATTATACAACCACGCTCCTTCGATCCCTCATTGAGATCACCACCAACTCAATCCGCACAGTCGATCACTTCGCAGGCGGAGAACGACGAATGCGTGATTGATCCCATCCCAGGTCGCTCATTCAATTGATTCGACCGCCGACGTGCCAACCACCGGCCACCCACCGTCGTTCGGCATTCCTCGACACCTTCAGTTCTAGCCCGGTGCTCTTATCGTCCTGGCCGTGCCAGTTTCTTTCGATTTTAATTTCGACTTACATACACAATGGGTTGTTCAGGGAGAGTAAAGGCGGACGATATCCGGCCGGAGCAGAAGTGGGAGTTCATCGCAAGTCTCCCGTCTCTCATATATCTTGGCCAATGCTGACCATTCTTTGCAGAGTCTCAATGATTTCCACTCGACATCGTGCCTCAACCCCTTCGCATACGGTTACCTCTGGCTCTCGCTCATAATCTCCACTGCCGTCTACGCCGTTGATACATTCACGGCTGTCAACCTTCTGGCCTTCAATAAATGGTCTGGAGAGATCAAGCCATACATTCCACTCGATGTCTCCAAATGGATCTTCTCCGCATGCATCATCGCTTCTTGGGTCAATCTTGGATTCGAACATCTTCGTGCGCTGAGGGTTATCAAGAGAGGTGCTGTTGCGGAGAGTTTCTTGGATTCACTGGCAGTTAGACTGCAGAGTGTCAGATTTGGAAAAGCAAGAGGCTGGAGGCGTTTCTTGGTATTCGCAGAGTTGACCAAGTCCAAGAAAGGGGCTGAATATGTAGCCCTATTCACATACTTCTCCTTCCAGTGTAAGTTTCTCGGGAGATTCTAATTGGCCGAGTACTGACAATGCCAGCCTGGATTCGGATCATTTTCTGCCAAGGACCACGACAAGTTATCAATGCTTTGACGCTCTACTCCGTTTTCAAAGCGAAGCTCGACCCTAACAATGCAAACGACGTTGGCTCAACGCTCCTTGGATTCTTCAAGAATATTGGCCTTCTCGCCCAGCAAGAACATCAACAAGCCGTTATCTTATCTGGCATGACCTTCACACTCGTTATTTGGATCTTTGGAGCATTGTCACTCTTGCTTGCCATGCTCTTCTACGTCTTTTTCCTTTGGCATTATATTCCCAACGCCGATGGAGGTCTTTCTGGATATTGTGAGCGCAAGGTCAACCGTCGATTGGCGAAGATTGTCAGTGTCAAGGTCAATAAGGCTATCGAGGAGGAAGAGCGCAAGAGATTGAAGGCGGATGCAAAGGCAGTGAAGAATGGAGAGATGCCCGCTTACGGACGACAAGCTACATTACCAACACTGCTCGACCAGAAGTCCGAAGACAAGCTCCCTGGAATGCCAATGCTTAACCGCAACGATACCATGATGACTCTGCCCCAGTACTCAAGCCGACCTGGAACCCCAAGTGGTCAACCTACCCTTCCTGCTTTCGAACTCGATCAATTGGATCAGAAACGTCCTTTCCCAAATCGATCTGTCACGGGATCTTCTGCCGTATCCGGTCAAAGCTTTGGATCGAATGCTCCATTGATGGGTAATGCATCAGACATTGGCTACGGTCGAGCCGGTTCCCCTGCACCATCTCTCCCACCTCTGGACACAAATGGCTTCCCGGCAGCACCTCAACGCACAATGACAGCCAATTCACAAAACAGTAACTGGAGCCGCGGCCCTCAGCCACCTCGAATGCCATCGGCAATGGGTGACCGAAGCTACACCCAGAGCCCAGTCTCCTACACCGACAACCGCAGTCCCCGCTCCCAACCCAGCATGGACAATTTCGGCCGTCCCATGCCACGGCAAGTCGAGGACCTGCGCTCCAACAGCTTTTCAAACCAAGGTCCTCCAGGTCCTCCAGGTCGCCGCCCCACCTTCGACCAAAACTACCCCGGCGGACGCTCCAGCCCAGCACCCGGCTCAGACTACGGCCGGAACTCGCCTGCTCCAAGTCAAAGCCGTGGTCCAACAAGCCCCACGAACAGCAACGGCGGCTACCAACCCTACAACCCTGGTAACCGCTCAGCATCCTCCGCTTCCACCGCGAATCCCAACTTTCCTCAACGGCAACCGCAGTACAGAAATATGACGGACCCGGGACCACGGGGTCAGCCTGAGGGAGGAGATTACTTTGGCAATGTGAACGCGCCGCCGATGCCGAGACCGGGAACGGGACAGAGTAATAGGAGTGCGGGCGGCAGTGGTTCTGGCCCAAGTATCGCGAGGTTGGCGAGCCCAGCGCCGTATAATGGGGGCGGGACGCAGAGTCCGGGTTTCCCGAGTCCGATGTATCGAAGATAGATGAGGGGGAGAGGGGAATTGTATATTACGAAGATGAAGACGAAGGATAAAGCAGTGGAGGATTTCACGAATCATGAAGCGAATCAGTGAGCAAGTGCAAACTTGTATTTTCTTTTTTTTTCTCCCTTTTTTGAGGCGGGGATCTGTATTTACGGAGAGCTCGTGGGTGCCAACTGCGCTAGCTAGACTTGCAGGACCTTGAGTGCGACATGATAGAATTTTGAGGGTCCACGTTAGTGGGTACATTCCAGGAAATGATATTGGCGTTAGATACCTCGATGTTTTAATCTCCTGCTGCTTGGGCGCGATTGCTCTTTCGCGATTGGGTACTGTTCCTTGCTGTGCTATTTCTCGATATCGGCGTGTGCTGGTCTCGAAGAAATGCTGGGCTCGAAGGGTGAGTGGCGCGGCCGCACGAGCGACCTTCCCTTTTCATGATGCTTCCTCACGAGGAGAAAGGGAGAGGCACGTGATTAGATAACTCTAGCCAGAGTCTGACTATGCGTATGAGAGACAAAAGAATCCTATTCTTTCTCTCCTTTATCACGGTTTGCCAAGACTTGGCCCTGTTGTAAACCCATCGTATAGGTCTAGAATGCTTCCTTCCTTTACAGGAGCCGTCCTGCTATTGGGCTCATTTTGCTTCGTGCATGTGACAAGCTCGATAGGGTCAGTATGCATTTACCCAGAGCGCGGGGAGCGCGGTAGATAAGGCAGAGCTTGAGAGCAGACTTATCTTTTCGCAAGGGCAAGCTCTCGAGAGTCTTTTTCGATGTGCTACTGTTACAGCTAGCTACAACGAGCTAAACTCGTATGTAAACGTGCCCGGATTTCTATGATATGGAGCTTTTCTAATGACCATCTCTGATAGTCCTTGGTGGAAATTCGGACTCCGTCTTTCAGCTCCCGGTTTTGCTTGACCCCCTTCTCGAAGCCCAGCAGTACAGTACACAATCCTCGAATGGCAGATCGATCGGATGGGTTGGCAATCTGGAATCCCTCTCTGTTCCTCGGAAAGGCGGCCGGAAACGCCCGTTGTGTGGATGATGGAGATTTGGTCGGAGTCGGAGCAGCGCGGGAGATGGTCCTCGGGAGACGTAGGATCAGCCCTCTGAAGAAAATGGAGAGGAGAGGGACTACGTTGCGGTTTCTTGGGTGTGGAAACTCGATGGAGAGGAGAATACTTTTGAAAGATATTTGAACGAGTTGAGGGAGGGTGGCCGGCAAGTCAGCGGCCTCGTGAGGGAGGACATCATCTTGGACCGTGTGATGAAGTACGTAGGTTGTTTTCAGTCACGAACTTTTCTGGATAGACAGAATATGTATCGACCTGGGCAACGAAGAAGGATGTGGAAAGTTGCGACTGAAGATGTGGATCTAGTGTACAGTCTCAGGCAGAGATCACTTGCAGGCTATCAATAGTCGTATTGGGACTGAGAAGGACCTAAACCTTTTGGCGGAGCTTATGGCGGGATGCTTTGTGAACCGCAATGATATCTTGAGAATGCTCTCCCAGGCGGGTAGAGCCTTGGAGTTGGTGAAATGGCTAACATCGGCAAGCTGGTGGCTACGAGCTTGGACTTTCCAGGAAGAATACAAGGCAGGAATTGACACGGTCCTCCTCATATCCTATAGCCCCTCCTTGGAACGGTTTTGAAGGTCTTTCCGGGGTCTTCGGAAGGGTTTTTGTTCCCGGAGAGCTCTGCCTCAGTTCTGTGAGCTTCCGCGCTGAAGTGCCACGCTTCTGCTAAGCCTATTGAACTAAGATCGATTTATCGGTAGAAAATCGATATATTAGAGATTAACAATCTATAGAATAACTAGTTTTGACTAGATACAGGGGAGTAATTCCATAACAACAGAGGGAATAGGTTCCCTAGCTATATTCCTGATTCCCAGCCCACTATGTGATTTACGCCGCACTTACTTAGTAGTAGGAACGATTTACCAATCTGATTCCTATACGTTTAAGGAAGGTAATCGAATAGTAATATAAATAAACGATTGGTGTGTTCGTACGTAAGCAATACCCGATAATCGGACGAACTGAATTAGTGGTTGAACCTGGAGTGGCAGGAATGAAAGCTAGCCAAGCTAGCTAGTTCAACAAAGCCTACCAGCAGGAATTCAGCTCCGATCAAGACTCCATCATGAGACTTTGCAACAAAGATTTTAGACAGAGCGGGCAAATACACTCTTCGACTCTGCGAAAAGCGGAGGATGGAAGCGACGTCATCCGAAAGCCAATGTCACTAATCGTCCTCGCGGACACGGAGCAAGGCAGATAACTAAATCTGGGATCGCCTGGCCATCGTGGCAAATTTGTTGCACTTACGATATACGGTTGAACGCCAATGAGCTGAGCAATCGCAGGTTTCAGTCAGAGTCTCATCCTGTTGGGGCAGCATCTGCTCAACGGCGAGATCTTCAATTGCGAGCCAGCAAAACAATTGCACCTCGTTGACGCAGAAATGTGTTAGGATTTCTGCAGGGCTGAAGTCTGGATAACTTCACATCGCCCGTGAGAGAGTAGCTCACCTTCATCAAAGGTTGTCGGCTTCCCCACGTCCAGTTCGTGAATGAGGGTATGTAGATAGTAGGGCATCTCTGGAAGCTTGGAACGAGTCATCGACGCGAACGTCGTCGCGAAGTGCGACGCCGAGCTCCCCGGTGAGGACTCTACTCCGGATGGGCTCGACGGGCTACGAAAGAGACCAACCGGCCTACGAACTCGGGAGCGGAAAACACGGCAGCCGCTACGAGACGCTCGCGGCGGATCTCCTCCACTACCTAGACGAGGAGAAAAGGTCGAGGAGCCAGCTCCACCTTTGCGGGCACGTATAAGTGCTGGATGGCAAGCGAGCTGCTTTCCGCAATAACGGACCCGAGGACGGTTCTACGCCTGGGATGTCTCTTTGGCGGGCCCAGGACCGAACAGCAGTCTTACCGCGGGATACTTGGCTGCGGTGCAAATGCGGACGGACCCGAGTACATCTTCACGGCTTACAGTCAGCCTAGGGGAGCTGTGGGCGCGGGGGGTTGACAAGCATGTCTCTATGGGTGTCAAGGTGCTAGGTCGAAGCGTTGTGGGGATTCCGGAGTTAAGCACGAAGAAATGGGTTAATGGGCTATACTTCGCTTGTGGGAAAGAAAAGAGAAAGGTGTTGTTTCCTTGGCTGGGCTGTTTGAAGACTTGACTATAGCACAAGTTGGTACGGTGTTAAAGCCTTCCGAGTTGACGGCACACACTTTGTAAATCAAACAACGGGAGGGAGGCACTATATTGGCCAGACATGCGGCGGGGATTATTTGCGGATTGGTTCGGTTACTGGAGAGGTGGGTTACGCAAGGTTCGATCCAGTCTGCTAGACGATCCAAAATGCCAGGTCGGTAACATTAACACCAGGTCAATATTTGGCGGAAATGGATGGAGTGTCAGCTATCAGTTCGGTTTGGGTGATTGAGCCTGCAAAAAACAAATGGTTACCACGTTGGCAAAACCGCAAGCTTGAGGAGGGAAAGTAATGTTGTTTTAGGCCTCGGATGCTGGTGTGGTCACGTGCTTCTCCCCCCTATGTCAGCCGTTCGGTTCTAAATTGGATGGCGTGCCAAGATTTCGCTCTAAGCTCCACATGAGAAGAAAAAAATAAGATCTTAAAAATCAAGGCACTTCATCTTCTCTTTTTGAAACACCCGGCGCAGATTATAGTAATGCCTTGCCCTTCTAGACCACGGAAATGTCCATTAACTAGATAGTGGGTTCCGATATGCTTACTTCATCTCCTCTAGTATGCAAGACAGGGTTTAAATAAGCAGGATACCAGAGTTATAGAAAGATAAATAGAATATCTAAGCATTTATATATTAGTCAACCGTAAAGCTCTCAGGCTGAGGAATTTTTGCTATTGTGAATGATCAAATGTCGCGTAAGATCCCTTGCGTATATTTCAAACACTCGTGTAACAAAATCGACAGGAATCCCCGTCAGCAAGGTATTTGGCGGAACTAATGAATACATATCTCAGGAGGTTGGCTTCACTTTAAGAACCCCACCTCATAATTAAGCGGGCTTTATCCTCAAAGTCGCCCTCAAAACTCCTTGAAAATTCTCATTATCTTCCTCCAAATCTCACCCATATTCGGGTTTTCCTACTTCACAGGTTGATCACACAACTTGCCATTTACTCGAGCCACTGAAAGAAGCAGGTTGGCGTTCGCAGGCCGCAATGTCCCTCCCAGGAATCCTCTGCCTCCACGGCTCAGGGGTAAACGGCCAAGTCTTCAACTTCCAAACCAGCGCGCTCCAACGCCTGTTTTTAGGTGTTAGTTAACCGAGTTCTTTACTAATCCCGTTATCTCACACCATATTATTAGATTCTGCGTACCTATAATAATACAGGCACTCTCCTTTAGGCACACACCCCTTGAGGCGGGTCTACTCTCTATCTTATTTCTGCTCCTTGCCTGAGACCTCTAGTTCTAATCATTTAGCTATCTATATACTATTTCTCGCCCTACGCCCGTTTCGCTGTTAGTTACTATAAAGCTGACCTTTTCTAAGCCGGCTGCCCTTCGTCGTCAAATCCTATTTGAAAATGCCACTATCTCGACAAGTTCAAGATCACATATCTATAGACTATAATACTGACAGTATACGACGCGAATACATTTTATTTAGTATATTTACTAAAAATACACCCTCGCCACCTCCTCGTACACTTGCGTAACAGTCATGCTGTAATCCACCTTAAAGTCCTCCAGGTGACCCAGGTAATCAACCAGCCCCCAGATGCCAAAGATCTTATCTCGGGGATCTGTGCACTGTTTGTATCGCATGTTGTAAGCGAGATCTAGAAGGTCAGGAGCCGCTCGGTCACAACTACCCCAAGGCTTGCTAAACTGGTTCGCGTCTTGGAAATCCAACATCTCCAGCAGCGGTCGCATGTTCACCGTACTAAGACCCAACTGTGTCCATTCGGGAAGAATCTCTGCGTATTTGATCATCCGAATAAAACATCGCACAGCCATAGGATCGGTCGACTGCCACTTAACGCAATCCCGTCCACATAAGAGTACCGCGTGTTGGGAACGTCCAACCTCCTGCACGACCCACATCCTTTCAAACCAGGGGCGGGTCATTACCTCCTGGAGCCCTTGGTATACAAGTGACTGGGGATAGGTCTGCCATACTGGGCAAGTCTGGGGTCGCTTTTCATTAGCGAAGTAGCGGAGCATCTCCATTCCCACCCGGCTATTTAGTGTGGCAATTCCAAGCCAGATGAGAACAGAACTAGCCTGCTCGTAAATTAATCCCATTTTAGCGACCTGTTGGCTTCTTTCTAGAACATCCTCCTGGTTAATACATATATAGTCTACCCAAAGAGCTCTGGGTTTGTCTGGGTAACGCAAGTGACGGAGCGCAGTCTCGAGGGATTTCGTAACAGAGACAGTGCGGACACCAACTAGTATGGTGTCACAGTCTCTGATATCACCCCAGACATACGACAAGGCTTCATATTGTTTGCCTGATTGGTATCCCCACGAGCTGTGTTCGATATGGCCAGAAACGACGTCTGCATCCGAACCAGGGCATAAAACGATCAACCGAATTTCGGACGTTTCAAGAGGAAGGTACTGAAGTTTGCTCTCATCCTGTTCTAAATCTCAGCGTTTTGAATAATGAAAGGGCGAGGGATCCAACGAAACAAGGGATCGTGTTACCGTTACTAGGGGGCTACTATGGGTTTGGATGTCTTGCGAGGCAATATGTAGCCAGCATCCAAAGGAAAGAGAATAAGACCGGCGAATTAGGGAAAAGAAGCCCAGCCTGATGGAATGGAGTTTGAAGTTCCATCCTTTGTCGAGGACTCTCCAGAGAGATAACGACATGTGTTTAGACTTGATGAATCGACGGCGCCGAGATTTTCGAATGACCACTAGTGATGGCTACTAGCTCAATTATCAAAGAAGTAACCACCGGCTTTTTCAAATTGTCCTTGTTACGTGCTAGAGGCTAGAGCTTATAACGAAGCAGAGATACCGTAGCTAAGAAAATCAGGCTATGTCCGCCTCAAGATTTTCTGCCCGGATTTTTCGTCCCCGCTGAGACCCGGTTGGTTGATTTTGACTAGAGGAGAGGTAGGGTCCAGAGGACTTGATTTCTAAGAAGCTATGATTTCAGGGTTCCTCAAATAATCGCTCACTCCTAGCGCTTCGCTTAGAACCACGCTAACCCCTCACACCGCTCTAATCACTGACTTACTTTACAACGTGACTGCTAAACTGACAGCTTCGTTTACCCTGTTAGCGGATTACACGATTTCTAGCGATGTAGATTATTTCAAAGTAGGGAGATAAGGCGGTGACAGAGTAATTACGCACACAGCATTCAAATTCTATGTTTAGGAAGACGTGGCCGAAAGCAGAATCACTAATATAAATAATTAGTATATTAAATAAGTAGAGTAGAGTAGAGTAGTGAGTCTTACTTATACTTTACTCAACTAATTATAGCGTTACCTATACTTTACTTATACTCTACTCAAGCTACTCATAAGTAGTGTGTGAGGCGTATAATAGTAGAGTAATATATAAGTAATTAAAGTAAGTAAGCTTAAGAGTAATACTTATAAATATAACTAATTCTAATAAGTAACTCCTATTATATAAACTAATTTATACCTATTCCCAAAGCTTAGTTCATATTCCTATATACTCTCTAGTGCCTGAATAGAGGAGCGCTAATCCTTTACTTAATTAGGAAGTATGATCTAGCGCTCTAATGCTCTATATAAACCTTGACTAAATCAGGAAACTATATACGGGACGCTAGGTGCCCGCTCGCTTTGTCACGTATGCTTCTCACACTTTTACCCCTTATAATTAGGCCCAAGCTAGTTTATATATAATTAGGCGTGGCATTCAACTAATAGTTAGTTCATTGAATTAGCTTATATATACCTTTTGCACTCACCTACTAATAATAAGCTATTTAGCTCGTATAAATCACCTCCCTTACTAGACAGCAGTTCATTTAGTACACTTCAAAATTTGAACGCAAATCCTCTCTTTTATTTCAAGGAGATATATGTGATTTACTAAGAGGCTTCTCAAAACCAAGTTAAATACTAGCTAGCTTTATATAAAAGTTGAAGGACTAGAGCTAAGATGTTGAGGATTCAGCTCGAGTTTAACGTAATACTTTCTACTATAAATTCAAGAGAGTTTGAGGAGCAATATCGGCCCTGGAATTAGGGCGGGGGCACGGTAAGCGGCTGCTATTCAAAGGCTGGTAACGATTTGCGAGTGAGCGCTTGACCCCCTCTTGCTTCGAATAAGTGGCAGGTGTAACGGGTCGAGACCCGATTAATACGCTTGGCTGGAAGCCTTCGGTCGGGTCACATGATCTCGACCGTGGCCGAGGTCATGTGGCATGCCCCCCCTTTAGTTAATAGAGTAACTACACGTTACTCAGGGAGCTCAGACGCCTTAAGGATCACGGTTTCCGTCTCCGCTTCTTTTTCTCTTTTCTTTTCTCCTTAGAGAATTCTTTAGTTAATCGAACCACTAGTCTTCTTTGCATAAAGGCCTGGCCCGTGTCAAGGCCTGAAGGGGCTGTGTGGATAATATGGTGTATATTGGTGTGTATATAAAGGAATGATGGTGCCCTAAAGGCGGGGAAGAAGCTATATATATATCTGTGTGTGGCCTGTGCGTAGCACGTGACAGCCCGTAACAGCATGTGGGGCAAGTGGGCACAGTGTACATTCTCCAAGATTGAATTTAGGTTATTATTTTCCATTCCATATTATACCTTCACAATTCATACCAAACGTAAATCAACGTACCAGCCGTCAATCTACCTCTAGCCACCCCGCTGATGACCTGGCTTGGTAAAACAAACAGTGGCCACCCACAAAAGCGATAATCATAGCGAACCAAAGAAAAATGTAAACAGTCAATTCAAATCAGACATCAATAAGTTTATCGCAGCCTCTCTTCTAGCAAGATCTCATCGTCGCCCAGGATCTCTGTTTCTAAACTACTCTAGTACCAGCAGCTTCTAGATTTTGATCGCGATTGAGGTCCATTTCGTCGAGATCTCACATTTTTGTCTAATTACCACTCTCTGAGGTCTCAGAAAGGAAGGAGCGGGTGGTGGAAGTCCGTCAGGTCTGCCAAAGGAAAGACTACCCGCCGCGCTGGGTATAGGAGGTCTGTCTCTGTCTCTGTCTCTGCCTCTGCCTCTGCCTCTGCCTCTGCCTCTGCCTCTGCCTCTGCCTCCTCCGCTTTTTCCGTAGCTGGAAACTTATTCGGAAGTAGCGATGGATTCCGTGAATTTTTGGGGGTTATAGGTTCGTGTTTTTGGGAAGCCGTTTGTTCTGACGTCGCTCTCTTCTTTATCCGGCTGACATGAGGGCTCCCCATCCCTGTTTGAAATTGAAGGCTTTGCAGTATCCGAGGAAGTTCAGCATAGGGCAGTTTGGGTATTGCAATATTGGGCCACTGATCGCTCTACCTATTTCTTTCCCCTTCCCTTTGTTCGAGAACGGATTTTTGAATTTGATGTACGACATGGCTTGGTGTGCCATGGTAGAGCGGTGTGCCGTGGATAGTTCTGTAACAGAATCTACGAACGGGAGGGAATACTCTTACTATGAAGTGATATGCGCTTTTACAGGAGCGAGATTGAGAGGGATAAACGGGCTGGATTCGACAAAGGGATCGTTCTTAGTTGGGTTTTGCCGAAAGATATAGAGATCCCTCCTAAACAAGAGCTGTCTTATAAAGAAGTCGCCTTCTGACCAAATCCTTTAACAATGTCCTTCATCTTTGCTTGTTTGCCCTAACAGGATGGAGTCGGTATCTAATAAAGAGACATATGAACTATATATCAGAATTCTTAGTAAGAAAATCCAATCTAATTCTTGATATTAGTTGATATGTGATATTCAACCAAGCGCTAAAGATATAAGTATAATTCTCTGTAAGTAACGAATAAGAGGTATTTGATTATTTAATTTTCGGCTTCAAGCTGCTCCTGACAATCTCAAGCCTTCATCTTCAGCCAGTTGATCCTGTGAATAGCCTCCATTCAACTTCTCAATATATACGTCAAATCTCCCTGCTGTCTCAATAATGTCCTTCATGAGGGCGTAGTTCAACGATTCTCCCTTCCACTTTGCATACTGGCGTGCTGTTGTGATAGCATTGCGGATCTGTCTTCCATTCATCTTATTCTCAGCAAGCTGTTCCAAATGATCTTTCAGATCGTCAAAATCAACATTTTCTTCCTTCAACTTTTCTAGCCGCTCTATAAAGTTCTGCCAGATTTTCACACGTTGATAGGCACTCAGATTAGCATAGTGCAGCGCTAACTGTATGCGTGATTTGAATGCTTCATCGAATATGCCGACTCGGTTGCTCGTCAGTACGAGTATCCCGTCGTAATACTCTAAGACTCTGAGAAACGCAGAGACGAGAGCATTACGCCGCAAGTCTTCAAGACTGCGCTGTTCCAGGAACACATCTGCTTCATCCAGCAAAACTATACACTGCCATGTCTTGCCAAGATTGAGAACCGACTCGAGGTAACCCTCAACTTCTTCTGGCACTGTCCCAATATCGCCGCATGTGACAGGATATAGTGGTTTTTCGGCGATTTCGGCAACGCTCTCCGCGGTGAGAGTTTTTCCGGTTCCAGGACCGCCATGGAGAAGGAGTATCAGTCCGTTACCTTTCCCGCTAATCAGATCTGTCGATTTCTCTGCATCGAGTTGGTTGCTGATAAGTGCCTCAATGAGTCCTTTTGTCTTCCTATCAAGTACCAAACTCTGGAATGCCTCTTTGTTCCACACTACCTCAGCTATCCTGTCTACTTGTAATTCCAACCACTTCTTTCTCTTCAGATTGTATCCTTTGATCGTCGGAGGAACCAAATACAAGAATGTGGCGTCTGGAGGGCTGTCTTTCTCCATAGCTTCTTCTCCAAGATCGTCTGGAGGCGCCTCATCCGTCGAGTTGGGCTTGTTAGATTTATGGAGCTCGCGATAGGTTTTAAGATCGATCATGTACCGGTCATCCCCGGAATGATGGAGTTCACGCCCTTTTTCTTTGTGGTATGAGACAAAATGTCGTATACGACATTTCCAAATAGTCTCTCCTCTACGCTTCAGCAGAGCCTTCAATCCATCGCTCATAAACGCCAAAGGTCGCAGACTTAAGTCGGCAATGGTTTTCTCAGAGGGATCGTTAGCATCAAGCTCCAATAGGAGCTTACAATTCATGCGCGAGAAGACACCAGTGAATTCCCACGACCAAGTTTCAATTTCCCAACACTGGATGCTTTCACCGTTTTTAGTCGACTTGTTACGCCGGGATTGTCCATCAATTGTTTTATTCTCGAGCCAAGATTTTGAGAAGACCCCTCGGATATTGTCATCCTTTCCTTCCACAAGAATGTCTCCTGGCTTGAAGAGATATTTGATATATGGATAGGTGATTTTGCCTCTATCAAGGAGAGCATCGACGGTTGCGTAATCATCATGATAGTCCGAGAGAATGTAGTCAAGCAGGAGTTGAAACTGCCGTTTTTGTTGCTCGGGCAATGTATGCAGAAAGTTTCCCATTTCTTTTCGTGTGTGGTAAATAACAAGGTAGGGTGCCTCGAGCAATTCGGAGTTTTGGAAACCCCTAGCGACATTCGAAAAGTATTGATTCGATTTTAGAAAGATTCTGACGGCCGCAATCAGCGCTTTCGTCGTAGGATGAAGACTCTCTCCTGTGTGCTTGACTTGGGGCATGACGTCGCCATCGTTGTTTTCAGTGTCATCCCGTGCCATGGCTGCGACATCGTAGTCTCGGTACACTACGAAGACGAGTTCGGGATGCTTGTCCAGGTACGATGTGAGGCTTGATATCGGCAGACTACTTCTCAAAGCCCTTGGATTACCCTCCCCTCCACTCCACTGGGGCGCATCGAAGTATAGCTGGATTGTCTTTCCTTGGTAAAGTTGGGGTACTCTGTGGAAGCATACCCTTGCAACTGCAAGGCAGGAGTAACTTGACTGGTTGATATTTGTGGCAAGAAAGGCAGGTCTGGCGTAACGTTGTTGCTGGATCCAACCTCGGCTTGTTCTCTAAGAGCCCTTTCGAAATCCTGCATTCGTGATTGCATTGCGGCCTCTACCAGATGGTCTGGATTTTCCAAGGATATGAGATAAAGCTTGGGTTGAATGAAAATTTCTGTTTTATTTCCTACGTGACGATTCGCGGTGATGCCGTTCCTCAAGGATCCTACTTCCATGGTAGGTTTAGGAATTTGTTTCGTTGGAATATCAATATCATATCCTCCGCCGGGGATTGTCATTTCCTCCTGTTCTTGTCTGGCCATCATGAGTCTCTTCTTGTTCTGTTGCTCTAAGAGCATGGATTGCATTTGGTAGTCTTGCAAGGCATGATTTCCACCCGCAGCACCGGGTTGGCCGCCCGGACCTCGCATGCCATTCGGCGGCCCCATTTCGCCAGGATTATAGTAATTGGCTATAGCACCCCCATCTTGACCTTGGGTCATCATCCGTGAACCTTGGTTCGGGGTACCTCCTGGGTTTGGCATCTGAGTGGCTTGTAGTTGGGCTAAGGCTTGTTGTTGGGCTAGGGATCTTGCTCGGGCTGTCGCTTGTTGTTGGGCTCTAGCCAATATTTGGCTTTTTGTGTTCGCACCGGCGGGAACCTGGAACTGCTGGGCTGTCAGATTGTTTGGTTCGATGCCATCGGTATTTGGCCCCGGCGATGTTGAACCGATGGAAGTGGATGCTGTTGGTTGTAGAGTACTTGTTGGATTCGAGGAGGAGGAAGGTTGTTGTGGAATAGATTGCCACGTCGAAGAAAGCTGAAGTTTGTATTCTCGTGGCTTTAAAGCCACGAGATCCCTGCGGGTAACCTCAAATTCGCTACCAACACTTCTATCGTCCGAAATCGTTATATGTTTTTTTGCAAGTATTTTTCGATCGCTGGCAGAAGTCGATGGGGGATCGTTTTTGGTAGTAGCCTCGCTCGAAGGGCCAGGCTCGGGTTGTTTCGCAGGAGATTTTGCCTCCGCACCCTGCCTTTCTAAATCGCCGGGATTGAAGAAATTCGCAATTGCGCCATCGCCATTGCCCTTGTCCTCGTCCTCGTCGTAATCGTAGTGCTCGTCGTCGCTGTCTTGCTCCTCGTCTCCGTCCTCTTCCTCGGCCGTATCTTCAATGTCTTCGTGGCTTTCTGCGCGCTCGTCCTTCTCATCCCCGTCCTCAGTATCATTGTTTGGCTCGCCTTCCTCCGTGTCTTTGCCTTCTATTCCTCGTTGTCCGGGTCTTAATGAATTATCCGCTTCAAGGATGTGTCTTAAGGGTCCTCGAATGCCGTCGCGCTTCTGCCAAGCCGGTCTATGGGGGGTTCCCAGCGAGTTGCGGTTCATTATTGCGTTGAGAAATGATCGTTCAATTCGTAGAGATGTCGAACTAGCTGTGCGTTACATTGTGCCAATTTGTTTCTTTCTCTTTTTTCTACCCTCGTTAGGCAGGAAGCGCTCAGCCTCCCCACGCCCGATTCAGCTTGCGCCCGGTTCAGCTTGCCCAAATTAACTCTGTGTGACAGTTGGGTCGCGAGAACTCTGCACTCCTCACGCAAGTGAGGCAGAGCGATATTGCCATACTATTTCGCCTCACACCACAACCGCTATGGGTTTCAGTTTCTCCACACAGGAAAAACTATCATTGTGAGGACGTTTTACTTTCATTCCATTCATAGGCGCAATTTTACTCAAAACGTAGTCCTCCGGCGTCACAATCAATGCTCTCGAGTCTCGTCCCCGTAGAGCCATTTGAGACTCATGGCAAGCCCAAGTGTGTTCGTATCGTGGTATACAGCACCCAAGACACTTCGAAGTAAGATATTTGAATACCATTGAGACTGCCTTAAGACCTTTGGACAAGGTCTGGACGGAATTGTCACTGATTTAATCATAGATCTGACCTAGCCAGGGAAATTTTCAATGAGACCTTGACGGCCTTCAAAACAGAACTATCCAAAGACAAAACAAAACAGAAATGGATTTTGGATTCGAGATGCTGTAGCCTTTTGGATGTTCTTGCATTCGTTGCAGAAGCGCGAGTCCAATATGAAGCTCGTAAAGGGGATTCCAACATCAGAGAGAATCTTTGCGAGCTCACGGAAAAAATTCACCACTATGGCGCTATCATGGACGTCATGGTTCAACACCATCCAGAGTATACATCACTGGCTTGGGGAGCTATGAAAGTCTTGTTTGTGGTAAGCTCAAGACAAATACATTCACTGGTTACTGTATGACACTGCTGAAAGTGATTCCAGGGTGTAGTTAACCAGCAAAACTTGCTCTCTCGACTATCTACAGGCCTCTGCCAAATCGCTGATCATCTCCCACGAGCAGAACTCATTCTGGACTTGTATCCCACAGAAAGAGTCAAGCATGCTATCGTGGCTATGTACGCCCACATTTTGAGGTTTCTCCTCCGCGCACTTCGCTGGTATCAGGAGAGCAAACTCTCGCATATGGTTCACGCTATCACGCGGCCTACAGAACTCCGGTACGACGACCTATTGGAGAAGATTTCTTTCTTGTCTCGCAACATTTCTGAATGGGCATTGGTAATCAGTCATGCTGAGCAACGAGATCTGCATGGTAAAGTTCAGCAACATCTCTCGGCACAAAACGCAATGCAGCTTAGTATTGGGCAACTAACCACACTTGTTTTACAAATCAAAGAGTCGTTGGTTACTGAGAGTGTACTCAGTGCATCTGCAAGGATTGAAGTCCGACAAACTCTTTCAGAAATCCAGCTGTCACAATTTCTGGCTTTCTTGTCCGTCAATATTTTGCTCGATGCGACGAGGGCCTTTCAAGGATCAGTTTTTCTGCGCAACAGACGACGTGGAAAAGGGTCAAATACTGGACGAGCCTTCTGGCTCAATGCCAAGATTCAATTCTGGAATCGATGCCAGAGTTCGTCACTTGTAATTATCAAAGGTACACACAAACAGCGGTTTCACGTTAAAGATTTCTGCGTCGACTCAGTTTCCATACTTAGAAAGATGCAGATCCCGGTCATTTGGGCACTGAAGGCCATGGATGTCCAAAACAGTGTGGCAGCAGAGAACAAGGTATCAACGATTGTGCTGCTCAAGCATTTGATCACACAGGCCATACAAATCAATTCTGCACTGCACACAGATGCGGCGCTTGCTCCACGTTTGAAAGCCTGGTTGGGAGCCAGCACAGAGGCAGAATGGCTAGGAATCCTAGCTTCAGCGCTCCAAGGTATCCCAATCGTCTACCTCATCATTGACATCGAACTCCTTGACCACTCGCTTGCAGAACTGACGGAAAGCTTCTCGTTGCCAGCAGCATTCCTACAGGTCTTCTCGCAAATGGCACAACGCGGTATCAAGACTGTTATAAAAGTTGCCCTAGTGAGTTATGGATCGCCAGTGTTCAAGCAGCCCATGAGTAACGAGTGTCAAAAACTTGTTGTACCTGTTGTGGGGGCGGGTTCGTGTAAAAAGTCCGCGAGAATGCCACTTCGTGGAGGAAGATTTTCAAATCGAGGGAGGGGTGGAGCTAGAGAATCGCTGAGCTGAGGTAAGCTGTTGTAGATGACCAGTGAGCTTAGCACTAACGTTGAAAAGTTGGATGTTACGTATGCGACTTTAGAAGGGCATGCCATAGGTTGTGTGAACTTTCTCGAGATTTTCCTCTTCATCCAACATTGACCGCAAGCTGACCTGAATCAATAGCTCTGTTCCACACCCGGTGCGCACCCAACTACTTCAATCGCAACAATTCCTCACGCGATTCAAGTAGTCAGCTCGTTTTTGTTGCCATTTGGACTGGGGTGGCTTAGTGGGCGAGTCTTCTGACCCTTATTCAAAGGAATCGAGTAGTCCAGAGCAGGGTGAAAAGAGTCAAGAGAGCCAAGAGAGAGGGAACACTGGTTCCTCTCCAGTGACGGCAGGAGTTTAATAATGCTGCAATTCAGGGGAGAGAATTAATGGGAATTCCAACCTAACAGGATGACTCTGTGGACATTTTCAAGATATTTAGTAAGCCCTGTGGACTTTGATTGGTATCAATGGGAGGTTTTCCAGTTACTATGCAGAAAAGGAGAAGAGAGCATTCAGAATAAGGATCTCAAGGCTGTAGATCGATTGGACGGCATAGGTAGAAACAATAAGTCAAGAATACCTCAGCGCATGCTGTTTTGATGATTGAACTTTTGTTCACCTCATGTCATTCGTATTCTTAGTAACCCCCATTGCGCTTAAGTTTGGAAGCTTGGAACACTTCAAGGAAAATTGTCATGAAGTCCTCGAAAGCTACCATGGATAGACGACATGACATACAAGAAGAAAATGGTGTAGCATCAGAACTAAACATGTTCAGATTTTAAGGTAGTCTATGTATTCCCCCAGCACGCTCGACAAACTGAAAGAAATCCCCGAGTCGTCGGATGATCGCAATGACCCAACATGTTAACGCTCAGCAACCTACTCAGGGCAGGCAACAAAGCATAAAGAAGAGCCAATCGACCATTCTGCCACTGAACCCGTCGGGTGGCTCAAGATGCTCCTTAGTGTAATCTCAGGAACCAAAAGAGCCATCTGGGAATTCTTCCTCTGGGTGCGTAATTTTCTTCCTCTCGGCTCCTGGTACTGGCCAAGGTGGACGGAACTAGGGCCGGAAATAGTTATCCGACTGCCACATGGTACAGAGATCGCGATAGGGATGACGAATCGTGGGCCATATGTTCGCATTGGTAATCGGACATGGTTTCCCTTCAATGGCGGTGATGTTGAAGACGATGGGAACGATGATATAAGGAATTTTGGGGACGAAGAGGACTTCGACCTAGTGGTTGGAGAGGAGCAGTATCTTGATCCTGAATCCCTAGATGCAAATAATTTGGGGGCCAATCTGGGTGATGCTGCTCGTTCGAGAGAAGAACAAGATTTTCTCGGCGCGTTTGAGAGTGGTCAAAATGCTCATCTTGACGAAACGTACAGAGCAGACGACCCAGACGCAGGGAGCAGTTGGGGTGGTTTGTGCGCGATTATGTAGTGACGCCAGCATATTGGGTACCCAAGTTTCAAGTATCAATTGAAATCTATTACCAAATGGGCACCTTCCAAGTTGGCGCCGCTGAAACAGCCTTGCCAATAGAATAAGTGGGTCTTTGGGACAAGGAACTGGCGTTGATGCCGGGAACCTCTTCGAGGGCGCTCCTAAAGGCTAAACATCTCTCACTATTGATCATATGATTGCCCACGAAACAAACCTCGTAGAAAAACATAGTATTTTAATAGGTAGGTTCAGAACATTCTAAACAAATGCGACCGAGCCCACGATATCGAAGTTCCTAATTTTCTTAAGCTATGAACCTGCTCCGGCACTTGTTGAAGAGACTCTAATAGATTTACTAGGTTAGCGGCCGCATATTGTGCCTAACAAAATTGTGAGGCCGTCCCGGTGTGAGGTGGCTAGAGTTAGGGTACAGGAATATTAAGAGGATAGTGAACAAACCCCCAAAAGCAGCTACTAAATCCGCCAAATCCAGCAGCTCGATAACCGTTTCACAGTGTATTAGAGTAATAAGAAGTAGAGGTTATCTTATAGTAGTGATTAGATTTACATTTGGGCCTATTAAAAAATATAATATTTAATTGACTTGATTTATTCACGTGAGAAACTATATATAAGATATAAGATAGACCTAATCAGCAACTTCTTAACTCTTAAGCTAAGCCAAGTAGCTGGGAAATATCTGTGGCTAATGACTGGCTGACTTGCTTTAAGTGCTTATTACACTCAGCCTAGGCTTAGTCGGCGTCTCACATCTTACTGTCAGCCGCACTACAGGATTGGCTAATAGAAGCATTGAACGAGACTTTACTAAACAAGAATAATATATCGCGGCCGCGATAGTAAGACGACATACTATTTGCGGTATTTCAATCACAGCTGTGTAACCACAAGTGAGTATTCATTAGCTAATATTTGGAATCCTATAAAGAAAGTATTAGAAATCATACTTGTCAATAAAGCATATAAACCAGTTTTGGTCTCTGCAATCATATTTCTCTTATTACCAGCACAGCTTCTCTTCTGCCTTATCGATATCTTCTCAACTATTTCACGAAATCTGCACCTTCCTCCTCTCTAGAAATTTAGCTTGGCATTTCTTCAAGTTTCTTCCAGTAACATTGATCTCGTTGCACCGTGAAAATGAAGTTCTCTCATATTTTCACGGCTGTTGTCATCGCCTTGTTGGGTCACACTCAGGCAGTACCTGGTGCTGGTCATACCGTAAGATCTTCACTTCCATCCCTTGATATAAGTAGAACTGGCTAACTATTGCCCAGAAATACGCAGACAGTGAGCTGTTCCCCGGCTGGAGGTATGAACTCGATGCCGCAGCTCCAACTATCAAGACCCTCGATGAAGCTCACAATCTATCAAATGCATATAATAATACTGTGGGAGTCGACAAGATCAACGGCAAATATCTGGTCATCGACCACGCGCAAAAGAAGCAAGTAGCCACTATAGATGGTGATCTAGCAGAAGCAGCCGAGTCCAATTATCCTAGCCACTTTGTTGGTACCAACTCCACAGTTATTACCTCTGCGATGCAAAAGGTGGATCATTACCTTGCACATGGTACTTTTCCAGAGGCTGGCGTGGCTGCGAACACTTTGGATGAACGCGGTATTTGTGGACCTTGCATTATATTGTTTTTTACATGTGCTGTTTTTAACCCAGGCAGCTGTCCTGGGAGCTCAATTTGCTTTTTCATTACTTGCTTTGATGTATTGTAAGGAAACAAGTAGCCATTAAGTGGCAGGCAGCAAGATGGTGCGCAGAGCAGGCTAGCAACGAGGGATATCTCCGGCAGTAGGCTATTCAACATAAGCCAAAGACAGAAGAATAGAAAACACATGCTTTGATCCAGTTCAGTTACAGAACAACAAAACCCAAATTGCAATAGATGAGTAGAAACAAGACACTATCTTCTTTGGAACGGTAGCAGAGATGAATCTCACCAATTAAACCCCGATCACGAGCTTGTCCTTGCCATTGAAGTCTTCCTCCTAATACTACTATAATAATACATGCAGAACGCTCCGAACTATTCTAAAATCTAGTTCTCATTGGATTGGCTGCTTATGGATCCCTGTCATTATCATCAAGAACATTGCTATAGATTAATCAGTCATCGTCAACTCCGCTTCTCAGTTTCTGAGCTACGAATATCAAGTTCTCAACTTAGATTTTTCGCCTGACGAACGGGTCCAACTTTGAAGCGAGTTATTTTTGTAGATACGATAGTAAGGATTTCAATTTCGAGCTTGCATTGCCTGTTGAATCTTAGTTTCATAGGTTATCAAGTTTACTAACAGAAAGTAGTACGTCTATTACTTTATAAACTCAAAAGTTCCAAGGTTCTATAATTAGGGTGTCGAAGTCACGTGACGAACATTTCTTGAACGCATTTGCAGACCAAACCCAGTTGCCGTGATCCCCCCCCTCATGTCAACCATATCTACATCAGGTATAGCCCACTTACAGGGCTTCTAAATATCTCCTTCAATGTGCGGATTCGTGGAACTTCAGACTACTCGATATCATAGATTTGGACCTCCATTTAGACCGCTTTGATCTATACAATTCAACCTCGCAACCAACTGACACCAATAATTTCTATAAATAAACTTCAGTGAATCAGTCAGTACATGGCTTGTCCAGCCTCTCCACGTCGCGCTTGGCGAGCGGCCACTTCGTGGCTTTGGTGTCGCTTAGGTACAAGACCCAAATACCTTATTCGCTGCGTTCATTCAGCCCCGCACTTCCACATTCGGGGCTTCAGCCAGCTCCGACTGGGCTGAGAACAGGGTTTCGGAGCGTCGTGTGCCGAATGTCGGGTCCAACCAAGTGGTTCAAGGTTGCAGCCAGGAATCTGCTCCGCCTCTCAGCCCTCTGGGTACGCTTTCGCTGTTCATGAGCGAGCTTAACGCACTACCGGCGGAGCCTCGCATCTTTGCGGCTTGTATTACTTATGGCGCAGCACACTTGCTCATAAGTAGAGGGCTCGTGGGAAATTTCTGTGATTTGGTTGAGCAGAGACATGCCAAGGACTGTGGAAGAGGCTCAATGAGACAGGACCAAAAGTCGACATGACGCCAAGGCAGCCTTTCAGCAACCTATTTCGAGGCAAACTATACTTCTTAGCTGTGAAAAGGGATTTATAAAAGGACATCACATCTCCCAAGATATGGTATCATTAACCAACACTTCAGACTTCAACATCCACATTGAACACATACATTCAATTCCAGTAATCCAACTCTATCCAACTCCATCGCTCCAAATACTTTTCTACAAATTTCCACACCACATCATTCAACTCCAACAAAATGGTTTCCTTCACCACCCTCGCCTCCGCCATCTCCATGGCTCTCTTCGCCAGCGCCGCCCCAACTGTCATGGAAGCAAGAGGATCACCACCCCCAACCGACACCGTCCTCGCCTTCACGCTCTTTAAGAGCACCGATGCCGGCCAGGAGCACCAATGCTGGAAAAACGTTGGAGATGGCCACGTACCACCAGCCGAAATGAATATGTGCCACAAGTCACCTACTTTCTACACTGCCAAGATTGACCATCAGGCTGAGGGGTATAACTGCAAACGTATGTTCTTTCCTCTCAAAATACTTCTTTGAAGAGACTTGCTGACGATGATTATAGTTCATGTTTATAATAACGATGTGTGCGATGGCGAGCCTGTGGGCACCATTTTGCCCAGCAAAGACTACTCATCGCCTTGCAAATTTCCTGCTGGCTGGCTTATTAATCTCGAGTCTTGGATGGTGAAGTGCACGTATTAGGTATGGATCGCGGGTACATTGGATAATGGAAGAGTGTCGGGCATTGTGCATCGGGCGTTAGAGAGAGGCAGTATAAGATTGGTTCGGAGTTCTGCATAAGCTAGATGTTTCTTGGGCATGTTTAATTGTGCTTTATAGCGGGTATTTCAGCATTTTAATATTGTAATTGCTTAAAAGGAATTTGATTTGATTTTTATTTAGAATTACGTCATTTTAATACTAGGCAAAGGATACTTATATTTAAAAGTATCGAAAAACGAGGTTTATTAGTATATATACAAATAGAAACTCCTTGCTTTATAATAAGTATATATTATCTTCTTATCTTACCTTATCCTTTATAATACTTCCGTTATTCTCTTATATTTAAAGCAACTTTATTATTATAAAATAATAAAAATAAATTTGTAAAATTTATAATTCATAAATTCATAAAATTACTTCATAAATATAAGAAACTAAGCTCCTATATATATTACGGCTTTTATTTTATTTAAGACCCTTATTTAAGAATAAAGGCTTTGGCTAATACTCAGTTGAGAAATAGATTCAATACGAATTAGCGGGTTTGCTGACTTGGGAGTCTTCCGACATTCGGCGGGATGTAGGAATTGAAGGTGAGGCAGAGAGCGACGCTTGCTCTGCGATATATTTGGTGCTTCGGAGGTTTCCGATGGTTTGGATTCCTTTAACCTGAAGCGGGAGGGGACTTATCGTAAGGAATTTTGACGAGCAGTTCCGAAGGCAGAGACGTGGGGTAGTCGTGATCTTGGGAGGTGTTCGAGGACGCTTCTGACGGTGCCAAGTCGGGATGGGTTTGGTCCTGAAGCGAGTGCTGCAGGGCTTGCTTAGCCATGGTGGAGGGCTCGCCTTTTTCCTGATGGGAATGATTCCCCTTCCCAACTCTCTGTCTCACGTGACTAGCGTCGCCTTTATTCAGGCCCGGCTCAGTGCAGCTGGGCAGTTAAGACCCATCTCACCAAAAATCGCCAACTTAAGCGAGGGTCCTAAAATGACTCTGCTTCTAAGTTTTGTACGAAACGTACTCTAGCCCCCTGTGGGCCTCGGTGCAAAAAAGAACCACAAATCCGCCATTTTCGCTTAAAAAAGTCGTCACATAAGTTAGTAATATCGCCGTAAGCTGCACGTGTGTTCCATAAATGGCGTCACACGGGTGTGGCTTCGTGGCTGTATGCAAGGTGATTACTAATGGATGAATTAGTGTGAGTCAGAGACCTTCACGAGCTTCATTGAAAATACGATAATGAAGCCAGGTGTTTCTCCATAAGTAAGCACACAAATTACCGATCTCGGTATTGCACCCTGATTAGTCCTCTCCTAGCTTCTCTCAGAGATTTGTCGTTGCAATCTTTTGGAAATTAATTAATTATGTCCTCAGCGCTGGTAATGAAATAAATATGAAGCCAGAGCGGAGTGAAAAGTGGTGGATTGGTTACAACAACAATAAAACGGAGTGATGGAAGGCTCAAAATCGAACTCGGTTCACGGCGAGCAGGTCGAATCGGAAAGTGCGCAACATCAAAGACCACTGGCATTCCAAGTAGGTAGAGAATCAAAAAAAAATTGATTCCCCGTTATGTTACAATTCGTTTCTTGGAGAAGAATGGCTCTGTATTGCTGCTTACTCTACAAGTTCATCCAAGAGCATGGGCCACGTGCTCAATCAAGGTCTACGGTGCGTTCTCAGGCAAGAAAGTATGCGGCTATTGAACGTAGACGTCGAGAAAATCCGTTCCCGGGACCTGTCAAAGATCGCCTGCGAAGGATTCAAATGGCACCCGACCCAGCCTTCGAACTCTTGGTTACTAGAATAGATCCAGAATCTAATTCAATGGAAGCGGCAGATCTGTCAAGTCATTTTGCTGACACACAACACCCGCACCAAAATACCACTCTAAATTTGAGTAAAGACCAGATAGATGTCCAACACGAGCAAGCCGATACATTTTCTGTGTGTTTACCTCTAGCGCGGGTCGGTAAATACTATGAACCTCTATATCAGCTACAAATTTCATCGCAGACAATAATTGGAGCTGGAAGAGTTGACCCATTTCAAAGATATCCTGTCGAAGCACAACCTTACATGGAACACCTTATATACTACTGTAAGAACTCGGTATCATTTTTTCTTGTAGCCAAATAACCATTTTCCTCTTTTTCATTCTCTTTTTTTTTATTTAGCTTTGTCAATGTTGCTAATATTAGATAGATTGCACAGTATGCAAAAAAAGCTCGGAAGCTTGGCAGATTGAGAACGGATCACCGGTCACAGGGTTTAATCGCATTGCCACGGAATTTATGCCTTTTTGCCTCACAGATGTAATGGCTTTCCAAAGTATTCTCTTTACTGCGGAGACTGGCCTCAGAAATGATTTGGGAGAAAATCCATGGTAAGATAGACTATCTTAAAAGCCCTTCGTAACTCAACACGTTCTAAGACAATTAGGTCTTTACGTGCCCACAAATTGTCGATGGAATGCTTGGAGCTACTGAGAGCGAAAATGGCGGAACCTAACCTGGTGGTTAGTGATGCAATGATAGCAACGGTAGTCAACCTGGCGGTCTCAGAGGTAAGCGCTGTAGATTTCTCCTTTTCTGGTTTACTATTTCCTTCCTCACATGGCCGGATCTGACATGAGCAGTTATTGTATATCAGAAATCCAATGAACTTTGAGAATCACATGACAGGCCTTAGGCAAATGGTCAAATTACGTGGCGGGCTAAATAAGTTCGATGGCATTTTGAAAGAAGTACTTAATTGGTAAACATATACCTAATTACCCCATGATTCTATGCTTTCCTTCTAACATTGCAGTTTCAGGCTCTTTAAGTTATATAGCGAATTATCGCAAAGAGCACGACATACCCACGAGGAAGACAAATCATTCACTATTCAGAAGCAACGCGGATTTCCTGCCGCAACCTCGCTCGATGACTGGTCCTCGCTGTCCTATGAGACAATCACTGGCTTAAGCGTCAAGCGACCTAGAACATTTTTTGTTTAATATGCCTAATTAGCGGCAAGAGTGCTATCAAATGGACGCTGGCGGCAAAGTAATTGGAAGCGTTTATAGTTGAGACAGGCCATTCAAACTCCATTTTCGATCGCACAAGCTCAGGTTCACGGCGTAGGTCGATTAGATTGCGTTACTGCAGATTCTGACGGGATTCGTTTGGAGGAAGTGTTTGAAGGAGGTTGAGGTTTGGGCCAAGTCGAGCAAGCATCGTATGGGAAGGTAACCGACAATTTTCAATTTTTCAGGAGCAGCTCTGTTGGGAGGCAGGATAGGTAGTCCTTACCCACTGGTGCCGCAGAAGCGTAGAGTGCTGAATTTGTGGTGTTTTTCAAAGAATTTGTCTTCCCAGTTGACCCATTTGATGGGTAAGGAGGAGCCATGTTGCTCTTGAGCCTGAAGAGCACGGCCTTCTTGGTGGATGATGACTCTTCCGGACAAATACTTGCTTCTGCTCGTTTGCTTGACTTGGGATTCATCCTTGACGTGTTGCATACCGACAAAGAGGCTTGGAGATGTACTCAAGCGGTATTGATCGTTTCATTGTCGAGATGGATAATGGTTGATGAGAGATCTGGGGAAGGATGAGACAAGGTTTATTTTTCATGGACCCGCGTATCCCAGTCTCTCGCTAAGACATTTAGAGACGCGAAATGATTGGATTTAGGCAGCTTAAGATTCACAGTTCTGGTGACTGGTATATTTGTTCTAGAAGATGAATCGAGTTACAATGTGTCACCTGTTGCTCTAAAATCTCTTATCATAAGTTCTCAAGGAATAATTACTTTTGTAATACTTAGTAATGTGGCAAAATGTTCCGATAATCTACTAATAGTCGGTTATACAGTAGGGCTTCAAGGTTCCCCTTCTTGCCCTAACCCATAGTACCAAATCAATTCCTTGGGAAAACCCAGCCTCGCGGTCGCCACCTTCCCAGCTCTCACACAAGCGCCACATGTCACCCTGCGATTAAACTCCCTCATAAAGTCATTGAACTCCTTCCTGAAAATGAACACCGGTTCTTCATGATACCAATACAATACACCAGTTTGCAGAAACCCTTTCTGCAAAAAGAACAGGTACTGCGGTCCAGGATCGCTAAGCTTGACTTGGAAGTCGCGAAAATCCGTCAGGCTTTCAAACGGTGCGCAGCGAACCTTCCTGATAGGGTTGTGTTCACAGAGTCGGAGGTCTCGCAGATCAGTCCCCAGACAATCTGAGAAGAAATCTTCTCTTCGACGAAGTTCCTCGTGGGTTGGTACAAGCCAGCCTAATGTCTTCTCGGTTTCCAAGATCTTAGCCTGTTTTGGGAAATAAGAGTTGATAGCATCATTACAGATTGTTGAAGCGTGTGTCGTTAGAAAGTATCGTAAGAAACTTGAAGTATGGGATAAGTAGAAGAAAGATTGCAGAGGCAGATGAGGGATGATCTTGAGGAGGAGCTCGGCAGGAAGGGCGGTGAGATAGTCCTTCCCTCTCAAATGGCTCGAAGAGGCATCAGCTGCGGGGCTCGTGTTCGATTTTGAGGTGGAGGGGTAGCTGGAGCGGAGCTGGTGGGAGGGTTGCCTTGCCCTGACTGAGACTTTCGCCTTGAAACACTGGCAAATGCCGCAACCCATTTGTCAGGAACGCCTTGGGTCTTGGGCGTAGTAGACTTGGCTGTTGCTTCGCAGAAGGACCGGCCGATATCCAAAGTTCGCCTTCTCCATGTCGGTGAGGAGGTTGGGAAATGAGCTGCGGGGAACGGTCCGCTCGGCGCGTATCTGCAGGTGGCTTGCATGCACACACGTGATAGGGTTCACTTTATCCTTTTCCCGTGTTTGAAGGAAGGCTTTTCGCATACTGGATCAGGGTCAAAAAAGGTGTGACCATTCCGTAACAGAGCAGTTGATTACCCGCTTTGACTCCAATACTCATGAGTCTGACGATTACACGAAGTTAGCTGGAGCCAAAGACTAAAGAATATCCTCTCAAAATAAGAAGCTTCCTCCCAACATTCTTCTTTTTTTCTTTTGCACTGTGCCAAGAACAAAAATAGCCCTCATTTGTTATCCCATAGTCCCAGTACAAGGCCCCTTTGCCCCGTCAACGTTTCCGGCGACCTGGCGGCTAGACAAAGAACCGCGGCTGCAACCCATATTAATTCTCCCGCACGCCATAGCCCCAGATCAAGTCTCTTTGACTCAAGCCCCACGGTGTCTCTCCTTGATCCTCCCTCATCACCCTCAACTCGCAGTTCAAAGTCTTCAAAAGGTTATTACATTCCTCGTGTAGATTTGCTTGATTTTGCCGTTGTCATCCAGGGGACCTTCCACGTGACCCTAGCCAGCGCCGTTACAGATCCTAGCTAAGGCAAACGGGTATTTCCAAGGTAGGGATTTTGCACTAATATAAGATTTTGGCCTCATTAGTGTGGAGAGTAAAAGCTTCTTTAATAATTGACTCGCTATTATGGCCCCTTACAACCAAATAATGTTTGCTTAAAGACGAAATATGTAATTAAAGAAGAAAAGATGAATTGTGGAATTCAAAGTCACAAAAAAGGCAAAGCTCTACAACTTCAATGTATTATTGATTATATATAATTGTGAGTCGGGGGAGTATTATGCCTTCAGATCAAGTGCATCTAGTTCCAGGCCGGGGCCAGAAATAAGATAAGCCGACGAATAAGCCCAGGAAAATGATAAAAAGAAAGATTACAACACACGTCCAGCATATACGCGGGTAATTTGCAAGGCTTCTGCCGAATCGATTGGCCCCCCAAGCTCTCTTCACCTCTCGATCGGAGAAAAGAAGCGCAGCCACCCAGACAATGATCAGCATAATAGTTACCAACGGCCCACTCATCTCAAGAACCTTCAGGGCACCAGCCGGGTGACAATAGATCAAGCCACTCTCTCCATTCATTGCAGGGATCATGAAAATAAGGATCCCACCGATGAACAACAGGACAAGATAAATGAACACGACAATGCTAGGGAAACAGGCTTCGGCGAGGATAGATGTCTTAACTCTGGGCTTTAGTGCACTTGGGCTAGTATACCGCAATAGGCTGTTCGATGCCAGTAGTTCGTGGTCTTGTAAAGGGTCTGCGAGAGGTATCGGCAACCCCGATGTGGATGGTCTCAGTCGTAGCAATGTTGCTTCAGGAGGGGAGGCATAGGTGTCTGTAAGGTTTATTAATTAGTACCTCTGAGGGGGGTGGGACTCAGAGTACACTTGCCGTAAAAGCTCATGACAGGAAGAATCACGAGAAGTAGCCCGACGACTTGCCCGAATGCCCAGGTATTTTCTACCGAGAGGACCTCCTTTTCCTCGACTCCTAGAGCTGTGCTTCGAACAGTAAATACACGAATAGATCCCCAAAGAAGGGCGAAAGAGAGCCAGAGCAACTAAAATTGTTACTATTAAAGCTTCTCTTGTCGATGTCGAAGGGTAATCATACTTCCCAAATTGTTGATGAGTATACTCGCATGCAGACAAGCCATGTCGTATAAATAGCTCGTAAAAGGCGGTACTGGATCGAGGAACTGTCCATGCGACCCAGTCTTGACTCGATAGGTTGTAATCTTGGAATTCCTATGTGATGAGGAAGTTCAGTAGCCTTGGCAAACCCAAACAGTTAAGTACAAAATGCAACCCTTCCCCCATGTCGGAAAATAGCAGTATGGCTCTGGTCAGATAGCTGTATATAAGAATAAACAGAGCAAGTGAGATAGATATAAACCCAATTATACTGCACATCGATAGGGTACTTTCTGTCTGTCCATGTTGTTTTTGGGTGGAAGAGGAACCAAGCTGGAAGATCGTTTGGAAAGTCAGTAAAACTAGTGCTGTTGTGCGCACTTACACGCCTGGTAATTCCGCTGGTCCACCCGACTGTGTACATCGTGCATATTAGCATGGCAGCTAGGACTGTCATGGCCACCAAACGGATCAGCTTGATCTTTTGATTCGAGCGATTTTCTGCTCTGAGTGCTGTCAAAGTAAACACAAATGCAGTAAAAAAGAGCAGGGGGGTCATAGTTACCAGTAAGAGTCAAGATATGTGTGAAAGCCGAGAACCAGGCTAGGTTCACAATTGTTTGCTAGTGGTAAGAGTCAAGCCCCAGCTTTAACTGAGATATGCCGCCCAGAAGTACCGAAATCCCGACAACGACTTGTTGGTCGCTATATGAGAGAATGGTACTGCGCAGAGCAAATGACCATACGTCCAGCCTGGCTGTGGATCCATCTGGAGAGCGAAGATGATCTATTCGGATTTTTGCGATGCAGCAGATAAGCGTTATATATGTTGAGGACAAGAAAGCTATGATTGTCTGTGAAGTTCGTCAGTGAAGGTTGTCATTCAGGTTTGACAGGAAGACTCGAACTCCTATTCCGCCGACGTCTGGATTTGATTGCAAGGCAGGGTAAACTGTACAGTTCCATTCGCTCGTCAACATTGCGACATCGGTGGTAAAGCAAGTGGGTTGTGACAATATTGGCAAATGAGAGAGCTTAAGAAGTTATATGATGCTTCGATGCTGTAGCAGTGAAGTGGGATGTACGAGCTTATATAAATCTTGTGAGGTAGCACAAGGCTGACAGACAACATGGACTGGTTGGGCGCAGCCATGCAATGCAACGAAGTATAAATGACGAGTATCGCCATTTTGAGTATAAATTAAGCCCAAACCAAGCCTATAAATACTTTGAGAGATATGTGATATGTGCGAGTGGGCTGGGAGGAAAAGTTTAAGAAGGGGACGCTCGTACAGAAATTGCAGAGATCGTGAACTAAGCCAAATTTTCGTTTGAAAGCAGGTATGGTGCTGTAAGAAAGAGAGCGAGAACGAAAATGGAAAAGAAAACGCGCTGCCGTACAGCCTCCAAACCAATTCAATATATATTACTGGGAATGCTATAAATGCTTTGGCATCATGTGACCGATCTATTTTAAGAAGTTGCCATGTATTCTGGCCATCAGCCTTCTCTCCCCACACACTCCTCATGCTTATCGAAGAGCCATAGCAAGGTTGTGTTACGCTTGATCTCTGTGACATGACTCCTCTCTTCTACAGTGAACTCGGTGCACCCTCTTATTTCGAGAGAACAGCTCATATATGCAACGCCGTCATACGCTGCCGAATCAACCCTCCGCATAAAGCACTTGAATCCATTAAACAAACAACGTTCCAGTGTCCATCGACAAAGGTATTGCCTGCATAAAGGTCGATAAACGAGAGCTAGAAGGGTCCGTTGCTGCGTTTCCGGTCGACATAAGGATGCGACAACATCCTAAGGAACGACTCAGCCGCCATTTCACCATGGTAGTCTTTAACATTATAAACTGCGTTTGAATTAATAAGAAAGCTGTTCTTATAAAGTGTAAGCATATCTGCAACGAACAGCTCAGTAGAAGTATACGTTTCGTCCCTCTGTATCGTTGTCAACGCACCGTCATTTTTTGAGATGGTGATAGAACAAAGCAGCGGTCGGTTTGTTAGCATTATCGTTTCGTCGGTATGAAACTAGAATGAACCGATTCGAGGCTGACGAATATTAGTCAGAAAAAGCATCAAACGAGCTATGCCTCGAAAGAGGTTCTGCCTGCAAAATGGATCATTCCGGTGCTTCTCCCAGATGCTGGAGAGCATCTGGCCCGTATTAGGACCAATAATCTCATACATCATAAATGCAGTAGAAGATCGTTGGCTCGTTTGGGGGGGGGGGGGGGGGGGGGGAAGCAATATCTACAGCTAATAAATATTATAAAATAGTAAGATAAACTTTTCTATAAGTTAAACCCTCGATCTGCTTGACGGCCCACAATATTGGCGTCCAATCAATGTCTCCTCTAGTTGCTTCGAAGGCTCCGGCTGAGCGCTTGCCCTTAAAGGCGTTAGTAATATCCGAAGCGACTGTAGAACTATTGGAGTCAAAGCACTACCTCGCTCCGAACTTATTCACCAACGCTCAATGCGCCGCCCCATACTAGCAGAGTCTTGTTGGCAGGCATTTGGGCAGGTTCCGTGGGCAATTGGAGATTGAGGAATTCGGGGTTAAATAGGGCATCAGCTCAGTTGAAAAGCCCAGGCCCAGAACCTTAGCATCCAGCAACGACACCAGCAGCAACAGCCAGATTAGCATTCCTTCTCAGTTGCAATAATATATTTACCGACCAACTGTCTTGCCAAGGGATGACTTCTGAATCTTGCATTTGCGCAGTTTACCAAAAGGATGCTCCATGGTCACGTGCGTATATTGCGTTCATTCACGTGGAACTCCCTTCGATCCCCCTCAAACACGACGAAAGAAGCCAGATTGTATCTTCAACGTAAAAGATACTCCTGTCAATGAATCTATCCATGTCCCGTCTGTGCTAGACGGAAATGGTCACGTGCGGCTTGCCAAGCGAAAAGGGGGTGGAGCGTGGGGGTCGGACGATTCCCGCCGCACGTTGATCATTCCCGAGAACCCTCACTCACGAACAAACCGGACATCAAAACCGCACAAACGGCGGCCTACACTCCTGACTCCTGCCGCACGCATGTGACTCAGGGTTGCAACAAGCTTAGTGCAGGAATCTCACCATGCAAGGCTACCCAACGCCTATCCAATTGGGCTCAAATCCAGTCTGTGCATGCTGCACCAACAGTGAAGCGTTTCGCCAATTGGCCTTGTTCTGCCAACTGGCACCCGCCACGCATGCAGTTCGCCCGGGTCGCTTCTAATTTGGTGTCAACACAGCCGAGAGAGAAAAAAATTGAGTTTCATTGTGAGTCTTCAATTTCACATCACTTCTCTTTCTTTCTCTCTTCGCAAAAGTAATGATAATTCAGATGTGTATTCATATTTCCGCTGGTAGGTAGCGAGGGGTCGTGAGAGCTCTGGCGAGAGGACAGGCACTGACGGCGCTACAGTTCGATCACACAGTTTCCCAGCCACCCGGCCGAAGCTCGATCAAAAATGGCGACAGAAACCTTGATTTTCATGCCGAATGGCGATGTGACGCTTTCACTTACCCGCTACGTCCTGAAGGAGGATGAGAATCCATCCAGAAATCCAGCAAACGTATCGAAACCGCTTGATCAGACGGCGCCCCACGATGATGGGAACCTTGAATCCGCGACTGACGTCGAGGCTGAACTTGAAGCACTCGCTGCGGCCGACGAAGAGAGTGTCCTCTTCTTTGCGCCCGATGCACCTGAGATCCCGGACGGGCCAACATCTCCTCCACCACCTCGAGCAAGGCGGGGATCGAATGCTTCGTCGCGGCGTGACCGCTCCGAAAGCCCTCCTGCTTCATTCTGGGCTACCCTGAAGAGGCAGGCTGCGAGGGTGGCTGCACCCGAACGTCCCCCGACCCCACTACCTGCAAAGAAGACAGAGAGAATTATCCTGTCGAGCCACGAGGTTCACTGTGTCGTTTCCTCGCGACATTTGATGCTCGCATCAAGGTATTTCCACACAATTTTAGGTGGGGATTTCCCTCAAGCAATGACCCTCCGAACAGGAGGCAATGTCACGATCCCGCTCCAAGATGACCTCGACTCGATGATCATCCTACTCAACATCATTCACGGAGCAGGGAGGAAGGTTCCACGTCAAGTCAGCCTCGACGTTCTGAGCAAACTCGCAGTCCTGGTCAGCAAATTCGAGATGTTATCGACTGTGGAGTTCTTCTCGGATACTTGGATCGATAACCTGCAGAGAGGGGGACTACCCAAGGGCTATAATGAGAACGTGCTACCATTGGTATTTGTATTTTGGGTTTTTGATAGACCGGATGAGTTCAGAGATATGACGAGGCTAGCGCAGCGTGAAAGCACCGAGAAGTTGGAGGATGATGTGGGGAATATGCCTATTTTGCATGGTATTATTGGTAAGTCTCAATCATATCGGCTTGAAATGTCTGCTCTAACTTTCAACAGATGCAATCAAGCGGGACAGAGAATTTGCCATCGAGACCGCAATAACTGTTGTGCAAGCTCTCATCGACAGGTATATGGCCGGCCAAGCCATCTGTGATAGTGCCCTGGACGACGAGCTTCGCTACGCCTGTGATTCTATGGTTTTGGGTTGTTTGATGTCAAGCTCTCGCAAAATCGGCATCTGGCCTAAACCTGTTGCACCTTTCAACGGCAAGAAATTCAGAGACCTTGTCAAAGCTATTCGAAGCATCAGGATCTTGGATGTTTGCAACAAGACGAGCAGTAGGAGATGGAACTCGCATGGGCCATCTCCTAATTGTCATGGGTTGGAGGACTCGATTGAAGCGTCGATGGAAACTATAGAGGCCGGGTTGGACGGCTTGAAGTTAGAGGATTATCCAAAGTTGAGGTAAGTCATTCTGGTGTCATATTTGGTCGAGCGGCGCTGACTCGAGTAGTGAGGATTACAGATTGATACTCCAGGCATCTCTTCCAGAGCCCGAGCCTCTGGTTGAGGTTGAAAAGGAGCAATCAAAGCAGGACAACCATGAGAGTCTCCTCGTCTACACGAAAGAAGAGATCACAGAACCGCCAAAGGAGGAGACTAGAGTCAACCGACTGGAATTCTCAGTGCCTTCTGCAAACCTTTCACCACGAATCGACTCGTCGAAAGTGACGGAATACCCCAGACAAGAGGTCTCGGCACCATCACCTCGTTTCTCGCCGCACTTTGACTTGCCGAAGCGAGTAGATTCTCCCAAGCCAGAGGTCGTGGGAGCTTCATCTTTCTTTTCCGCACGCCTCGACTCCCAGAAAGCGGAGTCTTTCAAGCCAGAAGTCCCAGCTCCTTCTCCCTGCTTCACCCCAGTCTACACCCCGAAACCAATCGAGTCCATTCAACCAGAAGTCTCCGCGCCTTCGCCTCGTTTCTGGGCATCCTCATATGCCCCTGATGTTGCCGACGCCCCAAAACAGGAACCATCAGCCGCAACTTACTTCTACCCACGCAACGACGGACAAAAAGCAGAATCTCCCATCCAAGCACCAGCCCCTCGATTCTCTCCTGCCATCGATTATGTTCAAATGGCAGCATATCCAAGACAGGTATTCACTGCTCCATCGCCACCACCGTTTGGAGCCCAACAAGTAGAATCTCCCATCCAAGCACCAACATCTGGCTTCTCACCATCCATCACCCCCCCTCTAGTAGCACAATCACCCCCAGCATCCAAACAAGAACCAACCCCCTCCCCTCCAATACTCGCAAGCACAAACCCCTTCCGAACCTCCGAGCCTCAATCCCCAAAACCCGAATTTTCAGCATCACCTCGCTTCTCGCCTCAAGTTTCCGCCCCACAGCCCCCTTCTAATTCCAAGCCAAGATTAGAATCCCCGATAAACGGCTTCGGAGCTGCGCTGAAAGAGGATGCTAGGACTTATTTACGAGAAAGGGGAAAAGATGAGCCTGCGCAGGAAGGCGTGAAGGTATCGCCTTCGCCTGTGACGAGAGAGTACTCCCCGTCGAAAGAGTTTCTGCAATCGAGGGTGGCAGTCACCCCGCGAACCAACACCCCTGGTGGGGAAGAGATGAAGCGGATTTCGACGAACTCTCCGCCCCCGGCGCAGAAATACAGGATGTTGGCTAAGGAAAGAGGGTCGGATTCGGAGAGAGAGGCAGGCGAGAGGGCACCGAGGGCGCCGAGTGTGATCAGTAACTTGAGTATTGATGAGATGTTGATGGATATACCGCAGCCGCAGCCGCAGCCGCAATCCACCAAGGAAGCCAGGAAGACTGTTGTTGAGGTTAAAGGGAAGGGGCAGAAGGGCAATCCCAATGGGAATGGAAATGGGAATGAGAATTCGAATGTGAGCCAGACTACGACGGAAACGGAGGATGCGTGGACCCCACCGAAGACTTTCAAGATGAAGAAGAGTAAGAAGACGTTTTCCACGAGGTATTGAGGGATGGTTTTTTTTTAATAATGAGTTACGAGCGAGTGAATGATGTTTCTATGGAGATGTTACGATAGTAGTTGGATGTTAGCATCTTAGGGAGTACTAGGTGGAAAAGTTGGATGATTTCATTGTTTTCTTTTTACGACTTCACGAATGATGAACGAGGGATGATGTTACGACGTTGTGGGGCAGAAAATATAGGCTTGTTGTATGGATAGTAGAGCTTTGTTATTGTTGCTAGTTATGTGAATCTTGACGACTTATTTATACCCTCTTCGCCTGAAATACCCATGTAAGACCGGCTTTGGGCTTGTGTCTGGTAAAAGTAAATCGCTTGATTTCCGAGTTCAGAGCTTGCCGAGAACTATCCGGAGAGCCTGTCTTGATGGCTGGGAGTTCATCTACTTTTCTTCTTCTTTTCTTTCGGAGGGGCGGACACTCGTTAACCAGGTATACTTGGGTTCCTACATTCAATATCAACAGCAATGAACAATCACAACTTCGTGTCTGTAGTACGGGCTCCTTTAGCGACGCTACGGCATCTATTATTTTTTGAGAACTCAAATCGACGATATTCAAAAAATGTGCTATTATTAATAATCTAGCTAATTCCTACGGTAGAATATAATTAAAATAGTCGATCTACATGGTGTTTTATCGCATTCCATAGTAGGAATACGATAGGGTAGGAAAAATCAATAAAATGCACGTGATATGCCCCCTGACATACTAGCCCTCCTATACACTTCGTTCATACTTCTATTCCTACGTTATTATCTTAATCCCTTGATCTATTACTCTTGATCTCTTTGCAATACCTCGTTTAAAGATTAATATCGATTACTATCAAGCTTATATCCTTTGTTTAATTAAGTAACAGTTATCACAAGACGAGATTATAGAGAGGTTAAAGCATGACTTTGACGTCGATATTTCACCTAGAACTCTATGTAATAGGCTTTCCGAATAGAAAGCAACCTCTCAACACTCGATATTCGAGCCTTCTCCTTAGGTAAAGGCTCTTATTACATGGTTCTTTTGTGATATCCATACGACTAATACTAATATACTTACTAACCTCTAGAGCTTAGAATATGATATTCCTAATCTACGATTATTATAGTAGGTTCACCGAGCTATAGGGCTTCGACGTCGAATACTTAATTCGTAAGTTGAGCTAGAAAAGGAGTAACTTCGCTATATCCTCAAGTAATATATAGTAGATAAAGGCCTATAGGGCAATACTAGAAGTTATAGATACCGGCTTCTATATACTTATCTCAACTCCCTAGGGGGTAGCTAGAAGTTTTCTAGGAATAGAATAGCTTCTATAATATAGGAACTTAACCTAGAAAGTATATAGTGTCGTTCGGAAGAGATAAAGGTAGCTAGGGGGGAATATAATATTCATAGGCCGAACTTTGTTTAGTCGATTAATAGCTATTATAAGGTAAGTATAGTATATACTTAACTTCAAAAATCATTATCTCAATAACTACTAATCCGTTTACTTAGCTACGATTTTGTAGGATTAAGATATATACTAGGATTAATACCTACTTACGGTTTATACCTTGGATTTATATTAGAATCTCAAATGGTTATACTATAAGTAGTAGTATTTCCTAATTCGGTTCGGATATATCCCCTTAAAAATGCCAAAATTCACTTAGTTGTGATTCCGGCTATGTAATTCTATAGTATTATAGAGACTCAGTTATTTGAATTATACTTAATTTAGCTAATAAAACCCCTGAATCTCTATACCACATTCTCCTTTAAGCTAATTAATATTATACTAATATATACTTACTTATCCTATTCTCTAGGTTACTATCCTAGTATAATACCTTAACTTAGTAGACGAAATAGAGGTTATTCCACTCTATATTCGATTAGATAGAGGATACGAAATACCTATAATTACTAATACCTATTATATCCTCTATAAAGCGACGTACTAAATAAGGGGTATTAATCCATATCAGTTCTCAGATCTCTATTAGTTCGGGACTAGTATAGCTAATTAATATATTGAGGCATAGTAGGGGTAAGTTACGAAGGTAATTTATTTATACTAATCCTATAGAAACCTATTAACTAATATTTTATATAGGGTATACTAAATAAATAGAAGATATTTTTCAAGTATCTATACTCTTAAAGGCTTTATTCTCGTAAGCTTTTACCCGACTATATCGCTATGCTTTTCGTCTATTTACCTATTATATGACAGTAAACCAAGGAGTTCGTGAGGGTCTAGAATATATATTTAATTAGGAAATAGCCGAATCGTCTATATATAGTCCTTAGGTAACCCTTCTAGAACTATATATTTTCAGAGTAAATGAGGGTCAAGGACTACGGTATTTCTATTAATATTAATATTAATAAGCTAAACGAGCTATATAAAGGATATACTAGCTATAATAAAGACGTATATTTACCGGAGGTTATACTTGAATAGTATAAGTAAGAGCTTACGGATACCGGCTTTAGTCTCCTAATTACGGAGTCTATACGTGACTCGAATAGAGAACTGAACTACCCGAGTATATATATATATCTAAGGGAATCGATTAATAATTACCTAATTAATACGAAAAATGCCTGTCTAAAGCTAGGGCTTTTATTAATACCTAAGGGTATATATAACTAGAATCTATTACCTAAGGTAGCTATAGGACTAGAAGAGGTAAGGCTAAAGGATTATAATAATTAGGATAGCGTTTAATTCGTTAATAAAGGGAGAGACGCTAGCTATAGAGATAAAGATCTCTATTATATTAGCTCTAAAGACGAAGCAGAGCCTAAAGACGAAGTAGAGGTTAAAAATAATATAGAGGATACTAGATTTACTATAGATAGTATTACTTTTAACTAGGTAAATAGTAATTAGGTTATAAATAGTTAAGAGTATAGACAATTTATAGATAATAGATATATATCTAAGGCTAAAGCGGAGGAGGAGGATAATCTAGGAATTCCTCCTATAAATATTACACGGTTTACCCGGCGTTAGAAAAGCTAAATAGGGGTATATTAATATATATCCTAAAGAAAGAACTAACTAAAAACATTAATATTTATTAAAGTAATTAATTACAGAAGTTAATAGTAGTCTACTTAATTAGCTTAATTCACATAGTTATAGGATATTAAAAGGTCATATAATTCACCTCCTCAGAAAATCAACCCTTACTCCTTTATTTTCTACACCCCCTATAATTATTCTATCGACTTATTGTTTTATTAGTAAGGACTTCATAGTATAAATCAAGTTCTCCCTTAATACTAGCTCTATTAAATTAATAGTTCTTGAGAACTTTTGAAGTGATTTATAAGACATATTTAGTGAAAATATCTCTTTTCATATAGAATTTAGTTTCCCCCCCTTAATTTCTATAGCCCCTTACTTAATATTCTATAGCCCCTAGTATAGGAAACCATAGTCTATATAGGAATAATACTAGGGATAAATAAAATATGTCCGAATTTAACTTATACTAAGGGGTATCCCTTATAGTCCTTCTATTTACCCCTTTTTATATATTAGGAATACGCTACTATTAATAACCTCTAAAATAAGTCTCTAATACACGAATTCCTTAGGGAAAAAGTTATAGGGGTATAGGCTAAAGGGTTAAAATAATATTAATATATTATAGTTCTATCTTACTAATTAACTTTATACTACTATTCACTAAACTATAGATTTATTAGCTATACCCTCCTTTTAATATTTAATTATAAATTAGATCCTTATTATATTATCCTCAAACGTTTCTAATAGATAATCTTAATCTATAGAACTCTTATTTTATATAGGAAGCACTATACTCCCCCTCTATAGTAAAGTGTCTACTATATAGAGCGATTAACCCTACTATACTAGCTATTACTACTACTCTTACTACACTAACTATTATATTAGATAATACACTATTTTCTAGTTAAACTCAACTTCAAAATACTACCACTTAGTTATTAAGAGATTAAGGGGTTAATATCTCAGCTAATTCCTATCCTTTTTACTACCCCCCTAGTATAGATCTCTTAGAGGAGGCCTTTAAGGAAGAAGCACGTGAGAGGAGATAGTAGGCTAAGCTCGAACGTTTAGAATAATTATATAGTAATTGTCACGAGTCGGTAGTAATATACTCAATTAAATAGTTTCCCTAAATACAAGAAGAATAATCTAAGGAGAGAAACTAAGTCTAGGCTCTGTGCAATAATTTGTGTTCTATATAGAGCTATTAGTAGGATAATACAGGTACCTAGGGCTCTTAGGCACCTAGTCTCTCTATAGGTCTTAACCTATCACATTACCCCCCCCTCCCTCTCCCTTTCCCTAGAGAGGGACTCGTACATGTCTAGCGTAGTGACGTCTTAGAAGGCCGACTCAGGCTCCTAAGTAAGGTCTATATACCCTGTCTATTTTACTAAAACCTAACATTAGTGACCTTGACCTCGTCATATAACTCTCTTTCCTAAGATCTTCTTTACTCTATATTCCTCACTTCTATTAATAAGCTCTAGCTCTAGCTAAGAGTTAGTTATATACTAGGATAATAGCGGGTCTATTACTACTAGACGTAATAATTAGGAATAGAATATATTACGGATTCCCGGCAGTGTATTAAGCCTATAGCTATAAGAGCTAATTACCTTAATTACTTCGTACTTAGTATTCTTAGAGTCAAACTTCTTTAATAGCCGCTTCGTATAAATATTCTTAAGGTTTAGCTAGACCTTATCCCTTACTTTAAAGCTAGGCGCTTACTATCTTATCCGGTTAGTCACGTCCTCTTAAACCTATTATACTATAGCTATAAATACTTGAGCTTACTTATAAGTATCCCTTAGCTTCCATATAATAGCTTCACCCCGCTAAATTAGGCTAATCCTCTCTCGTATAGGGACTTCGATATCGTCTAACTCTACTAGGTATATATAGTAGCTATAGGTTAAGAAGAATAGGCTAATACTAGTACTAGTAGTATTGTGGTTATTAATTACTAGCTCGGCTAAAGGTATTAGAGACACCTAATTCTCTTATATATAGTCGATATATATATATATAAATACCTTAATATTCTAGTTCATCTATTCCGTAGACTCATCTATTTCTAGACTAAATACTATAGATAACCTTCGTATAATCTTTAGGAGTTAGTAGACTCATACCTAAAGTACTCTAGTAAACTATAGTCCATGGTCCGAGATAATCGCTTTTAGAAGACTATAATATTAGTAGAAGACTCGTATAAAGGTCTTAGCTACTACCTCTATAGTAAGACTCGAGTATAGTTCTAGGATAACGCCTTTACTAAGCTTATCTATAATTACTAATAGGTCTATATAACCCTAGCTTAATAGTAGCCTAGTAATAAAGTCTATAGAGATCTTACTCTAGACTCTCTTAGGGATAAGTAAAGGTTTCAAGAACCCGTAGCGACGGTCCCTCTAAGCCTACTTCTTCCGATAACTATTATAGTTCTATATGAACCGCCTAACCTCTCTAAGTATACCTAGCTAGAAGAACTATCTCATTATTAAGGTAGCTATCACTTCTTAGCCTAGGTACCTAGCTATTATAGAGTCGTGAGTCTCTTAGATAAGCCCTATATAGAGCGGTTCTAACCTAGGGATCTAATAACGTCCCTAGAACAAGAGTTACCCTTAGCCATTTAACTCATACTCTAAGATTAATACCTTAACCTAGAGCTCCAAGGGGAACACGTGCTTCCCTTCTTATATAGCTCTTACTATTACTCTATATAAAGTATCTATCTCTTCTACGTCTCTCTAGAGGCTCTAGAGGCCTCCCTATATTACTACTACTACCGGCATAGCCTATACCCTTTATATAGCCTTCGGGGGAGCAAATATCTCTAGCTATAGTAACTAAATATACTAATATCTCCTTATTATAGATCTCATAATTACATTTAGTAAGGGAGTTCTTCTTTGAGAAGTAGTTATATAGTTAGAGTACCCTATTATCTTTATACTATATAAGAGTACCCCTAATATATTACCTAGATAAGTTAGTCTCGATAATTATCATATAATCGGCGTTAAACGATACTAGTACTAGCGCTTCTATAAAGAGTCCTTTGAGCTATTTAAATACTTAATCTACCTTAGTTATCTATATAAATATAGTATCCTTCTTTACTAGGCTCATTATTAGCTATATGACGTCTAAGAACCCTTAAATAAACTTCTAGTAAAAGTTTACGAAGCTAATAAAGCTCTATACTCCTTTTATAGACCTTAGGGCTTCTTAGCTAAGGATAGCCTTTACCTTCTTAGGATCTATCTATACGCCTACCCTCGCCTCGATTATAAACCTAAGGTACTTCGTAGACTAGACCTCAAACTCGTACTTATTAATATCTAACTATAGTCCTACTTCTTATAGCTAGTGTAGTACCTTTCATATATACTCCCTATACTTAGCTAGTGTTCCCTTAGAGTATACTAAGACATTATTAACGTATACTAAGTAGAACTCGTCGAGGTAGTCTCTCAATATCTAGTTAATATACTTCTAGAAAGTACTCGGGGTATTAGCTAGCTTAAATAGTATTACGAGCTACTTATAGAGTCTATACCTTATATAGAAAGCTATCTTCTACTCATCTCCTTCTATAATCCGGATCTTATAGAAAGCTATAATTACGTTAAGCTTCGTAAACTACTTCGCTTTACTAATCATATAAAGCGTCTCGTGGATTAAGGGTAATAGGTACTAGTCTTTCTTTGAGATCCAGTTCAGAGCCTAATAGTCTATATAAAACCATAGACTACTACCTAGCTTCTATATAAAGAGAACTAGAGCTACTACTAGAGAGTTACTTACTCAAATAAACTACTTATTAAGTAAGCTTATTAAGGTCTTCCGGAGTACTATAAGCTCGTCTCGTGACATGTTATATAGGGGACCCTAAGGTACTATAAGTTCTTTCCTATTAACCTTCTCTAGCTCAATAGTATAGTTAGTCCCGGGACTACGAAGTAGTAGTAACTTCTTAGCTTCTAAATAGTCGAATATACTTAGGAACTTAGAGTAGTATTCTAGGAGCTTCATACGAGGGTCGGTTTCTTTCCGGACTATAAGTACCTTCTTAATATTAGCTATACTTATAGAAAATACTTCTACTCACTACCCCTTATACTTCCTTTTCGTGTTCCATATAAAGACTATAGCCAAGATAAGTACTATATTTGCTCGAAAAGGGCCCCTCCTATTTTGGTTCCAGATATAGGTCCTTTAGCTCCTTATTATTAACGATAAACGATCTATACTTAAGAGTACCTAGTTCTTCTATATCTAAGCTAAGCTAAGTATTAAATCATATAATATTAGCTTTAGAGCTATATAAAAGAATACCTTATTATTTATATAGCTATCGATATTAGTTCGAATAGTAATAACCTCGTTAATCCTTCCTATAACTTATTCTCCTATTCTAATAAGCTCACGAGGAGTGATTTTAATACACTAGAGGTTATATTTCCGAGTAAAACGAGAATTAATTACTCTATATAATAGGTATCCTAAATTAACTAAGGTTTCTATAAAAGCTTCCTTATTTATTAGAGTTAATATCAAAAAGAGTAGCTTATTTATCAAAGGCTTAAACGTTTTCTAATCCTATACTATATCCTCCTTCTACTCTATATAGTGCTTTTTATATAGAGTTATTCTTTTCCCGAGTTATTACTCTTAGACGACTCCTTAATAACCTAAGTAGTTAATAAGGATACCTTCTAAGTTAACTCTTCTTCGTATAACTCCTCATAATCCTATACGATATACCCTACCTTTCTATACTTAAAGTAAGAGCGAGTTTCCTTCTTTAGCTTCTTCTTCTATTAGACTTAAGTCCCTTTTAGCTTCTCTTATTATACGGACGCCCCTTATATTATCTTTATAGGTTCCTATTCTATACTATTAACCGCTTAGGTACTATATCTTAGCGAGGAAGCTAGTCTCTACTCCCTCCTCTCTCTCGTACGTATTACTTCTAAGTTCTAGCTCACTATATAGAGCTATAAGTAGTAGTTAGTATACGACGCTAGTATCGGGACTATAAGGAGGGTCCTTTAAATATTGATAGAAAGGCCACGTGATAGAAAGGCCTTCTTTATAGTATCGTCCTAGGAGAGACCTCTCGCTTCGAGAAGCGTATATTCAAAGCGTGCCAGGTATCTTATAAAGGAGCTCGTGCCTTACTAGAGGGTATCAAGCTTCCGTATAGCTTATCCTATTAACTCTAGGTTATCGTATACGTTCCGGAGTTACTAGATAAGCTTATCTAGGGTATCTCTATCTAAGGTAGACTTCTTCTTGACTAAAGTAGAGACCTATAGTATCACCTAACTAAGGGTAGCGCTACTAAGTCTACTATAAATATACTAGAATCTTATATCGCCCTATTCGTCGCCTATATCAACTAAAAGCTTTACTTATACCTAAGCTAGCTATAGTTTAAATTCTGACCGCTTACCTTCATATACTAGAGGGTTAGGTAATCGCTTACATTACTAGTTTATTCGTAGTATACTAAGCAAGTCATTAGCGGTAAACTAGGCTCTATCTCTATAGTTCTAGTTCTTTAACTACTAACTATCCGGGCTCTATACCGGCTCTCTCTAGTCATCGTCTATTCGCTAGTCCACCGGATTCTATACTAGTAAGGACGAGGCTATCTATTAAGCTACGCCACGTGTAAGCTCTCTCGTATAAAGCTCGATAGCTTCGAGTCGGTTCACGAGATACTTAGCCCACGCTAGTATCTCTATTACTAGGGTCATCGATCCTAGGCTCGCGGGGGAGCTTATCGTATATAGACAGGAGTTATATAGTAAGGCTAAGTTAATAGCTCGTTTCGATAAGCGATAGAGAGAGATTATTCTAATATTACGGGTTAGTAGTAATATACTCAATTAAATAGTTTCCCTAAATACAAGAAGAATAATCTAAGGAGAGAAACTAAGTCTGGGCTCTATACGATAATTTGTGTTCCGTATAGAGCCGTTAGTAGGATAATACAAGTACCTAGGGCTCTCAGGCACCTAGTCTCTCTATAGGTCTCAACCCGTCACAGTAATTTCTATTAGGAAGCTTAGGGCAAAGGTATATATCTATCTATTTAACTCCTATATTAATACTAATTTTATTAGGTTCGGCCTAGAAGAGGGGTAAGGCCTTTAGATCCCTTACTCTCAGCTAGAGGGCACGTATAAGGGCATTTAGTAAGGGTAAATCGACGATTCCTCCTACTCCTATTATCGAAAAACGATATAAGGTCCTTATTTCTATTATACTACATATATATGAAATAGAAGAGCTAGAGAGTAGCTTTACTAGGAGGAGTATACCTACTTTAACTATAAAGAAGTTCCTTAGCTTAGAAGAATACTAGGAGGCTTAGAATATTCAACTTAGGCTATAGATAGTGGAATAGATTAATATATATATAAAGCTTACTTATAGAAACACCTCTTTACTAATATAGTTTAATATTCTAGTCAAAAACTACTATATAAGGATTTCGCTATGTATTTAGCTAGGGCTTTTTTATTATTAATTCCGTTACTTGAAGACTAGGAGCTTAATTAATGGATTACGATCTTAGAACACTTAAATATAGTCTCTTTTATAAGTAAAGTAAGCTATTATTTACTAGTATCCTGATAAAATTAGTACTAATATAATTAAATAGGTTTGGCCAAGAGACAAAAACAAGAGAATCGACTATGTGACTAGCTAGATATTTGAAGCTAAAAAGGATATTAATAGCTTATTATCTCACTTCAACTAATCAAATAAGAGCACACTAAAGCATATTTATCTTGTATTTAATTAAGATATTAATATAATTCAGGAAAGAGACGACGAGATTTAGGATGAGCGTGAAAGAGCTAAAAGGGATATACCTTTCCTAGATTTTAGCCCCCTATTAAGAGGCTCTCCTGATACCACCTCTAACGTAATATCTATATCTATAGTTGTATCTATAGCCTCTTCTTTCCCTGCTTCGACTCCTGATCAATAGATCGAAGCCCTATAGGAGAAGGTTATTCCTTTAAATAGGTCAGGTGACGACCTGTCATCTGACGATTTTAATTCGGACGATATGCCTACGCTAGAAGCTAGAATTACGGTTTCTCCTACTCCTGCTCCTACTCCTGATCCTGACTCTATACCTAGTAAGTTAATAGATTTAAATATACTAGTAGATCTGACGTTTTTACTAGCCTTTGCTCCCGCTCTACCCACTAAACCTCCACTGAAGTCTATATTAAAGAGGAAGCGAAAAGTGGAAGTGACTATATCAAGCGATGACGACGATAATAGATCAGATCTTGACGATGGAGGGAAGGAATTAGTAGGGGATGGTGATTATAGGCCGGGGAATAGGCTATTAATACGTAGGGGTAATCGGGGGCAGTTCAAAAAAGCGAGAACAGAGCAATAGTACTAGGCGTATTCGACTATGATGCATGGGAATTGCGTATTTGGCCATTATTAGGTGTGTTTTCCATATAAAATGTAGCTATTAAAAAAATCTCGATTCATAATTCTCATTTTGCGATTGCGATAAATTAATAGATGCCGTAGCGTCGCTAAATCAGCCCGTACTGTAGACGGAGTTACCCCACTCCCTTCGGATGTCCCTCCACTGCTTTTCCCCATCTCCCATCCTCTCCCCCTATACCTCGCCGGCCAGATTCCAGATTTCCCCGGGCCAATATCCCATTCGGATCCAGAGCATCCTTCAACCGCTCATTAAACTTCATCAGCGCCACATCATTCCAAATGGACGTGCCAGTCACTTGATTTATGAGCATTAAATGCGTTCTATACTCACCGTACCCTTCATTCGTCGCATCACCAATCATCTCTCATAAACAGTCATTTGCAGCCTTTCTCTTTACTGGATCGTTCTTGTCATAAACAATCGCGACGACGAGATGCATTTCGCGTAATCCCACACAGAATCCTGGCAGGAAGTCGATGCCAAACTCGTCGTGCTGGCGTTTCCCCGGATTGTAAAGTTTCATCGCGTCTGCACCGCGAATTGGGGACACAGGGCTGAATGCAACGTGTGCACCGTTCGGAACCCAGTTCACCCATAGAAGTTCCACAAGATCTGGTACTCCAGCAGCGATTCTATCGCGAGACCAGAAGTATTCATCTTCTGGTAAGGTCGAAGGATCGATTTTCCGAGCTCCCGGAATTTCTTGAATTCCTTGTCGATGATGTCGAGTTTGTATTTTCTGATGTGTGGAGGCCCATAGGACATGCCGTACTAGAGCCAGGTGTGGTCGCCGATGGGCATTCTTCGGATCTGTTCCCGGACGATCTCTTCTGGAATAGGGCCATCACCAGAGAAGTATTTAGTTCGTGGTAGTCACTTGACATGGATTTCGTGCCTGACTTGGGCTACGTTTTCCAGGATATTCCCTATACGAAGTGGTCGAATGATTTCAATCTATAAGCATGAGTTGGTTCTTTTGTTTTGGGAGAGTCTGACTTACAAGTGATTCGAGATCTTCTTCTTTCTGAAATGCGTACATCTAGAACAGATCAGTGTTATCTCACGAAGCAATATACAAAACTTATAAAGCTCTCATGCCCTCCCGGATTAGGCATCGAAGTCACTCCCATCTTAGTCATAATACCAAAGTTGGACTGTGAGAATATACCACTGACAAAATAAGAACTGTACTCAATCATCTCGGGCGGTACTTACTCCGAGTAAGGACCAAACCCATAAGGAAAAGTCTGTCAGGTATTATGGTCTTTCTTCTTCTTTTCATAGAGGCTTCGTGCTTGACAGCGTGCTATATTGAATGCTAGGGATCTAGATGAAAATTCCATATGAATGTTAGCTAGAGCACCTTTCTGAGAACCAGAAATGACTTCTCAAATTCTCCACTTGTGCTTTACCTTTTTTGTGGCCAACATTTGAGAGTGAGGAGCCGAGAGGTCCTGGAGGCCATTTTGCAACAGCCTCGCACAATTGCCTCCTCTCGCATAAGCCATCGCGAGGACTGAGTCATATGAAAAGATAGTGGGAGGAAAGGGCACAAAAGGAAGAGAATTCAGCATGGGAGAAGAGGTGCTATAAATATGATGGAAAGGATTAAATTTAGAGATGAGTGGATGTTAGCGGATGTTATCTATAAAGCTAATTGCAAGAAACTTGGCTGAGCTTGCTATGGATGCACCTGCTATCAAAAATGACCTAAGATGACGTTTATAGATGAATATGGATTGCAACGAACAACAACGTTCCCCCTGCCTGTCTTCTCCAGAGTGCCAGCTGCTAGCTGGCATTGACGTGACATACTATTAGCCAAAGACACCCGTCCAAACGGGTACAGTAGTTCCATAAGAATCATACATGTGCCCTACCAGAACAGCGTTGCAATGAGTGTACTAAAGAAGAACACCAAACAAAGACATGCTGCATAATCAATGTGAAACTGCCCCTCATGGCCTGTCCGATACAACAGGAGTAGATTTCGTCCCAACATAACAAACCGCCGGCAAAGCAAACTAGCTAACCATAGAAAGATTGAGATAGTCATTGTAGCAACCACCCAGATATATCCTGAGCAAAGAGAAGAACGCTGATACACTATAGCGTTTGCTGCCGAACTGGAAAGCATGATGCTGGGCAATGCAAAAAGAAAGATCCACATCAGGCTGATGTCTTGATTTCGAAATAGAAAGCCTACCAAGCCCACTCCGATCCATACCCCGATTGAAACGATCGAAATGTATCCAGGGTGAGCGTAGTCTCTCATCATAACCCCCGCAGAGAGAGGGTAATAAGTAATTTCCAGGAATGCCCAAAGAATCCTGAAGACGGTGTTCAACATGGTTACATGTAGTATCAATGCGGTTCCTAATATTCCCGCTTCCAATCGGCTCAGACTTAGCTGGACTTTCTGAAAATTCAGCGATCGAGTTGTATGTTCGTAACCAGGCCAGGAGATTTGCCCATCCCTTGATATAGTGAAAAATGATTGGTTGAAAGTTGCAAAGATGATCAGAAGCTCGTTCATTACCCACGACACCAGCAACATAATACCCCAAGCCTTCGTCCAGCCCACTCCTCTCATCGATGCCAGCTTGATACCCGGAGGGAGTGTGCCGAGAAAGAACCACAACCACCGGAGCCATGTCATTCTCTCCAGACTTTGGACTCCATCAGCTTCGTCACCCTCAGAGTTTGTAGGAGGTGCCTGTAGACTGAGTGACCGTCTTCTCTGCCCCCAAATGTAATTGCTACTATTGAACCGTTCATGCAGCAGTACTCCTAAAGCTTCTCGTGTAGGAAGCCTTTGGTATAGAGTGAAGACCAGCAGCCGCATTATAATTGACAGCATATCTGCAGCGCAAATGAATGGCGAGCATCGTAGATACGTTCGATAACGGCTTGGCAGGCCACAAATACGTCCACCAGGCTGAGCCATCGCATTGATTGATAGAGCTACGAGGATCCAAAAGATGGTCTGCCATGAAGCTGGAGAGCCTGATGCTGGTTGTTCTGAATATATGTCAGGCATAGCACCCAAAACACTCAACGAATCTTACTATGATTGACAGGGATTGATGTGTTCATCGTAGCAACCGATGAAGTGATGTAAGAGACAGGCACCGACTAATTTGCGAGATGGACGATTGACTTTGAAATAAGGTTCACGTCGAGGATGAGGCTGTGCACAAGCCACTTCTTCTGCGATCCAACCGAGCTGGCAAGAGATACGGAATCTCAAATCATGCTCCCTATTCTGTTGCCTTGCTGCCTTAACCTTATCCGCTGCGCAGGTGGCTCAGGCAGCTCAGGTGAGCCGAGGGTGACTGCGCCTGAGGAGGAGCGGCCATGCTTGCCAATCGAATGTGGAACGAAGATTGAAGGGTCAGAGCGCAACTACCAAAGTATCCAGAGCAAAACGAGATTCTTAAGACATGGTTGCTAGGAGAAAGTGACAAGAGGCGTCTGGTGAAAGGGCTTGCTGAAGAGTATAGTTACGAAGTCGGTATATGAGATGAGATACGGTTTGCGGTGTCATGCGATCGTGGGCAGAAGTGGCTGAGACATCTACACGAGCTTGACTGGTGGTATCACATGATAATATCGGACGTTCTTACACGACATCAAAACGTACTACTGAAACAAGCAAACTAAGGACGAAGTTAAGGCGAGTTGAATTTAGACCAGGGTATCAAAAAGATGGGAGAGAGGAAAATGCACAAATGATACAATCGGGCTTTGTGCAAAGTCCCTACTGCGGCGTGAGACTACTCTTACAAATGTACTCTCTGCAAAGAAGATCCGAGGGTCAATTTTACACCCGCGGCTAGGTTTTGCTCAGCCAAGAAACACCCCTCGAACCCCTGCTACAGCAATGACCACAGTTGTAAACATTTACCAAATACATGGACTCCCTTTCTTAGGCATCGGCTTCTCACTTCTTCAGCTTGACGAAAGTCAACTTCGGATTCTTGGACCACCAATACCGAGCGAATACCTCGTAAACAGGCTTGGGTGCTCCCATAATCTGCTTAGCGCATTCTTCTTCCGTCTTCAAGTCTCGAACCACGGCCTTTTCGTTTTTGGCATCAGCTTCCGCATCTTCGATCGCTTCCGAGGCCTGTTCGAACGAAGAATCTCCAGTCTCCGAATGGAAAGCCGTGTCCAGCAGCCTCTGGGGCGCAAGTTGAGTCTCGTGATGCTCGAGCAGCAGGATTTCCTCCAGCAGTGGACAGTATTCTGCAAGATCGGCGAAGTGACAATGCCAGTCAAGGAACTCGTTTTCTTTATTTCTCGTGGAGAGAGGTTGCGGATTGTGCAGCTCGAAAGCGATCCTTTGAGTAGGCATCAACCAAAGCGGAAATCTCTGGAAAGCGATGCAAAGACAGTCGTCGTTCCGATGTAACTGTACGTTATTGGTATCGTCATCGATATCCCAGTCGCAAAAGGCGTGGGATGGGGCAAGGTAGATGATATCAACATCGTAGTTTATGAAAACTCCAAAATCTGGGATGCGTACATTTCGTGGGCGTCGAGCGCGGGCTCTGACGACATGCCTACCTCTTGGGCAGATGTGTATGGAGAGGCGGTACAATTTGCGGGTTTCCTTGCGTGACTCTCGACAAACAGAGAGGGAAGCAGGAGCTTTGCCTCCTCCAGGGACGAAGCTGACAATTCTCGGGAAAGTTGTAAATTGCCAAACGCGAATTCTTAGTTCAGGCGGGAGTTTCGGAAAGAATATGAATTTGGAAAGCTGTTGATGTATTAGGTCCCCGTCGTAATTGGATCCAAAATTAGTCGGTTGAGCTTGTGTAGACGAAGTCATCGAATCTTCGATCTTCTCAAGCTGTGCTGTCTTGGGGGAATTGGAGCTTGGGAGGCATGGTGGCGATACTTCAGATCCTTGGCTCTCCACATCGAAGAAGGTGTAGGTGATGGAGGTCTGAGCACCAGGGAACAGTTGCTCGAGGATTGGAATTTTGATGTGGGGCATTGCACTAAGATTGACAGATCTCAGTGGACCGCATAGGTCCTTGATAAGCTCCGCCGTGCTGATGGAATGGGGTGGTTGGAGTTGGAGAGCTGTTGCTTCACGATCTTGGCCTTCGGTGCTTGACGTTGTACCAAATTTCAAGGGCGGAAGGCGAGGTGAAGAACCCTCGCGATACAGGCTATCCATTCCGGCCTTGGCGATCAAGTGAAACGACGCGTCTTAATATGGGCGATGGCACTCGACGCTGCGCTTTATTCGGACCCTCCAAAATGACGAGATACTGCTTCGTGATCCTGCTGGGCGGAATATTTCGTCGAGAGAATGTGGGAAGGCTGCAGCATTGACGAGGCCACTGTCGTACAGGCCACGAGTTGGTGTTCAGTGAGCACCAGATCGATTGCTGGTGGTTCTGCGTTGTGTTAGTGGATTGATGAAGTTGCGGATTTGGGTCAAATTTGGGCGACACTGGGATTGGAATTGATCGCAGTCACCTGACCGGGATCTCGAGGCTAGGCATCAAACAAGAGGCTTTAACAAGACAAAATTCAAAAACTGGCCAAATTGGCTGACATTGTTTCCTTGAGAGAGAGGTCATGATGCTCTCCTCGGCAGCAGCAGCAGCTTGTCAATCGACATATATTCTGCCGTACGGCAATGCTGTTCCCAAAGCAGCAGGTATCGCCATCACCACACTGCCTCCCATACATTTATAATATTCACAAAACAACGTCAGATATCCCCAACACCGTATGCATACAGGTGTGTTTGATGTTCTCTCCATATGACCCTCTTAATGGCACGTCAACCGGCAATCCCTTCCCTCCCTACCTTCTCCCAAAACCTCCTCAAGCCTAGCACTTTCGCCCTCGCCGGCGCCTCCCTAATCTCAACCCTGCGTCCCCACCGTGGCTGCTCCTTAGTATCCTTCCTCGCAAACCTCCTCGCCATCCTCCTAACCTCAATTTTCTCTTCCTCTCCCCCCCGTATCTCACTCCCCTTCCTCCTCCACTCCTCAACCCACCCCCTCAAGAAGTCCCTCACACGCTCCCTCTCCACCCTCCTCTTCGTCTCTACAAGTCCCGGCGCCAGCCCGCCCTTCCCTCCCTTATTATAACACTCCCCCGGCAGCACTCCCCACCCAACAAGCTCCTCCACACTCGGCCGACTCCCCAACTTCCTATTCAACTTAATCCCCACCAACTTCCGCCCCAGATGCCTCGCCACCATCGTAGTCCGCGTGACATAGATCAACCTATTCATGAGATCCGCCAGGCGTGGACGCAGCGGGATGTCGTGATTCAGGATCGCAGAAGCGCGGGCGAGGCGGAAAGAGTGCAGCAACGGATCGAGGGTTAGGTGCCGGAAAAGGTGCGAGGTCCGCGAGAGAGGAAGGAGGTCGGGGATGTCGAGGTAGGTGAGGATGTGCAGGAGGAGTTCGGGGGGGAGGTGGGGGAGAGAGGGTGGGGCAGGCTGCGGCGGGGTCGGAAGAGACTGGGTTGGGTTTGACATGGTGATAGGATGGGATGTGATGGCGTTTAGATGGGCATGGCGTTGGTGCGTTTGTGGAGTCAAGGTGGCTTGCGAGAGAGAAAGAGAGAGAGGGAGCTGGGTTGCAAGGAGGAGGGATGAGGTGTCGTTGCCCCCTTAGCGGGGTCCAGAGCTCGCGTATCGCCAATTGAGACATTTGACGAACGAGCAAACTCCGCTGAAACAGTTGATCACAACGTGACAAAGAGAATTCTTTATTCATTTCCATTTCTATAACCCGATATAAGGATAGCAAAAGTCGTCATTCTCTAAACTCGAATCCGGTTCTGATATTTCATCATTGCCTTCATCTTCATCCCAAGTCACGTGTACCCCCTGATTGGGGCCCAACGACGTGCTCAATGCAAAAACCTAACCCCACCAGCCTCACCTCAGATTTCTCAGGCACAATGCAAGGTAATCGCCCCTCTTTCTTCAGCAAATCCGACACTGCGGTCACCTCATGACACGAATCTGCAATCCATGTTCCCCCCGGCAGCCCAACACGGTGGCCGTTCCCAACGCGTCCACATCTTCGAGCCTCAAAAGACCACCCCCTTTTCATTGGCTCCGCAACTTCAAGGCTGGCCGAGCTTCTGGCCTCGCCAACTCACTCACCTTCTTCACTCAGCGCGCAGGCGAGCGGACAACGCAGACCAACTACCCGTCGCAGTCGGCGGCCGTGCTACTTACCAGCCCTGCCTTCGCATATGGTCATGGTGTGAGCGAGGCCTTGCTCTGCTCACCATGGCACCGCGTCGGCGCGCTCAGGTCCGTCAGCTCGCATCGGCGAACTTGTAAAGTCTATCTGCAGGCCTGCCCCCGGGACGTACCTCTGTTGCTTGCTTGCTTGCTTGCTGCTGCTGCTGCTGCTGCTGATGTATGCCGGCCGCTTCGGCGGCGGCCAACGGTACCCTACTACCCTGCGGGGTCAGCCAGCACTCACCGTTTGCACAAGTGGGCACACTTTCTGAGTGCGATGTGCGTCAAAACGGGGCCTCTGGACCTGCCAAATCACGCTGCAGACCAGCCCCCTCGCATCCTGCTGTGCACACCCACTCGCCCCATCTCGGTCAGCGGGACACCTGTCGGCTCTGTCACGCCTCTCCCGAGAAGCATCTCCCAATCAGGAGCCCGTACCGCCAAATCGTGGTGCAGCCTTACACTCTATCATATTCACCGGGCTGTCTTGGCATGCCATTGGGTGGACGTGTGAGCCTGGTAGGAGGAGCTTCCGTCCCTCCCGCGCACCTAATCAATCATGTGTTTGAATAAGGACCCGACCGTCGGGAACACAGCGACGACGGTTTTAGACGTCAAAGTTGAATCCTGAGCGTTATTTTTTGTCACGAAGTTTGCTATTCTCCGCAGTCAGGTGTTTGGGGCTCTGCAAAATATTGTTGATCGGTCTGCGCCTCGCTAGGTCGCGAGGAAGGTCTTGTTTACCTCAAACTTGCCACTGCAGCCGTGGAAATGGGGCCAAAATGTGTGTAAACATCGGCTAAGGGCAATAACTCCTGCTTCCAACATCTGGCCTGCTTTGCATCAGGCAACATCACCGTGCTTCAGAATTTGCCGACCCCAACTAGCCTGTCGTAACATCCATCGTATGGAGGAAGACCTCACCGTCGGTCTGGGGTCAATTTCCTGAGCCCTTGATCCAAGTCGATCTCAGCCCGGTCTGCCCGAGCTAAGTCTCGAAATGCACGTTCTCTCCTCTATCAGCCCGCGGAGGTGTGCGTGACGAAACTTGCATTTCTCTGCATATCTTTTGCCACAATAGAACGGTCACCGTCATAAAGGTCGAGGCCATTGATCAAGCAATAGGAGAGCGAGAAAGTGATCACCGGGCGTTCAGTAACACCAAGAATGACACCAGAATAGCCATCAAGTGCGTCAGGGGCTGATAAGCAAGAGTTTCGATCTCCAGCTCGGATACCGAAAGCATGACTGGCTTATATGACAGAAACAAAGTTTTGTGATGAGAAATTTTGTCATACTGAACCGAGTGCATGTAACCCAAGCCTTAAAACTCTTCAAATAAGACATCAAGGTAAGAGAACCAAGGTGAGCATGCCACGTGGAAATGGGGTCCCATTGGGGAGCTTCATTCCAACACCTTGCCGATAAAGAGATGGTCTCGTAGGTAAGGACAACCGTCACAAGTGGCAAGGCGGTGCAGAGATCTGCAGAAGGGCCTTTCGAGCTCGTGTTGGTTCTCATGCAGAGTGATGGCGTCCCGGAAGCCATCATGAACAACACATCAATCTTATCCTTGTCCAAAGTTGAGGCCGGTGAGGGGTATGGAATCGTATGTTTCTCAAGGCATTCTTCACCAACGCATGCAGGCGACGTGGGTTGCGGAAGATCAATCTCCTTCTCGACCGTGCTTAGCAGTCAGCAGACATTCAGTTGACATCGGCCACAGGGAGACTGAACGAAACCAATAGCAGATTGCACTTGCAATATCTGAACAATAAGATCGAAAGATCGAATCGAAGCAAACTCCAGTGGCATGTGATGATTCGATGGTCGGGCAGCTGGCAACCGCTTCACATCCCAATATCAGGGATATAGAATCCACCAGAAGCCCTGATAAGTCCACTTGCAGACTCTTGCCACGGTGTTCCCGGGACCCAGGACAACAGCGGCCCGGCTTCACCCCAAGGGGTCCCGGTTGGTTGACACAAAGTCCATTGAGGCATTTCTTTGAGATCTTGAGAAGGATCCCTCCACAATAATCACGGCTGGGGGCCGGTATGGGGGCTTGGTGTTGTCCCGTGGCCTTCATCAAGCGCGAGGGCCACCAGGCCTGGTCCGTGGTCCTCCACTTATCAACGGAACTAACGGTGGCGTTCCAGAAAAGCAGGGAGAGCATGCATCAACAGCTAATAACGTGAGTCCTAAGTTCTGCGGACTGCATGTGCCTAAAGCATGCATGGGCCTCGATTGATGGCGGGATTTTGATGTGTTGGCGGTTTCCACATGGAGTTGCCACCCTATCAACACAATTGTCATTATCCAGCATGGCCGACATCTCCAAGCAAGGTGATGGCCGTAGGAGTGCGACAGAACTCGAGGGGCGGGAAAGCATTTGATAGGACTGCCAATATTGTGATAGACCACATGGAGCGTCGTGCCTAACATGGATGGATGTGTCTTTGAAAACGAAGTGCATGCCTAGCTTGTTTGTTGACTGAAGTTGACGAAGATGGATGCAGGCATACGTCGGGAGGGTAGTTCGAGCGGGGTTGAACGCGTCGAGTCGCTGAGAGCATCGTCAATGTTGATCTCGGGCCGTATCGTCTCGAGGCATAAATAGCCGTCGAAATTCCTCCCTCTGACATGAACTTTCCAACAGCAGCAGCAATAAGACACCCTCATCCACTCAAACTTCCAGTTTTGCTTCCATCTCGAACGTCCATACCCTCAAAGCGTATCAAAAGCTTCCGAGTCCTTCCAAGACTTCATCACTCAAACATCATCCATCAAAGTACCATCCACCCACAACCAGTAAGTTTTCCACGGAAGATGACTCCGAGTTTCATGTGTGACCTTGCTTCGAGGCCAGGCTGACAGTTGTCCGTCAACAGTTCGTCACCATGTGCTTCTATGACGCCAACGAGATGGCTTGCCAGTGCTGGAAATGGGGACATTTCCGTCAACACTGTGCCAAAGAATACCGTACTGGCGAAACCTGCGGCATGAAACTGGTCATGAACCGCTACAAACTAGCGGAGAAGTGCAAAATCTGCACCAAGATCGACACCAAGGAGAGATCCATCCGCAAGGAGGAAGACAGAATCCGCCGCTGGAGGAAGGAACATGGCCGCACCGCTTCCATTGCCAAGGCTGAAGAGGATATCTACGCCTATCAATGTGACATTCAGAGGCTCTTGCACGAACGCGAGGTAAAGAGAGGCAACTTGGCCTGGTAAGTGCCCAGTAAAGTGCGCCGAAGGAGCCGGTAACGATGCTGATTGTGCCTCAGAAGAACGCCAAGACAAAAAAGCTGATGGCCGTTGAACATTGACGAAGGTTTCATGCTTTCATTTGTTGCAGTACTTCATTTCTTCCTTGTCTTTCATTTATGGTGGGCTTTGGGTCTGTTGCGGCGCCGGGAGGCAGGGAACGGCTCGGGACGAGCAGGATAATGACATCCAGTCGAGGTAGTGGTAGTGTAGCGATGAAACGACCTGAAATATTTCCGACAGCCCCATGTGACTCGTGAGACCGGATGCCATCAATCGATCCAGTAAGAATGCCCCCAACAGGGTCGATGTGGGCAGACCAATGTTCCCGGGCGCTAATCCCTCAGTCCAGCGGCTGTGGGAGATTGTCGTCGCGAAGGATAGTACGAGGATCTTAGAGACGAGATGGGAACATCGGACGAGATTCTGTAATCGCGAGATGAGCAAATATAACATAAGTTGGAAGAGGATGTGGGAGGGAGGAGGTGGTGATGCTGATGTTTTGGCTCAATATGCGGCTAAGCGCCCACGACCGTCCAGCGAAGACCAGGACAAGGTATACCCCGACTGCCTGTAGATGTGAGCACTGGCAGTCATATGTACGGAATGACTTGGTGAAGACTTGAGTTGCATCAGAGAAGGACGCAGGAAAGGCTCTGCTCTTTATGAGCCAGGTCTGAGGAGACATCGATCAAGTGGAATTTGCGAACGTGGCTACTGCTCAATGGACCTTGTCAAAGCCTGACTGCAAGGCAGGAGAGCAATGTGATAGGCTCTGGCGAACGACTCAGCAGCCAGTGAGCAAGCGTTTTTGACAAAAGGGAATGTTTGAAGGATACAGCGCATAGTCAATCACGCTTAGCTGGTCCAGTCAAATCCTAATATTCATCTGTCCATCCTGAAGGTGCGGCGAAGGTCTGGTCATCGTCGAGGGTATTGTGACAACCATACGACGCCAGAACGCCGTGGAACACAAACATGCTCGCAGGAAGAGATTACCATGTTCACTCCATGGCCATATCCCCGTCTGCAAATCCTCCCAGCAGCGGCCCTATGCCTTCTGACTTGACAGGCGTGCATGTCTTCATTTCCTCCACTTCATCATCTTCCGATAACCATCCATCGGAGGCGTCTTGTGTGTTCTCGGCAGGGAATTGATTGGGTCTGGTTGGCGCTTCGTTTGTAGACATCTTTGCGAGAACGTCCTGGTAGTGTAGCAGTCTGGCATCCTGAGCAGGAAACACCGTGCTTGAGGGTGGCGGCGCGGCCTGGGGAACCATAGCAAAGATATCGACCAAGTGACTGCGAGGGACGAATTAGCTGTCGAGTCCTTGTTTACGGTAGGGGCAGCTGGGAATGCGCGAGTTTCGGGCTGCCGTCCCAAGCAGCATCTTGGGCACCAAATCTTACTTAGACGTTTGCATAACGACCTTCTGCAGGGCCTCCGTCTCTCGCTGAACCTCTTGTGGATCTGCTTGTACGATTCCGGCATTTTGGTCTCCGAAGCTGCCGTAGTGATTCCCGTGGGGGTCGTCGAAAAGTAATCGAGACTGCTCGTCCTATAATACAACTTGTCAGTCCACCGCCGTGGCTCCAAATTGACACATGCAACTTGCCTCGTCAGATAGATCGCGACTCTGGTCTCGGCCAAGGCAGGAAGAACAGGCGCCCATGATGGCGCAGAGCAATATCGAAGGAGGGCGCTGTGCGACACGGGCTGGCCAGCTCACAAAGACACTCGCACTCGGCGATCCTGGTCCTCTTAGGCCGTCATGGAGGAGAGACAGACAATGGGGCAGGGGCAAAGGAGTGGAATATCTGCAATCAGAACGCAAGGTAAAAAGACGCAAAGGGATGCAGAAACATGGTGAGTGAGGTTGGCGAGCAATTGTTGTGGTGATCATTCCTTTTTAGGCGGCGCCAAAAGCGGAAAGGTCGAAACGACTTCTACGCCTCGCGTCACTCACAACATCTCCATCTTCTCGCACATCGACGTCCCTTGATGACACGAGGTATTGCCATGCAACTGGCCCCCTTTCAATTTGATTCCTCTAAGTTCAGGCCATGATTTGGAACTGCTCTAGAGGAGAGGATGGCTGCAAGAAGTTCGTGTGTGCACTCGCACTCCAACCCTGATTGGCGGGCCCAAATTTCTTCGAAAGCTTTCCACACGTCAATAACCCCTGAGCATTTGCTGAGACTTCTAGACAAACCCCTCCGTGGCACTTGTTTCTTGCAATCCAACCTGCAGCATCGTTTCCGCGGACATTATTGCAAAACGCTCAAGATGGAGGTTTGTGGTTGTCACGTGGCGACCTTCATTTTCTCGAGTCGGCCCCTGGCCGGAATTGTTTACCACCCTGACCGCTATCGTGTCTTCTTCTTGGCATATCCTACTCATTTGGTGTGCCATTTTACGTTCAATCCTACTAGGTAGCAGCTGCTACCAGCTGTACCGTCCCCTTTACCCCTTGCTCCCTCGATCTTGGCACACACATCAAGACAACCCCTCTGGTCTCAGGAGGCGTTGTGGTGGTATATTTCTTATCCACTCGACCTATGTTTCTCCGCAAGGTGGAAGTGTTGATCCAGAAGTTATTGGAAGCATCCTTCTGTCTGCAAGGCCCGACAATATATTGTAGGGGGTATTATACCCTTCCCCTGCGGGAGCCTCCTACCTCCATCCAGGATGCAGTCTTATAAGTAGTGGCCGCACTCGTTACTACAATCGCCTCAGCAAAGAGTCAGGCTATTCGCATCATCACATTCATTCTCTACCTTCAGACGGCCTTCGTTCTCTGTCCGCCACAGCTATTCGGTATTCCTCTCAATCATAATACATATCTCACTCAATAACCGCATCCTATCCATAATGTCCCCTTGTATCCGAACATTGGCGCTCGCTGCCATAGCATTTTCGCCATTTGCAGCAGCGTGGCCCAAAACATGCCCTGCTTCTTGCGTGATGACGGTCATCTCAACGGTCACGGAAACTGCTCCTTGCTCTGTTCCCTCCTCAGCTTCAGCTACTTCAGCCATGGAGACCTCGAGTCCTACATCTATTTCCTCCAATGGGCACCACAGCTATCACCACCATTACAACTCTACTGTCTCATGGTCCATGAATTCGACCGCCACGGCAGCCGCCTCATTGACTAGCTCAGCAGCCGTAACATCTGCGAGCTCAGCCGAGCAGATGAGCAGCTCTTTTTCAAACTACACAACCTCCACGAACGCTGCCCCCACAACTCCGGGGGTGGCTCTACCTACCTCAATCCCTGCATCACCACCCATGGATTGCCAGCCCGATAACTGTCTTCGCCACTTTATCCGCCACCCAGAAGTGAGTGGATTCTGTGCAACTTACACTACCGAACTCAACACTGCGACCACCGGACTTCCCGACTTGGTATCCCAATGCCAGAGCGATCCGGCTCGCATCTCCTCCGCCTGCTCTTGTGTAGCAACCGGCGTTCCCACCTCTACTCCCACTCCGCCAATCCTCGATTGCCAGCATGACAACTGCCTCCGCCATTTCGTCCGCCATCCAGAAGCGACTGGCTTCTGTGCCACGTATACCACCGAGCTCAATACCGCAACTACTGGGCTCCCCGACTTGGTTTCCCAATGCCACAACGATCCAGCCCGCATCTCTTCAGCCTGCTCTTGCGTCGTGACCGGAAATCCTTCCCCAACCTCCTCACCAAGTGCTCAAGCAACAGCTACCGATGATGGCTCTCTCATCACTACGACTCCCTCCGGCCCAGCCCAAACATCCTCCTCGAGCGAATCTGTCATCTGCACTGTCACGACGGAGACCTCAATTGTGACCATTTCTGTCGTAACAACTATCAATCTGGATGACCTTTCCACAAGCTCAGCGATTTCTGGAGCAATGACATCTGAAGCAATGACATCTGGAGCAGCCTCAACTTATTTCCCAACGACAACTACGACGGAATCAGCAGCCGCTACAAGCTCGGGCGAAATGGCGGCTTCGCCTTCAAGTGCGATGGGGCATCGACACAGACATGGACACCCTGGTGGGCGTTAGTCCAACAGACTTCGTATCCCAAGTGCAATCTAGGAGAGTAATGAGTAATTATGGATTCCATGCGTGATTTGGATGACAGGAGGCAGTGTTTCCCATATCTGTACGAGCAGCTTTATAATACAATCAAAATATATTTACGCCTGTTTTCCAATTTTCCTCAATTACCTCCTTCCTCCCTAACCAAAAGAAAGCTCGCCACACATCACATCAAACCAATCGTAACATCACCCTTAACCCGCGCATAAAGATCCACCTCCACCTCCAAATCCAGCTCAATTTTGATACTCATCGCACTCGGCTTAGCATCCTTCTTCACCGGCCGATCCTTGATCCTGGACTCGCGGATCGCGTGGGTTCTGTACCCTTCTGCTCGCGGGCCGTAGGGATTGCCAGACTGGAGTTGCTGATTCTGCTGGGCTTGCTGCTGTTGCTGTTGCTGTTGTTGCTGGACAATGGGAAGGGCTTGCTGAGTTTTGTCGAGGTATTGCGGCTTGGGTTGGACTTGTCTCTGAGGTTGAGTCTGAACTGGGTGCGGCTGCTGCTTTGCCAGGGGCTGAGGCTCACGCTGCTGCTGCACCAATGGCCCTTGCTCTCTCGGTTGTGCCTTCGTCCCAGCTTGCAGTTGGCCCTGTCCTTGAACCTGGCCCTGTGTTTGAAGCGGGCCAGCTGCAAGTTGGCCCTGCGATTGATGTTGGCCCTGGGCTTGTAGCTGGCCTTGGCCTTGCTCTTGAGATTGAGCTTGCCGTTGAGACTGAGAAACCCCGTTGGCTTCAGGTTGCAGCTCCACCTCTTGCTGTCTCAGCAACTCTCTCTGCTTTCGCACTTCCTCTTTCCTTGCCGCATTCTTGTCAACAGGTTGCTCTTGCTTCGTCTGCACTGCGGTCTCGGGCTCAGGTTCTGCTCCAGAGGGAAGTCCGGTCTGGTTTCTGGTCATGGGAGGTTGCTCTTTTGACTGCACTTCAAGTTCAGTCTCGGCTTCGGAATCAGGTTCCTGCGCCTCAATCTCTTGTTCTGGCTGTGCGTGAACTTCGTCATCATCTTGATGCTTGGAATTGCCATTTTCCTTGGGCGTTCCAACATCGACACCAGAATCGCGCTTTGCTTGATTTTCAGTCTTCTGATGGGTTTTTTCCGGGGCTTTGGCGCGATCTTGGGTTTTGTTATTGCCGTTCACGGAAGGCTTCTCGGGCACAGATGTGTCGGCTTCAGGCTCGTCATCAAATTCTGATTCTGCGTCGATCTCATCTTCTTCTGGGGCTTGGGTTTGATCTTTGCTGTGGATATCTACAATGTGCTTCTCAGCGGTCGCATCTTCGACTTCTGGCTCGGATTCTTCTTCGTATTCAACTTCGGAATGATTGTCGACCTCCTCGTCTGACGCCTCTGCTTCCGCCTTTCTTCCTTGGTTGGTACTACATCAAAATAAGCATTCGCATCGAAAACCTGAGTCCAGTTCTATCAACTTACTTGTTAGACATGTTGAGACGGTGGGAATTGCGGGAATTCAGAAATGTTTTCGTGAAGATAGAAAGTTAAAGGACGCACTATAGATTGCGTATTGTTTTATGGTCGAAATCACCGATGATATTCACGGTGACGATGCGTTCAATACCTGTATATTTGGTGGTACTCGATGACGTTGTGGGCTGCAGGGGGTCGAAAACAAGGATTTCGTCCCCAACTGATCATCGATTCGTCGGGATTAGGCGAGCTCAGGGGCACAGCTCGAGAGGGTCAGACCACCAGTGCTCGCAGGGCGGGGAAAAGGAACACCACAACATAAAAAATAAATACAGAGATTTGGTGTAAAGCATATCTACGATTCAATGCATAATTAGAATCAGATTGTGTCAACCCATTGTGCGACTGTCGCCGGCTGCAATCGCTCCTTCAACCAAGTCAAGTCTGCGCCGTATGGCCCCCCACCAATGAATCGGAACATCGTGTTCAAATCCTTCACTAACCAGATCATCAAAACGGGAAACCATTCAAAGGTCACCGGTGCCCCTTTACCGGTTCTCCTCTTGAGAATTAAGTCAATCTCCTGGAAGCTCAACTCCTCACTCGCAACAGAAAGTGCTTCATTGCGAATGCCAGTGTTATCAGGCCTAACAAGACTCTCTACAGCCCACCTCCCAATATCCGTTGTCGTAACAACCTGTATCATTTCCCCCTTCATCCAAACCTTCCATCCCGTCATACAAAGCTTACCCGGAAAGCCCCAGTGCGCGTTATCAGCGAACCAAGTCGGACGAATGATCGTGTAATCTATTCCCTTCTGGGTAGCAGCGTTCTTGAGATGTTGCTCGATGTAGAACTTGTCTGAAAACGTCTTGCAGTACGACGGGTCTGCGTCGCTGAGTTTCCTGCCATCGCGGTCGACGGGTGAGTAGACGAAATATGCAGCGCCGTGAGTAGCTGCGGCGTCGATGAAGCCTTTTGCATCGGAGAGTTCGGTGGGCCCATGGGCTTGCGCGAGGAAGACAGCTGTTTGAGGAAGGATGTGGCTTCTTAGCTGCTCAAAGATTGCCTGAGGGGTGTCAAGTCGCCGGCAACGATGTTGATGTCAGGTCATCTGGAGATTAGGCGTTGACATGAGGCACTGGCTGCATCACAAGTTATGGCCTACACCCGCTTGGGTTCGATTTTAAAGTCGGAATGGGTGAGGAGAGCACTGACGACAGCTCCGCCTTGACGACCAGTGGCGCCAGCGATGAGGAAATTCTGGGGAATTGACATTGGTCACGCTGTCGAAGCGTTGTTGAGAAAGAAAAACAAATCTCGCAATGTCTTTCACAGAATGAATATCTTATCCCATTCAGTACAGTATTGTCAAGAATGGAGTGTATTTTCGGATTTGAATCCCTTTTAAGATGTAAGCGCTTCTGGATGTGTAAATATTTGTACGTGGAATGTGACCCGCTTGAAGTATATAATCTTTGGACACTTTGATGCCAAAGTCATTTCGGAACGCTCCGAACATCCGCTCCGAGCAGTTCAAATGCAAGCACTTTGTCGGATTCTAGATTTGGTCCGCAATGCTTGATAATGTTTTGACTCCAAAAGTGCGCTTATTTCCGCCTCGAGGTATTCGGGGTATTCGGCGAATTCAAGAGACAAGCTGTCTTCAACTCCTCGATTCTGCAACGGCCCCTAGCCGTAGTAGTGGCTGGGAGAATTTAGTAGGGCTGTGTTTTATTGGTAGAAACTTGTAGTTGCGTCTCGAGGAATAAAATGGCAGCCTAGCTGCCGATCGTTCATAGTTCAGATGTTCAATGTATTGGGTAAGGCACACGAGATTTGAGAAATGCGCCCGGAGATGAGAGCCCCAAACCTGCAATGGTCTCAGCCAACACCTCAAAATATCAAAGACCACAACAGTCACCATGACTTGAAGCAATGGTCTAGTCTATCCTTTACGCATTCCAATTCTGTAATTTGCCTCGCTTTCTCATTGTATAAAGTGCTTATTTTGACTTTTTGAAGTGTTCCTTGGATTCTGATCGGAATGAACGACGTGCTCCCTGCACCAGGCTGCGATAATAGTCGGATAAACAGCTTTCCAACAGCGCCATAATTGGTCGAAATATGCGGCTTCGGCAGCATCTGGTAGCCTGTAAAGTGCTGCTGACGTGGAGCCAACGGGGCTAACGAGCCTACCACCCATAAGTCTGGGGACTACAGGGCATTTAAGCGAGGTTTTCAGGCCTCGCGAAATCAAAGTCGGTCACTTTACATGACATTTACTAAATAACTACATATTCCTTTTCTTTGAAACATGATAAATGTTATAGAGGAGAAGCTAAAAAATAATTTTCCTATCTATTTTAATTATTTTTTTCATTGCGCAAAAATTTCGATTATTCCTTCAGTGGTTATTTGTAAGCGGAAGGCCTATAATCCCCAGACTTATGGGTGGTAGGCTCGTAAGAGAGACAAGGCATGTTTACGACCCACCCCGCAACACGTGATGAGCTGAGGGGCATACGACTTCATGTAGGCAACCATAATTCAATTGACAGATAAACATCCACAATTTTGCATGCTCTTCTCCCTGCATTCAGATTCACGATTTCGGACGAATTGAACCGACTCAATTCAACCATGTTCAGCGGCAATTCGACAGGTGGGGATGACGCTCGTCATCAACTATTGGGCCATGAGGACGATCACGAGGTGGGCTGGGAGCAACAAAGTGTTCGTTCTGAGCGGAATATAGCCAGCGATTCAGAGCTCTGGGAGCAAGATCCTCTATCTGAAGAAAGTAATGAGCTACGACAAGCCTCACATGGACAGATGACACCCACATCTTCCCATGCGCCAAGCACGCGGTCGAAGGGACCGAAGCCGCCACCAGAGGACCACGGCGTAGCTGGTACAGACCTGGAGGCAGAGTTTGAGAGGATATTCAGCCCAGTAAGACCCCAAGATCAGTTTCTGTGACCTTGATGCTAACAATTTACAGGTGAAGCACGACCAAGAGGAGAGAGCCAGATTCCACCGCGATCTTGATGCGGCCTGCGGCGCATACTCTGCTCGGCGAGAAGAGATGAAATCACAACAGCGGAAGCGCGAGGAAGCCATCGAGAATCCATGGCTAGTCGCCAGACGGCGGCGGGAATGGGAGCGTGCCGTCACGGCGATGAAAAACATCGGCCTTTTCGCGACTTGCTTCTGGGGCGGCACCGTTGCACGTTTCAATGAAGTACCGCCTCAAATTGCGTGGCCGCCGCCGCATCTTACAAGGATGAGAGAGCATCATGCTGAGGAGAGGAAGGCACTGAGTGAGGCGCATCTTGCGGTTGTCCATGAGTTGCGCGTCAAGTATGGCTTTGACCTGGGTGAGGGTGAGGGTGAGGGTGAGGGAGAGGGCCAACCTGAGTATCACGTTTGTGTTGAGAGGAGGCTATTGCAGGAGGTGCTTGGTGGAGAGGCGATGGAGTTGGATGATGTTGGGGAAGAGTCTCGGGTACCTTGAGTCTTTCGTTGACACATATATTGTTGCGACAGGATCCCGCGACGCTTAAGGGACCTCGAGCTGATCATTTACTGGAATATCTTCATACCATCTTGGTTTGCAAGTCCCGGGCAACATTTGGCGGGGTACCGAACTATCTTGGGGAGGGAGGTTGTCTCGAGGGAAGTCCACTGAGGCATGCGAGAAGATCTCTTGGAATACACTGGAGCAAGATACCGTGTTAAATAATGTGTATTTCGAACCATATTAATAGACTAACATACCAGAATCTCTTTCAATCTAGAATTTCCTACTTCGGAATAGCGTGGATCTCTGCTTCTCCACGTCGTGTTCGGAATCTCTCGGGTTCGTCCAGAAAGCCCTTCTGGTTGTCTCTGGCCTTATGCCATGGGGATGAGCTTTGTCATATCAAGATTTGCCAGCGGGCTGAGACATCAAGAAGTAATCCTCTGCAATTGGAATCTTTAGAGCCGTCCTTCTCTCGAGGGTGATGCTCATTACCCTGGCCTCAGCGCTGCGGCAGCTCTCATGCACCTTGTCGGGGCTGCTCAGGCGGCAAGAGATAACAAATGCTCTCCCCACTCGACTGCAGTCTTCTCATGTTTTTCACTAAGATTCTCCCTACTCTGGCTTCAAAATGTTAAGCTTAATCAGACCCTGCATCCGTCGATGGTCCATTATATCAAGCTCGATGACGAATCACCCCCTTACCCTCTTTGCGAGAGCACAATGACAACAGAGCAATATAGTCGGGTCCAGGCACTTTCCAGTTTGCTTGACATTCATTAAAATCACAGGCATTAAAACCACACTTTAACCCCCTCAGCTTCCAGAGGACGGCCCCCTAAGCCGCCCCAATCACTCCTACTACACTTGCCTTCCCTCTACTGCACCTCCGTTCTTCCACCCCGCCCCTTTCACAAGACAACCACCCTCACCGCAATGGCGAAACAGCAGCAACCCTCATACCCCTCGACTTCCTTCCACAGCAGAAGACAATACTGAAAATCCAGCGCCAAGCCTGTATGCACTTCAAGCCTCGCACCGGATATGGACTTAGAAGCCGCGAGAGAAGATACCGTTGCGAGTCTAAGATATAATTGCGTTAATACAAAGGACGGTAAATAAGCAAGCCGTTGTGAGTCGAATCTCTTGCTTATTCCTATATTGATCTCCACTATTATACCTTTGGAAAACTAGCCCTTATACTAATTCTGGGAGTTCGAAAGATTATCTCTACTAATACTAGGAGCTCACTTAACCTTATAGGCTAGGGGCACTAATCGCGCATTCACGCGCAAAGCACATTTATATTAAGAGTGCATTCACGTGCGGACCCTACTTATATACGGAACATATTTAAATTTAGACAGAGTTTAGGTAGAGAAAATAAAGCTATTCGCAAGGCTTGGCAAAAGTCATACCTTAGGGAGAAGCAATAGACGTATATCGTATCTAAAGAGTCGAGCAAGCGCGTAGGAATAATAAGAAATAGGGGATGGGAAGGAATAACTCACATAATCGATGATTTTGAACGTGGGAGGTTAGGAGGGTGTTTCCCAATGGACATCTTGACGGCATGATTGAAAGATCGACCGGTGAACGAATTTCTTTTGTTATCCGAAAATTATATCAGAGAGTGCTTTGATATATTAACTGGATTTGTGCTCTTATTTTATATACATTGAAGCTGACGAAGAAATACTTACTGACTACTTCAAAGGCTGCATCGAGTCCAGTGGAGGATTATCATGTTCTCAAAAAAATAGGTAGCGACATATTGAACGAGGGAGTGTGCAGAGACAAGTTGTTCCCTATGGATCATAGCATGTATGGTAAACTTGAGAATCCATTTTCTGGACTGATTAATTTGGGAATTCGGCGGCGGCTCGCGAACGGAAAGAACCAGAACGAGACAGAACACTGAGCAGCCGCGCTTATCCCCGCAACCTGCATACCCGAATGCACCCATTTCTATTCCAATCCGTGGAACGGTTCTCTTGCGGTTCCGCTTGTTGCAGTATTTCCTGCAAGACCATTCAACAACTTCCCGTGAATCTCGGATTTGCAGGTGAAAGGATGAAAATCAACATAAACTAGAAGTATCATACTATTCCATGAGATGTGATGTGAAATCTTGATTTTCTGCGCCGTGGTTATACTTTTCAAGTTTCCGAGCGATCTCGGCACAGTATACCGAAGTGTTTGAAATGGGTGCCTAGGCAATTCAACTGTGCAGGTAAAAGCTGAGGTTCAGCCTTTCAGTTATACACGCGGTTTCAGGAGTAATAAGGGCCACTTGGATATCTATAAGTATAGTCCTTAGATCATTGAAAATTGGACAGTCGTCAGAGGAGCATTTCACGTGACCTTATGTTTTACCTTCTCAACATGAAGTTTATTTAGCCTGGTCTCACAAGATAATCAATGTGAGGGCGTGCAGAACGGGGCAGAAAGTGACACAGCCTACAAGTTTCCTGGACTTTGGACTCCAGATGTCACTTTTTCATAACATTAGTGAATTTGGACGCTCAAATATGGCGAGGCTCACCCGCGCCTCCACAAAACATGTGTTCTGGTCTAGCCACGAAGGAACCCCCCTTCGCGAATGGCATATGCTGATTAAGAATGCCCTATTATTCCCGGTTAGCTTGTGCTACTGTTTCTCCTCGCAAGAAGGCTAAAAGCTTGGCGACAAGAAATCTCTGGAGCGACAGATCCACGAGATCACGAATTCCTGTCGCAGCACTTCAGAGGGCTCCACTGTCGGAATTCAGCTTCTCGCATGTTGCAAATTAGTGCCCACCCGGAGGCTCCACAGAGATTAAATGAGTTTGATTAACTTGCTTAAGTACTAAAGGAAATGGAATGCGAAATTCCAGTTCATGAGATCTAATTGGACTTGGATTTCATTCGGGTCTTCAAGTTCGTGGACGAACTTTTGGAGGCCAAAGTGAAAACAGAGCAGATTGAAACCCAATTTGTCGCGGTCGCGAAGGGTGGTTACCTGGCAGGACGGCAGTGCTCCAGCTGCTCCTTGGTCAAATAACTACAGTCGGTCCGACGCAAACACGACAAAAAAAAAAGAAACCACCACCACACTAATTAGAATAAATCGTATTAATTAAAACTATACTATATACACTAGGAATCAATTCTATAGTCTCAAAATTATAATATCTTTATTACTAAAGAAGTTATAATATATGTAATTAAGCGAGGAAATATTTTTGCGCTTTATATAGTCATTTTTTACTTTAACTATCACGTGACTGCCCCCCCAGGTTGACCGCTCTTCTATAATTATATTAATATCTCAACAACCACAAACCTAATCAACTATCCCTTTTACATACTTCTAATGGCTACCTCTATAAGCCTTCAGAAGCGTAAGCGAGCTGATTCAACTCTTAATTCAATTACAGTTCTCACCATAGCTAAAGAAGCTACAATCCAAGCAACACTGGACGAACGGCATAGGAAACCCTCTATTATAGAGGACGATTCTAATAGTTCAGATATTAAACAAAGCGACAAATTAGAGCTTAAAGATTCAACTCTCTTTTGGGTTTAGCGGAAGCTTATTATTAGTAGGAATGAGACGATTATTCTAGAGAAGCCTACATCCGCATAGCGAGAGCAAAGACTTATGGCACAGACTAGTAAGTTTCTTACCTTTATATTATAATATAAGTGTATTAATACTATTTCTAGCTTCTAGAGGCTCGTACGTTTCCAAAATAGCAAAGGAATCAGTAAAGCTATTAAGAACTCAATAAAAGCATACACATAATCAGAGGGCAAAAGATACTCAAGTCGCTAGGCTTAAGACTCCTATAATCGTACCATCTTTTAAACAAAAGAAGCTATAATTCGGCATTATTAAGGGGCTAATTAATATCCCTAGGGATATGCAATTAAGAAAAGAGCAAAGGCTTAAGGATAAAGATAATGGAACAAACGAGCTACTTATGAATGCCCTTATTAGAAACGTATACGGAGATAACGAAGCTCTAGATATATGAATGACTTATCAGGAAGTCCTTAACGATGTGGATATAAAGCTAGCATAGATAAAAGACTCATATACCCCCTATATAGTCACTAACTTACACCTCCTCCGGCAATATACTTAACAGCTCCTGAAACCAGGGCAGTATCGACTAGGGAGAATTAACGTATCACTCTTAGTAGCCTCTAGTAATCACTACTTTAATAATGGAAAGACACTAGCTCGGCGAATCAGGGGGTTATTTAATTATTATTAATAGTGGCATGGTATTCCACTAGAGGCTAGGGGTGGTATAAGAGATAGTACCTCCTATCTAGACAATAAGGACATCTTTTTAGCTTACCGCACTTGGTTAATTAATTAAGAGCTTGGAACGATATCACCAAACGATTTCCTAAATACCGTAAATCAGGAGATTTTACCTCAATTATTATCAATAATTGAGAGGCTAATCGCTCGTAGCACAGCTTACTTATGGTTCCCTAGGCTCGGCTTTTATCGCCATGAGACTAAGAAAGGGCTTTATATGGATAGACACGAACGACCTAATGTAATTCAGTATTATCAAGAGGTGTTTTTACCACTAATAAACGAGCTTTTATTATATATAGTTCAATATGAGGAGGATAAAGCTAGTACGTGGCATACGATTCCACCTTTACTACTAATTAGAGGTCAGGTGCATGTAATATACTTCTATAATAAGAGCTATTTCCATGGTTTCAACTATAAAAAGAGCCTCTGGCTAGTAGATAATTAGCAAAAAATGCCAGGAAAGAGCAAAGGGAGGCTAATTCACGATTCTAAGTTCATAGGTCCTAAGGGGCGTATTAGGGTACCAAATAATAAAGGCATATTTATCCCGGATAACCCTAATTTGGATACCCGGCAAATTATATACCCAGGCTCAAATGGAGACCCCTGGTTGGATACAAAACAGCTACTAGTACAGGTTACTAGGACACTTAATATATTTGAACAGAAGCACCCTAATTACATAGCTATTCTAATATTCAATCAGTCCTCTGCACACGCTTCATATAGCAAAGGTGCACTAAACGCCTTCAATATAAATAAGACCCCAGGAGGGGTTAAAAAGGGGAATATCAAGCCCTATAGGAGGGATACGTATTTCCCACCGGAGTATACGATTCCGGGGTTACAAGGCACTATATAAGTCCTTTAGTAACTTGATCCAAATAGAGAAAGAGAGCCTAAGGGCGTAGAACAGATTCTCATTAAGCGAGGGTGTAATATACCTAGCTTAAGATTCAAGTATCCAAAGGGTACTAAGTATACTACACCCCTTAAATACCCTCCCGCTATCGAATAAACGTGCTATTTAGCTCGTATACTATCGAATCACAAGGACTTCTTTGAGGAAAAGAGTCAAATTAAGGAGCTTATTATAGAGCGGGGATATAAGGCTATATTTCTACCGAAGTTCCACTGCGAAATTAACCTAATTAAGATATACTAGGGGTATAGCAAGACTCGATTTCAATAAGTAAAGAAGGTTAGCTTCCCAGATACTAAGGTTAAGGTAATAGAGGCACTTAAAGCTTATTCAATTGAGACTATACGGAGGTTTTATAATCATACGTTCCGCTAGATAAATGCGTATCGTAAGGAATTAAGTATTAAACAAGCTACTTAGTGTATAAAGAAGCAAAAACGCCATAGAACGATATCTAAAAGGGTAATGGATGAATGGGATAATATGTAAAAGCAAGGGGAAGCAGGTAGCTAAATAATAGGCTAGGTTTATGGATTTAGTTCAAGGGAAAGTGAGCTTGAAACCTATGTAATTATGGCCCTACTATATATATAATATGTATAGCACCAGAAAAAGCTATATTTAGTACTTGGGAGGGTTCTATTAAGCTTATAGGGCTTAATTATTATTATTCTATTAATAATAAGGCTGGTGAGATGCCCTAATCTCTCCCTGGAGTCCGGGCTCACGTGACCTTAGTGAGCAAATATTTTTGCGCTTTGTATCCGTTCCGCTGCGGCCAGAGTTGTACTGGTTCGGAGCGGAATAACTGTTTTTCCGGAGGAACACCAAAACTCTGGTTCTTTGTTTACATGTAATTAAACCACTTAATCACTTGATTACTCCACAACCACGATACCAGAAGACACTGTATTTAATTCTACCGATAAAGGGACCCTCCGGCCTAACGAGAATCCACTGTGCAAGAAGGGGGACACCTTTAAGCCTATGCAATTGCCCGACTTTGGCTAGGAAATCACGCTCCCTGAGAACACCTCCCCCGATGACCCTATTACCTTATTTACTATATATTATACGCCAGAAATTATTGATTTGATAGTCAAGAAGACAAATAAGTATCAACGAGAACCTCAAGACGATTCCTGCCCTCGTGCGAGAGCAAAGGAGTGGTACCCAACGTCTCGCGGAGAGATTTATATCTACCTGGCAATTCGTATTTATATGATATTGCACGTGGATAATGAGATCGTAAACTATTGGAATACAAGGGACTTTACCCCCTCGTACCCAATTGTAAGCTATATGAGCAGGGACAGGTTCCAGGAGCTCCATATGCGTGTGCGATTCTATAGAAATCAGGAACAAGGCCCATACGAGAAGGTAGCCCCCATTTTCCTGTCCCTTTTATCTGAAACTAGCTAATAAACTACTAAGCAGGTTAAAGCCTTAAGTACACATATTCAAGCGATTAATTTGAGAGTTTGGAAGCCTGGACGGGACTTGGCAATTAATGAGATAATTATACGATTTGAAGGCCGATCAAAAGAGACCACTATAGTTCCAAATAAGCCCACACCTACAGGATATAAGGTCTAGGGAGCAGCATAGAGGGGGTTCTTACTCGTATGGAACTGGCATATTCCTGGACAAAAAAATGGGCCTGTGGGAGTACGTACTCCTAGGGAGCTTGGTGGGATAATTAAGGCTGGAAATGGTGGAAACAAGACACAAGCAGTAGTCCTGCACCTGATCAAAAGACTGCCTAAGCCTCCTAAGGGCTCTAGCTATCACGTTTACCTTGATAATCTCTTTGTTTCTACTCGCTTTATCTAATATGCCCGCTCCCAGGGAGTTGCAATTACTGGGACATGCAGGACAACTAGTGGAGTTATTAAGGAGCTTCTTGACCTCCAGAAATCAGACAAAAAGGATGTAATCCCTTGGGGAGAGACCTACTCTATGTATATGCCTAATAGAGAGGTGTGTCACGTTGGATGGAAAGATCAAGCCTTTGTTTTAATGATGTCTTCCTTTATGTCAGGTGACGAGCGTGTTTTACGGCTAAGGAAGAGGCCTAAGGAGACTTCTTCTAAAGCAAAGACTACATGAGTACCCTTTGGTAATTAGGCTATAAAGGTGCTCTCAATTCCTGTAATTGCGGACGGATATAATTATCATATGGGGGCTGTTGACGAGTTTGATTACTTGACTGCCCAGAACGCTGGCTTACGGTATGTGGAGTGAGGAGGGCACCAAGCACTTGAGCACTGGCTACTTCGCACGGTTCTAATTAATTGCTATTTACTTGCTTTATGTAGTGATGTGCCAGAACCTAGGCAAGTAAGCTTTAGGAGCCAGCAGGATTTTAGGAGCCAGTTAATTGGCTCTTTACTTGCAATGGGAAAGGACTCTGAGATCTGTCCAAAGAGAAGAATATCATAGATTAGTCAGGGAGCTGATTTAGTACCTGTGGAATCGCATGAGCAAGTAAGGCTTAGTAAGAATGGAAGGTGTATGTGTTGTAAGGGACTAAGATTCACGGATAGGCCGAAAAAACGGATTGCACTAGCCCAAATTAGGGCTAATCAAGGCAGGGAGAGCTTGACGCACTATACCTTCTTTGGCTATAAGCAGTGCGACGTTCACTTATGTAAAGAACGTAGTTGTTTTAGTGTTTTTCATAGAGGAAGGTAGAATTGAAGCAATTTTGGGGTGTAATTCAGCCCTCTAATTGGTCAGAATTAAGCGAAAACTAGTGTGCACGGACCAGTACAACTCTGGCCGCAGCGGAACGGATAGTCAAAAATCAATTAATCAAAAGGGTCCGTGCACTTTAGGCCTTAATTATTAATGAACCACGAATTATATTAAAAATCCGATTAATAGGTATTTTTCGCCTGGTTCTATTCTATAATCGCATCACTTAGTATAAATTAATGAGGGTTGTGGTTGAAAAGTTATTATGGGCGTAAAAGGGTGACCGTTTTGTCGTGTTTGCGTCGGACCGACTGTAGTTGCCCTGAACTCCTGTCGAGCCTCGGATAGGCAACCTTGTGAGCAAAGCCCGTACTCTGCGTAACAGAGACGCTTTGTGCATGCTCATGCCCTTATCCAAGGCCACAAATTCTGAAGACTCACGGATTGCTTAGGATAACCGTTATATTAATTGTATACGCAAAAGCTTTAATAATTAAGAAATGCTAGAATGGTAATCTGAACTCACATCTTTCATGGCAGAGGCCTTTGGGGAGACTGAATCAGGATTGGCAACGATTCTTGATCAATCGACACCCTATTAATAGCGCAATCGTATTACTGATAATTGCGGGGAATCGATTGCTATTAATAGGGAATCGATTCTTCCTCAGTACCCTACATAGTAAATTTGTAAAGGAGGTATATCGAGGGCCTAGGTGCGGCCTCGGTGAGTTAGACGAGCCCCACAAAAACTTTCCCACCCCTCGTAACTTTATATTGCCACATCGGAACTAAATAAGTCTAAATCCTTAGCGGGCTATATTATTAGAAAGGCAGTGTAAATCAGCACAATTATATAACTAAAGGTGTCTTAATACGATTAGTAATTATAAAGGTGTTTATAATTAAAGTAGAAGATACCCTAGAAGCCCCTATAATCGGCGATAGCTGGCCCTTCATGAGGCTAGCTCGCTTAGAATCGATAGCCGACGAATATGCCATCGATTGTTGTTGATTGGCGATATCGCCAATCCTTGCCAAGCCCGGACCGAATCGCGGAACAACCTGCCGTGCCAGCCACCCGCTGGAGAGTCTTCAAAGGGGAAACTACCTTCAACGATAAAAACGGAGTAACATTTTCGAGTGACCCGAAGCCTGGTGCCAAAGTTCGCCATTGACGAAGCCTCACTATTCATAGCCCCCACGCCTTTGACAAACGGCCCAATGAGAAAGCCATCCAAACACCACCACCCAATTTTAGGTTTCCATTGTCTAGTTCGCTCCCACGATTTGCTGAGCCGTTATTAAACCCTTGAGCCAATAGCGGATGAATTTTTGCATCATCACCCCAGGTCAGTTTCAAACGGAAGGGAGCTTTGTGAACAGCTCTGCCGCTTTTGACCTAGCGACCCAATGACAGAAGCACCTGAGGACCGGCACCCAGTTTTTAGTTTTCACTTGGGGGTCGCTTGGTGTGGTCGCTGCTTCCTAGATGCTGAGCCGTTATGGCCGCCGCAGCCAATACATGTCAACAATTCCTCCCTTCGGGATGAAGTTGATGAAACACTCCGAATACTCGGTGAGCCGAGCCGTCAGCTGAAAATGCAACCCGCGTACAAGAGAACCAACCACAAAGTCAGAAATGAGCACCAACTTCCCGGCCTCGAAGTTTGATTCGCTTTTGCAAATTGTGCATGCCAAGAGGGCAAATTTCTCACAGAGTATGCCTGGTAGCGCCCCGCTAAGCCGTCGTTGATGGCACGGGAATCATGCTGCACACAAACGATCCAATAAACAGGAGTGTAGTTCACCTGGCATCCATTTTTCATTTCGAACTTCGCCCCACCTCGATCAACATGCTGAGCCGTTATTACCAATTTGTCACACAGTCGGGCGTGTTCAACGCATGCTCGGTGTAACGATCCTTAGGAGTGTAGATTACCTGGCATATATTTTTGGTTTTCGAACTGGGTTGGTGTGTCGGAAATCGCTGAGCCGTTATTCCCAGCAAAGCTTTCCTCCACGATTTAATCAACTACTGGTGAGGCATTGCCCCAGTGCTTGCTCGTTCTGCTGACCATGTTATTTCCATATTGCCGGGGAATGGAAGACGGTCTGTGTATTTTCTACCTCGGCATAATTGATCTCTGCAGGCAAGTGCCTTGTGATATGTTCTAAAGGAATACTCATAAATAGTGAAGAATGGCAAGGCTGCGCAGTTGCGGAGAGCCTTCCGGCGATGTATTGATGAGGGTTGCCATGCACTGTTCAGGACAAGATGAAATATCCGCCCAATTACATTTTAGCCTCAAGATGTCGGGTACCTTCGCGAAGTCGTTGGGCACCAATCTTGTAGTTCTCTTGCCAATCAAGAGAAGATTAAATCTCCCCCTACAGTATTCAGATTTCGAACTTTGTCGTTTGGGAACCAGAGCTGAGCCATTGGGCATCAATGATGTAGTTTACAATTAATCAAGGATCCAGAGTAGGTGGAACTCCACCTCTAACATTACGACTTTGAGGCTCGGGCGTCATTACCGAGTAGTTGGACATTCATAGCCTGTTTTCCTCTCGACCAAGAGGTGAGACAGCCTTTATCCTACACGCGGTGAATACCAGAAAAAGCTTTGAGTCTCAGCTGAGCCTTTTCCCTCAAGTATTGGTTGCTTGTTCAACTCTCTTCTGGGCTTTCAGCGTTCCCTTGCTCCAGGCCGCTATCTGAAATAGGTGGGATTCTACATCGTTGGCCAGCTTTGGACTTATTATGGTGGTTTTTCAGACTGTCGGCGCGAGTAAATTCCTTTCCGCATCCCTCACAGGTATATCTTTCTCCAGTATGGGAGATTCTATGGCGATTGCGATCATTCCGTCTCGCGAAACGTTTGTCGCAACTGGGGCAATCAAAAAGTCGTACGGGTCCGTGAGTGGCTAGATGCGAATTGAGATTGAATTTCCTTGTGAACACTTTAGGGCAGTGAGGGCAATTGAAGACCTTTTTCTCTCGTCTTTTGGGTACGGGTGGCGTTGACCCTTGAACACCAGTTTCCAATATTGGCGGGGGAACCAGATCGCGTTCGGCAGGGAATTCTCCTTCTAGGTCTGCGAGTGTGCCATGCGTGTCTCCCATATGCTTCCCGAGCTCGCTCTCAGTTGCCAGTCCAATGATAACAGTAGGACAACCTTCAACTGTGCACCGGAATGGGCGGTCGTGCTTCTGCAAGTGCTGCTCTCGCTCCTCTCTAGTTGAGAATCCATTGTGAAAGTAGTTGCAGCTGAATCTGGAACATTTATATAGATTCGAGCCGTACATTTGTTCAAACCGGTCTTTCGCACAATCGTCCTTTGGTTGAGCATAAGCTGCCTCGAGGAGAGGCCGTATCATCAGGAGGATTTCCCCAAGGTCCAGAGCTATCTCTTCCTTCTTCACCTCGCCGTAGAAAGTCAACTGCTTTCTTGTCGATACTACTGCTTGCTCAAGTGTATCGTAAAATGAGGCTTCTCTGAATCGCTGCAATCTGTCGCTGTTCCTCTTAGAGACGAGGAGAGGGGATTTTGGAGATGTCCAGTGCTTATCTAAGAATATTTCAAGGGATTCCATGAACATCGTCCATGTTTCGTCTCTAGCACCCGCACCCTCGTCGTCTTCTTCTTCGCTTTTTATGGTCCCGGCTTCGAGATGGCGGACCCAGAAGGCGATTGCATAGTCCATGAAGGCATAGTATCCCTCGAGAATTAATTCCTCGACATTTTGAGTGCAGAAGCCGGGCAAATTCAAGTAGTCTATGCATAACGTTGCCAGTTTGATCTCATCAGTAGCGATTGGAACGTGCTTTTCCTCGACCAAAAAGCTGTTGAGAACGGCGTGAGTAAAGTATTTCGACTGCAGAGGATGAACTCACAATTTTGCCGTCAAGTGAACGAGTTCCACGGTCTTGTCAGACCTCACTTCGACCAGTGAGCCGCACAAGTCTTTCGAATCGTCGCGGAATCGTCGCCGGTCCCATTCTATACATTGTTCGTCCAAGTTGATGCATTTTGCTCCTTGGATCTCGTGCCACTTGAACGGGCGTTTAGCACATACTAACCAGCTGAGTAGCATCATGGTATCCTTATTCTGTGCAACTGAGGCGTGTCTGAAGATACGAGCCAGGATCCGAGAATAACTTCTTGGCCGTCAGCATGGAGCAATCAGATTCAGCAGGGACATTACGCTTCGTTAACCTCTTTTGGAAACTTATCAGGTTCCAACTCCTCCTCAAGACCTTCGATTGATGTTTGCTGGAGAAGGTTATCGCATATTAACTTCGCAAGCAGAAACATGCCTAGAACATAGTTAGCAATTAAATAAAGAGAAAGAAGAAGAAAAGATCCAAGTGCTGTAGGCGAAGTTATACCATCTGAAGTGTTCAGGACATTGAGAGCAATATTACTGCTCATATGATCCGAAATTCCGAACTTTTCCTTGATTCTTTCGGCCCAGATGGTGCTGTATTCCTTGATGTCATTCTTGTTGTCCCGAGCACTGATCGCAATGGTAGAAAGGCCAGCGAAGTCTTTTCGAGCAGCCCCGTCGTCTTGGCTGACAAAAAGACACCGAACAGCTTCCGCATTCGATGGCGGCAACTCTTCTATAAGATTTCTGAACCAGGAAGTGATAGATTTTCGTTCGTCTCTCGAGCACTCGTCTATCCCATCGAGAATAATGTATACACTCTTGCAATTTCTGATCCCCATATCTAGGAGCTCTTTCGAAGTTGCTAGGTTTGTTAAAACAGAGTCAGAGCTATTCGAGGCTTCTTCAAAGAGGTAAGGGAGCATTTCCTTGTTTTGTTTGAGAAGCTGCGCTAGAAGACCACGAGCAACAGAGACAAAATTATCGCGCTGACAATCCCCGTCTTTACAGTAAAAGAACAAGACTGTGGGCTGAGGGTTCAGCTTCTTTGCTTCTTCGATTACGAGAGATGCAAGGATGGTCTTTCCTGTATATTACTCAGTGGTCTTGTCCGGACAAATAATCAGGAAACTTACCAGCACCAGGTTTGCCATTTAGCCACAACAGTGGGGGAATGGTAGGAAACTGTGGGTCAAACCAATGTTTGAAGTTCTCAAGTTCAAGAAGCCATCTTCCTGTCTGAGGATATTGTGCTCGCATTCCAGAGAAGTGGTGTTGATCGCTTTCAACACTTGGGGCGCGAAACCAATTGTTCACAGCTTGGCGACGAAAATGATCTTGAGCTTCGAACATGACCTGGAAATTTGCCTCATTTAACTCTCGTGCCTTTCTAGCCTCCTCTATCTCTGATAACTGTGCTTGTCTCTCAATCAACGAACGGTGTTGGGACATGCTTTCGATTAGACCCGAAAAGCGGGCTTTGAATGTTTTCCAAGTCGCGTGATAGAGTTTCTTCCACACTAGTCTTGTAAGTAACAACATTGTTAGGACCAAAACAGGCCCAATAGAAGACCTACTTGGCTTCTGAAAATAATTTAATGCCCGCCGGTGGAACTCCAAGATGTCTTCGTACATGAAAACCAAGATTCTACCAATTCTGGGATCGGTCTGGAACAGATTTTGGTACTGTAAGAGAAGTGGGAGATTTTCGCCAATCCGCTGGTAGGCATCAAGAAGCTCGTTGAATGCTTCAGAGAAAGCGCTTGTCACCTTGGGTAGTAAGCAACTGTAAAGTGTTCGAAATTTCTAGTTTCTACTTCTTAACACACACCTGTAATAAGAACTTCATGGGGCCCTATAGCAGCATCAGCCGTTCTCTTCACTTTACCGAATAATTGGGAAGAAAAGAAATTGCTTCAGAGCCTCCTCTCCACGTAGTAGGTCTGTGGAAATGACCGACATTACGATTACAGGATTAGAAGCCATGTTCCTTTCACAATAACATATTTTCAACTGTGAAGTAAACTTACCCAAATAAAGGGCACAAATTGGGAACTATTGCAGAACGTGTCAAGCACTTTCCCGTACTCAGCCATAGCCTCGATGAATCTTTTGAGACGCGTCATATTCTGCATCCGCCGCTCCGACTGTTGTTGCTTTTGTATCTCTCCAATCGTCTGATTGAGTGTTTCAAGGGACGTCATCTGGAAGTTGTCTTTATCCTTCTTCTTCAGGTCTTTCTTGAATTGCTCGAGTACTCGTTCAAAGGCGGTAGCATTCACGTTCACAGCACCGACGGTGCCGCTGCCGCCGCTTACCATACCCGGGTTACTGGCCATTGTACTGAGTCGTGATGAAAGTGAAGTGGAAGAAGTTGAGAACGGCACGTTGGAATTCGCAAAATAAATCTGCCTCGCAAAGGCAAGCACCAACGAAGTAGGTCCACTCAGCCTTCATATCTTCGGCAACACACAGCACTGCCACACTCAGCCCAGGTGACACCGCATGCTGCAGTGGATCGTAAAATTTTGCACACGAAGGCATTTGATTTCTTTCATATCTAGAGCTTCATATTCGTCCCTGCTCCGAAAACAAGAATAACACGTCATAGCGGCCTCAATGGACGGAGTTGAAAGCCGGGCTGGCTCCTTGAAAAGGCTCTGGCCTTTTGAAACGTGGTCTTTTGAACCGTCCGAGGGCAGCGCCGATCCCGAACCAGGAGCAGTATCCTCGCAGTTTCTATGGGACATTAATTCAGCCTGGGACCAGAGCTATCTCGACCCCGTTAACGCGTATCCTGACCTTGCCAGAATTAATCAGGAAAACCCTTGCGGGCAGGACTCCTACAGTCACGTGACTGTATCGACCGATTCATTCCCCTCCATAGTCTACGAAACGAATGCGCAGACGAGTTTCGCGTTCGAAGAAAACCAAGAGGTTTGCTTCGGCAGCGTGAGATCCCTCCACAGAGCCCTGCGATGTTCTTGCTGATATTCTTCGAGGTGATCGACGTGAAGGCGCAATTAAAGACAACAAACTTGCCTCAAGGCTATGCATTCGCACAGGCAACTGCTCCGTTTCGTGATTTCCAAGTTGTTCCGGACGGAGATTACTATTCTTTGGAATACGACGGAAATAAGTTTGCTGTTTTAAACAAGAAGACGTGCGGCGGCTTCCAAGCAGTCTCGCAAAGTCAGCAAGTACGTCTGCACGCCTATGTGGAGGGCAAAGAATGGTCCGAAACGGTCAAATTGTGGCAGAAGTACAATACCTCCACTATAATAACGGTGGAGATCAACATATATGGAGCTCGTGAGATTGCCGATGAAGTAGGAAAAATAATCTCAACTTTCGGCACGTTCTTGCAGCAGCCTCGCTATGGACTCTATGGAGTGGGGTACTACAATCCTCATTATTTTCGAATACCGGGATTTGCAAATGTCGAATCACTAGACACGCCAATAATCACCATCGAAGAGCCTAGTTCGTTTCCAATTCAGAGCGCAGCGCCAGACGAGCTAGGAGATCCATCTCGAGAAGTTTCGTCCATACTAGACTCACTTTCACATCATGATTTTCTCAAAGAAAGAGCTGCAGATGTGAGAATTAGAAGGCCTTTGCTGTCGTGAGTAGCCTCTGGGGATTAATCCGTGTCTGTACACTGACTTAATTGCGTCTTATCAGACATCAGATGGAAGCCATTGATTTCATATTCCGACGGGAGACCGGCCAACTCCCTTCTGCCTTAAGACTTTGGCATTACAACGACAGTGACTCAGATGAACCATTGTATACACTGCCAAAGTTTAATGTTGCTGAATTATTTGCTGACCAATCTGCACAGCTACCAGCATGTGTTTAGTGGTGCAAAACGCTCCCAGCCGGATGAAGCAAAGGGCGGCATCTTAGCAGACGATATGGGACTTGGTAAAACCTTAGTCACGTTGGCAACCATTGCCGGGTCTCTTGACCGTGCCGACAACTTTGTTCTCACCGAGAGTAAAGAATTGGGTTCTAGTCAACAGCCCATGGCGCCATCAAAGGCTACCTTAATTGTTGCTCCATCTTCTTGTGAGTTAGAAGTTTCACCGCAAGAACTACTTCTTATTAGATTCTTACAATTCTATCAGTACTTCTAGATAGTTGGTGTGACGAGATACACAAGTAAGTCATTTCTTTTTAGGATGACAAGTGAATCTTACTCAACTTAACATCGACGAAAGGCATACATACCCAGGCGATCTCACTTTTCATAAGCATCACGGTCAGGGAAGAGAATCAGATGCCCACAAACTTTATTCCAGCGACATAGTGCTCACAACTTACGCAACAGTCGCATCAGAGTTTTGTCGTGGGAGGAGTGCCCTGGCGAAAGTCAGATGGTTCAGGATTGTTTTGGACGAAAGTAAGCAACCACTTGTGTTCTCAACTCAGTTTCCACTGTGAATTTAACATGCCACCTAGGTCACGATGTCAGAAATAGGTCCACAAAACAATTTCAAGCAATTGCAAGCCTGGAAGCGCTCCATCGCTGGTGTCTAACCGGGACGCCGATTCAAAATAGCCTCGAAGATCTTGGTGCTCTAGTAACGTTTCTGAAGGTTCCAATTCTGGAGAATGCATCTACGTTTCGGAAGCATATCACAAATCAATCGATGTCTAATTCGAGGGATCGCTTCTCAAATTTAAGGATACTTCTTGGAGCCACCTGCCTTCGGAGGACCAGAGCGCTACTGAATTTGCCAGAACCGATACCCGAGATCCGCAGATTATACCTCACCCCTTCTGAACAAGCTGAATACGACGAAATAGTCCTCGGGTGCAAAAGAGCAATCGATATGGCGGTCAGTGGACATAAAAGATCGAGACTCAATTCAACAATGTTGGAGTCATTACTAAAGCTTCGATTATTCTGTAACAACGGCGGTTCAACGCGCAACATTGAGACAGGGCCGACTGGGCTGCCCTCTGATTTAGATGAGGCTTTAAGTTATCTTCAGCAAAACGATCAAGCCAATTGCATTTATTGCACGGGGCCTATTTATTCGATCAACAATGAATCGAATACGGACGGCGGAATATGGATAAAAACTTGCATCCATCTCGTATGTCGAAGTTGTCTGCCCCAACATAGAGCAAACAAGCAAATATGCCCTTGTACATCCAACAACAAGGAAACTGCTTTATTGCCTGGAAGTTATGAATTTAAAAACCCAAGCTCGCCATCCCCAGCTGGCGCTGAAGACTCGAGTCGGCTTCAGAAGCCTAACCAGAACACTTCTCCAACGAGGTCGGAAAATCAGTACCCCTCTAAACTCTTGGCATTTCTGGATGACATTAGAAATCAGAAGGCACACAAAAGGTATCTATTTATGTGCACAAAGTCCATATCCCTATTTTCATCCCAGAACATTTTCTGACTATAATTATCACAGTATCGTTTTCTCCTCTTGGAAGAAAACCCTCACGCTCGTCGGCAAACTTCTCGCCAGTCACAGCATACCGTTCTACTGCATCGATGGTTCCCTTCCTCTTTCCGAGCGCGGAAAGGAGCTCGCCAGGTTTAGGTCCCCCGTGGGAGCGAATGTACTATTGATGACACTAGGCACTGGAGCAGTCGGGTTAGTACAACTATATTCCATTTGGCTTTTCCCGCTTTTTATTTAATACCGCCAAATCTAACATTTTCTAACCCAATTGAAAACACTTAGGCTCAACTTGGCAGTAGCCTCCCGAATCTATCTTCTCGAGCCACAATGGAACCCGGCAATCGAACTCCAAGCCATTGGGAGGGCACTAAGATTAGGGCAAAAGGAACAAGTGACCATTGTGCGGTATATTATGTGGAATACTGTAGAAGATGTAAGTTCCACCTTCCTCGGTCTTTATGGCTATATCCTCATTTCTAAACTAACTCGTCGGCATGACAGAGTAACGTTCTGTCGAGACAGAAGCGCAAGCTTAAACTAGCTGGAGGTGGCTTCTCTCAGAAGGGAGGTGGTTTATCTTCCGAAGTATCGCAGTCTCTAAAAGTACGTCTGCTATAAGATCTACTTTTAAACTTTTGCTAATCGTCGCAGAGTATTTTCGGTGTTGATATTTAGACTAATATTGCCCCTTCTGCCCTCCTCTTGGCGCCGCCGAGCTTATTTTATTCTACTCATCACCAGATCCTCAGTTCAACATTTTCAGCATCAGTCTCCTCTCCGTTATCGTTATTAATGCGACTCTCCTCTTCGCCACCGCATACACTGTAGCATCCAAATGTGTTCCCGGCGTACTCAGACCTTGTACAGTAACACCCAACCCCTCAAGTCGGGGGCCGACTATACCTCCAAGTTCCCTGAGCATCATTGCGCGGGTTCCCAAGCATGTCCGATACCTAGCGTAGAATACATTCGTATTACTGCAATCAAGTCGGGGTCACACATTCAGTTCTGGAATGATCTCCGCCGGGGTCAAAGACGCCTGAGATGGAGCCTAGAACCACTTCCACGTGAAACGTAGGTGTGCAAGCATGAGGTGCAAGTCGATGGAGTTAGTGACAAGTTCCATCCTCCAGACACTCTCCAATCTACAACCAAGACCAAATATTCGACCCAGCGAGAAATATTCACCGATGATCGTGAAATAGCTGCTTCGAAGTCGAAGTCTCCCGATTGAGTTACGATAGTCCAGATTCCTGTGACCCGCACGTCCCAATATCCTCGAAGCTGTTCAACTTTTCGCCAGACAACGTACACAAAACGAGCCCATGAACGCTTCTAGGATGTCAATCTTGAATCAGTAATAGAACCAACAAAAGAGCTCTGTAGGCAACAGAAACAGCGAGAATAGAGCAGAAAGCAAGACCGATTCTGAAATATTTTCGCAGCGCTCCCAATTGGACATGGTCAATCTCCCACCACGAACAATGTCCCTCTTCTCGAAAAAGCTGACAGCTCTCCCTCAACTCGGCACAGGCAACATTAAACAAAACGACGAAAACCTTTGCCCTCTTCTCCAAACTCCCCGCGGAGCTGCGAATCAAGATTTTGGGCCATGCTTCCGAAATTTCTCATACTGTTGGACTAACTCTTGGCGACCAATAGAGACCACCGAAAGAACGAGCAATCGAAGGGTAGATTGGAGTTCCAACCCTTTTCAACGTGAGCAAGTAAGCCCGCGGGGAGGCCATGAAACATTATACCTTGTGCTCAAAACGCTGCACCAGCGAAGGTGGTGCCTGCTCGCAACTACAATTATTTGCCGACCAACCTAACACCTTTTGCGGCGATCGACATGTCTACGTTAATTTCTCCGTTGGTTGGGTTATGCATGGCACGCTCTGTAAAAGAGCAGCACCTAGATTGAGGATTACCAATTAGGAGAATTGATCTGTCCAAAATCCAGATCCTCGATCTCCTGCACAACAATAACGGAAATTAACTAGATGATGTCGACTTGGCCGAACTGTTCGGCGCCCCCACAGATCCACGAGAACTGAATATGATAATAACGCAAGCTGGGGCTTCGTATGACGCTGTACCGGATTCAGTCTTTACAGAGAAAGCAGGGAAGTTCTACGGAGAATGTGCAGAGGGCTTGTTCAGGTTTGTGGACAATGATGATACAGAGGCGAAAGTAATTACAATGGAAGATAAGAGAATCCGAGAGATTGTTCGGGGTGTGAGGCTGGTGGAAGATGATTCAGACTGCTGAGAGCATCGATCTGCCACCAAGAGCGGGAGGGGGTCAAGTTCCGGGCTGAACTGCACGGCGTGGACACTGGTAATGAACTACTATCTCAGTGTCTATCATAAGCACGTTATCTTTGCAAGGAATTATGTAGACTGCACGCGAAAATTGTATCATAAAAAGTCTCGGGGCCAGAGTGGAAATATTTTTTTGCTCACAAGTTTCTGACCAGGCTACTTGGGATTACCCAAAAGACAAAACCTAATCATCCCCTCTCTATCTACTCGTATCAAGTGCACTGTCTCCCAGGTTTGTCTCTACCGTATAATATGCTCATATGTACTCCATCTGAGCCGACCATCAGGCTGCTTGTTAAGGTTGGGTGGAGCTGGCTGCTCAAGAGTCAAGACTCATGTCCTTCTCAACTGCCTCAATTCCGTAGAACCAAAGCAGCTCCTTAGGAAACCACTTCTTGCGTAAGATGTCAGCAAAACCACGGATTGCCAGTGAGTTCTCTTCGTGAGATGACAAGAAGCGCATGGCCCAAAGTCCACAAAGATATGGATAATCAAGAGGCCAGTCCCCAGGAGGATCCGTCGGATGCGTGTCAGACTCGTGTCGCCGCCACTCCAAAAAGCACAAGAATTGAGGTCCCGGTCGATCCAGCTTTATCTTCATGCCAGTCTTGTTCCATGTCATGCCAATTTGTTCCGGGCCGAGGCCGTCTATAGGGGCCACGCCCTCCTCGGGTTCACTCGGGACACCCAGCCTCTTCAGCACGTTCTTCTTGGTAAGAATCCTTCGGGCCAGGCGCTTTTCGAGGAAGATGGGGAAATCCTTCGGGACAAGCCACTTATTGATCTTAGTAGCTTGCACTCCCGATGAGTCCGCAAAGCTCTTGAGCTCTGGGTCATTTTCAATGGCCAGGTTGCAGATCTGAGCTGCGTTGCTCCTGAGGACATCTTGAACGATGGGGTGAATGTGGCTGAGTTCGAGGAAATCGGATATCGAGAAGTAGGAGACGATATGCACCAAGACTTCAGTGGGAAGTTTGGTCAGATAGTCGCGAGTCAGATAGCCACGAGGTTGAGTCGACATCGTTGCGGGCATTTGTTGGCCTTGTTGATGCTGTGTTGATGGATGAGGACTTGATGGCGATTTACCGTCGGAGATAGGTCGTTGAATGTTGGGGAATGTAGGAGGAAAGAGCAGGTCGCATTTTGTGACCTTTTTGTACGCTTCTGCTTAGGCTGTTTTCAATCGAAGACAGTCCATGAACAATATGTTGTTTCAACTGTGTCCAAAGAAACTAACCCATTTTCACTTGTTCAGCCTCCCTATGCTTGTTCTAAGTTTGAATTCAAATACTGGATTTTTGTACTTAAGTGGTCGACCAAGACTGGAATCACTCGCTTTTGCAACATAATGCCACATCTTGGGACGAAAGCCAGTCCAATTCACCCCGCAGAATTTTCAAGACACGAGTTTAGAACGACTGAGACCCGGGTGATAATTCATATCCAGATTTTAAATCTGTCCAAAGTTCGTCTCTAACGCGTCTTTAATTTCGCATCAAACCTTCCTATATCATCATTTGTTCTTTTTACAAGCTGCCCTCAACTCCCCCTCTCAACAGGTCAACACCGAACCCCAAATACTCAAGATGTCTGGCAAGAAGAACGGCAGGAAGCGGAAACGTGTCCTGATGGACATGAGAACCCGAGGTCGAAAGAAAAAGAAAGCAGTAGCAAAGATCGACTATCTCACCAACATGCCACCAAAAATCCTCCTCCGAATCCTCTCTCACGTTCCGATGAAGTCCTTCCTCGATCTCTACCAAACACACCCTCAACTCCGACGGCTTATGCGCTCCCACGCGTCCACAATCTGCAACTTCACTATCCTGGAACGCTTTCCATTCGAAGCCTGGAAATTTGAAGCAAAGGATGTTCAGGGCTGGTTGACTCCGACTGCTGGTCTCATCTGTGGCAAGCCGAGAAAGGACACAGGGTTAGTGGTTCCGGGTCTACAACTTCAGCTTTACGAGCCTGGCCCACATTTCTTGTTCTTTCTTGAAAAGCAGGTTCTCCAGTTCGACAGCGAAGGAAAGGTGATTGGGGATATGATGGCAGCTATTCAGAAGTTCATGAATGAACTAAACAAAGAGACGCCGGTTGTTTACGGCGGACAAGACTATCCTTGCTGGGTTTGGCTAAGGGAGATGGTTTGGTATCACGGCGTTCCGTCATAAGATTGAGGGAGTAAGGATAAGACGAAAGAAAGACGCTGTGAAGTTTCGGGCGATGTGGAGTGCGGGAAAAGCTTGTTGTCGCGAGAACAGTGAATCGGAGGTTGTTTTTAGGAACAAGCCAGAGCTCGCTTAACCTAGGAGCAATTCACATTGAGTTAGCAACAGACCCTCGGAGGCTCTCGATTCTGAGAAATCGAAACGTGTACTAGCTCACTTTCAATTCCCCAAGGGTGAGATATTTCTGAAATAATTGGAAGCTTGATTGTCATGCAACCTTCATCCCGTTCTTTCTCTTATCTCACAAATTTCACAATTCCTGGCTACTAGCATCAGGCAACTGTGTTGCTTTCTATTATACCTCGATCCCAAGTCGTTCTCTCAATCTGAATAAAACTACTTACTTATCCATAACCTTAACTCCAATTTTGACAGTCCTGACTCTGTGTACCCTCACTTTCGTGTACGGCATCAACCTCATCCACCACTTATTCCTAATATTCCCCACCAACACTGCAGCTAACCCGAATTAACTCTCTGCAGCCTGTGCGCACCGATTACACACCGCGATCTCGAGACTAATTAATATGATGTCCTCCGGCCGCGATTACCTTATTTATCTCCCTTCGGACCTCCTCACCAAAATTCTTGCCGAGATTCCCTTGTCTTCATTCCTCGACCTCACAAATACAGCTAGAGGCATTCCAGCATTTATCAAACCAAAAATAGTAGCCATCTGCAATGCTGCCATTTGATCCAGATTCCCGAACGAAGACAAACTCCTCCAGACATATCCTCAAAGGCAATGGGCTTGCGGGTCAACCATCCACGTCTCCTTAGAGATCACGGACAATTCCTAGAACCGAGGTCCGGACTTGCGAGAGCATATTTGCCCCAAAATTGTTGCAGAAACAACTGCAACTTAGCCATTCACATGCAGTCTCTGCCCCGCGGGAATCATTGGAAGTTGCAACTCTAGCTAGGTGATCCGTGACCAATCTCTCGGAGTTTTTCTTTGGAGGAGGGATTCGTGAACAAAGGATAACTTTGAAAAGTAGTGTAAACCCGCTCGTATTCGCAGCTTTGCCTTTTCTTGACATTGGCAGGATTCGACATGTCTCCTCCCATAGATAACGACGAAACTACGATGAAGCCAAAGGAAGCGAGATTTCGCCAGATTGTATGGTACTACGGGGTTGGCGAGGGCTGGAGAGGAGGAAAAATGAGGTAGGACAACACAAACCGCGAAACTTGGTTTGAGATTTGGATAGGCAACTTGGAGATGGGTCGGAGCAGAACTCATCCAAGCTCCGGAAGACAATAGGGAAGTCAAAATGCGCTCTACAAAAAGCACGAAATGGAGGCGGTCATGAATCCTTATTCTTGGATACCCTCCCTGAAAAAACTGCGGCAAAGTTGGGAAAACATCCGCATTCATTTGTCGTCAAAGAAGTTGACCTGAACGGTCATATCATCCCTCGCATTTCCGGAGAACAAAGACGCCGCACCAACAATGGCACAAAGCACCTCCTCATCGCCACAGAGAAGTGCGTTTCCCACCGAATGAGACGTGCAATTCTCATCCAGCACAACAAAATCTTCTTCGGTGACCCGTCTGTCATCTTTCGGAATTATCTTCGATAGCCTTTCATTTTCCTCTCTGCCTTTTGGCATCCCATTGAGACTCCCCTCCTTCTACGCCTGCAACCACATCTCTACCAATTGTACAGAGTGCTCACCGGATATACAATCTTACAGCCCATCAGTCACGAGAATTATAAACACATTCCTCTCTTAACCTTATTGTAGTAATGGTAAGCTCCGTATTTAGGTAAGGTGGGGTCAAACACACCTTCTCATCTCTCGGTTTGAATGACCAAAGTGCATAAAGCTCCTTCCCTACTTCATTTGGCCATTTCCACATTCTGTCCCCAAATCTTCTTGAAGGTACCATACCAAGCGTACGTCCATTTTTCTCGTTCACTACGCTCTCCTTGCCGGGGTTCTCGGCTTGGACCTTGGCTACCTCGTACTTGTCGAAGCTAATCTGGTCGATTGAGAGGGGGTTGTGATGTTCTCGTTCGTTAAAAGGTCGCTGCATGCTGCCAAGTACGCCGTGAGTCCGCGACAGTCTCCTACTCACGCTACTCGTGGCAAGTCACTACTTGGATTGTAGATCGAAATAGCTGGGAGAGAGCATGAGCTATGTATGGGGTGAGTGCTTCTGGAGGAACTGCAGGGGTTGCTTCACCAACGTGTCTATCGAAAACACCCCAGGAAGTCCAAGCCTGCTCCCTTCGTCCAACGCTTGAGGGAGATACACTCGCGCAGCGACTAGCTGATCTTCGCAAGGTGAAATGCTAGGATGCCACGAGCTGTGCCATTGCTGTATCCCACTGCCTGCGGATGAACGCTCTGGGTCGAGTAAGATGACTTACTGAACCTGGCCGTTTTTATCACTCTCGTGGCGCATCGGGTGAGAGGTCGCGGGAATGAGGACGGCATAGCGAGAGAGGGGTGGTCGCGCGTCTTAATTTGGTGAAGTGTTCTTCCGGCTCGAGTGAAATTTTGAATTGTAAGAAGCGCGGGTTATTGAAGCCGAGTGAGTCTATCGGCCATACTGAAACTAAAGACGTGTTGTAGGCATTTCTCCAACCCCGAAGTTTCGTGGATCATGATTACCCCGGATTCCCTGAGGTTCGGTGGTTTAGGGGTATTTTGGCGAGCCAGCTAGGCTAAGTTGGGCGCGAATGGCGTTCTAAAGGTTTATTTATAGGCTACGCAAGCTACGGCTGGTAGATGACGCCCCGTTTGGAAGTAACCAGCCCAACCTCATTGATGTGGGAGAAGCAGAGCTAATCAAACCTTGGCCCAACAGGGAATAACTCACGGCTTCACAGATCAAAATGGGGGAGATGACGGGAATGCTTGGTAGCCATCGCCATAGGAGCTCTAGATCTCACCAAAGACACGGCTCAAAAGTCGTACCACGAGTTGCTCTTCGTCAGTACTCCAAGCAATCAGGCATATGGAGACGTTCCTTGCTCTTGGAACTCAGGATACTCGCTGGCACTTATCCTCTGCCTGCTGACAATATGTTTCGAAAGCTGGAAGCCAGGCCTTGGACAAGTCCGGGTCGGTCTCAAGCTTGTCCGGGAATGGCAGAAGACAATGCCCCGTCCCAAACTATCTGCCGACAAATAATTCCTTGTCGCATTCTGCCGCCTTGGCAATGAGAGCATCAGGTTCATCAACGAAGAGCTGATACCAACAATACCCCCTCTTCACCACCAGCTAGCCAACAGCTTCACGACCTTGTGGGAAGCAAGGACGCAGCTCGAGGTATTGCTTTGAGTGTTCTCTCATTGGATTGCGGACGCTTACGCTTGGGGTTCACGGTCAAAGGAGGTGGAATATCGAGCGCCTGATGCAAACCCATGCAGGAATACTCCTTCGCCGAAGAAAGACAGAGTTATCTTCTAGCGTTCCGGCAATGGAACAAAACATTGCAGGTCTTCTTTAGAGAGTACACTGAGGTTAACCTCGACTACGTAGGTGCACTTGTGTTGCAGCTTCGCTTCAAGTCAATTTATACTTGTGTGGCAGCGGACCATTCCAAGGCAAGACAGTCTACGACGCCCACGTCACCGACTTCGACGAAGTCATTGACTTGGCAGTATCATGATTGAAGACGCAGAAATCCCCAACATACTCATTCTAGGGCTCGTTAATCGTCTCCGTTTATGTCAGCGTGATGAAGTGCCGGCATCGCTCCGTGAGAAGAAACGCGATACGCATACTGAGACGCTGAGAGCTGAGAGAGGGCACCATGGATAGTCCACTGAAGGCAAGACTCATTGAGTTGCAGATCGCAGTTGAGGAACCTGGGGCTGTGGGGATGTATATCCTTGAAGAAGCAAGGATCAGGGGCATCAAAACAAAAGCAATATGGAGCAGAGGAAGGGGGCCATGACTTATCTGAAGATGGAGGAGCGGATGAAGAATGTATTCAAGCTGCACTCTCTGGGCTCGCATGGTAGTTGAAATATAGCCAACAATTGTTGAAGCAAGCCAAAAAGATCTGGGTAGCCGTGCCCACGCCCTGAGCGGCAATATCACGTGATGTGCTTCTCCTTCCCATTCTACTGTTCTTCATCCTTTTCGCACTGACCCTTCGCATGAGTTCCCCTTTAGAAAATCGGTTTGTCCTATCTTTTCTGAACTCAATCCTCACTTCGAATAGGAGAGGAGCACATGCTCTGCACGTGATCTGCTAGCGTCCGTCGAAAACTCGGCCCCAACAACTGGAACCTCTCGCCACAACCTCTTTCCACCACCTCTTTCCGCCAAATCACGTCCCTCTTCCAAGACATCAATATCCACCAACCCGCAGCTGCAATCTTCTGTTGCACGTCGCACAAAAAGCCGGGAGGCCTCCCAACGGACATGATTTCCCCGGAGCTTTGAGCGGCCAACAAAGTTCGCCGATGTTTTGCACGCAAAGCCCGCCGCCCTGGCTCCCACCCAATCACCTCTCGACGCCTTCTCTACGCCCGTTTGTTGCACATCTACTGCATGGCAGACACGCTCAAATCACTGGGCCACACGAGACTTCGCAAGCCACGAAGGAGATGTCCTGCGCGTTGCAGCTGCACGATGCAGCATGGTGCATATCCAGACGTGCAACAACATCGGCACAGCTAAAAAGGGGGGTCGCTCCCAGCCGTGGTCTAGTGATCTGGTGATCTGGTGATCTTCAATCGGCAAGCGCTCAACGAGCCTTAGAGAGGTTCGTTCGTTGTCTGTGAGATATAGCCCAATTGTGGTCCAAGTTCGCCCCCAGACGGGGTTTCGAAACATTTTCTGGTCAGAATGTCACGTGAAGAGGGGATCGCCCCCCAAAGTCTATTTTTCAGGGCGCGGGAGGTCCAAGTCCTCGGATATTTCCCAGTCTCTAGACCCAGGGTCGGACGTACATTGGCTCAAGAGACTTCCGGCGAGGCTGTTGAGGTATACTTGGAGAGAGTTCGGGGGAGGGCCAAGCGTTCAGGGAAGTTCCTTCAGAATTCCTTCATGGACGGCTGCTGGATCGGCAATAACAGAGCTACCCTTCTTCTTGTAGAGTCTGAATGCTGTATACCACGTCATTGGATTACATTGACTGTTATGTGGCCTTTGCCCTTTCAGACGATCACGATTTCGACTCGGAACGCGTTGGATTCTGAAACCTTGACCAGAACTCAAGCAATTCGCACGCTCGTTGAGAATTGGCATCTAAAGGTTGGGACTGGCTGGAACTTGCCTGTAGTCTGGACTCGGGTCCCTATCAAGTCAATGGTCCTGTGCTCAATTTCATGCGAGCCCAACTCCTATCTGGTGTTCAAAGCTGGCAAATCGCATCTTCTAGGATTCGTGATCACGTGCGCGGGGCTGCCGACCAAAATGTTTCGTTCGAACTCTGGATTGAGCTCGGACTCTTGATTCTCAAACACACCTGGGGAAGGTTCCCTCTGAGATCCTTCGCGGAGACTCCATTGGTTCGGCTACGATTTTGGCTGGATGGACAGGGGCGAGTTTGTTTCATGCAAGCCTCATTTTTTGCTGTGGGCGAGCCCGTGCGAGGATCTCCTGCAAGGTGGTTGCCCGTTGCGATCCATGCTTTGTCGAGGCGGTGACCAAGGAGCAACTCTTCGCGTCGTTCACTCACAGGAATGTCATCGTTGTAATCGTACTCGCTTGGACGAACCGTTCGAGCATGAGCAGGTCCATCCATAGAGGTTGCACGTCCTCTACTAAGCAAGTGCCTATCATGCTCTTCCCACAATCTGATTTCTTGATTTGCTCCAACATTCTCCAGCCAATGTAATGCAAGACCTCACTCTGCCTGATACGCTATGCGAAGGGAGAGTTTGTTTTGCTTTGAGGAAACTTTGATTTTCGTAACTGAGATGGCTGACCAGGCGCTAGACATACACCGCTCAGTATAGCGCCCTCGTTCACAAGGGTGAGGCTTCGCTCATGAATGTCCAATGGTGCTTCCATTCAGCACAGACTCTCGCGTTGATCAGCCCGGAATCTTCTTTGTTGATCTATTGCAAATGGCCACCCTCGTAATCCTTTCATTCCAACTCGATCGTCTTACCTGAGGCTCTAAGTATGGTGAACTTGGCAGACCACTTAACTTTATCTTTTAATCGACCCATCTCAGCACACCCAGAAGCATATATCTCCCTTCTTCATCCCACACCAATTCTTCTTCGGTCTTCCCCAAAATTGTACTCACGACCACTGTCTCACCACATATACCGTCTACCACGTCCACTTCATCAACACATTCTGTCACTCCAACAACGCTCTCCACATAGCCAGCCTCCAGCAGTATCCTGCCTACAAGTGATATGGCGGAATCTCAGTCCACAGCTCAAACAGTCGATAGAGAACACGACCTTAGAATTCGCATACTCGTGGCCGTCCTCATTGTCGTTGGCATCCTCCTCGTCGTTTACTTCTTCATGAGGCGGGTTCGGAAGCAACAACAAAAACGGATGCGAGATCTCGAAAATGGGTTGGTGGAGGTCAAAGAATCTCATGCCATGAGATTCTTAGATGATACTCTGAAAGGTGTTTCGGATAGATCCAGAAGCTGGGAGTCCTACCACTCAAGCGCGTTCTCTGGCAAGATTAATGTGCCTTCTGGTGTTGTCCCACATCGTCTTTTCCATCCAGGAATCAAGCGCTCTCGTTCAATCCAAAGTCCACAACCAATCCGCCTCCAATTGCCCCGCCAGATACCCTCCTATCCACATCTCAAACGATATCCATCGTCGTCGAGTACCACCTCCTTCAACTCATACCTAAACAAACCCATGTCACCATCAACAACGATGCAAACTCGAAGACCTGAAACTCCACCTCCGGCCCAAGTAGAGGAGATCATAATGAAGGCCACTACACCGCCACATCTGCGCCAAGTAAGATCTATCTGGTCTTTTTCTGCCGCTTCGTCAGTACCGTCCTCATCGCCAAGCGTCTACTCGACAACCCCACCACGCGCAAAGCTATTTGAGCCATCGCGCCTCTCAATCCCAAGGGACACCTCTCCGGAGCCATACTCTCTTCCTGCGTCTCCTTTACCCTCACCACCACTCAGCATTCACGACCCCGACGAACCGCGACCAAGACTTCACTCCCTCCAACCACCCCCACAAGCACGAAATCCATCACCACCTCCGCCTCTCCCTACTCCAAAGAACACTCCACGCCAATCAATCCCCATTGAACCCCTTCCTCTTTCCGCTGCACTCGACCAGCACGAATTTCCAAATACAGAACAAACACTCGCCCTCGCAGCTTTTTCATCCCTTCCTCCTTTCGTCGAGCGGCCACTGACCGAGGGCTCGGACTCAACAATCGAACGGTGGCTTGACGGATATACAGGCACGGCCTCAGAGCTCGGGTCGATCCTCGGTGAAAGCGAAGCGGCCACCCGGCCTAGAACCCGAAGGATTCAGTCACTGAGTCTCAGTCCGAGAGTTCAATCGGTCAGATCATCCATACGGCGACTTTCGGGGAGTGGGCCGCAGTGGATTGGGGCTGCGTTTTAGATCCGAGGGACGGGAGGTAATGAGAACTTGGTGGTGCAGGATGGAGAGGATATTGTAATGGGATGATATTGGATGATATTGAATGATAATGAAGTATGGTGTGTTCTAATCCGAGATTGTAACCGATATGTGTGCCGTGGCTGAACGCCTCGTTTTGGTGACACGCGTCTCTCAGGAAAAGGGAAGGGTCAGCCGTGAAGACGCGATTGTTTCGGAAGCGGGTTCCGAAATCCACATGGCATGCCGCATTCCGCGACCCGTCTACCGAGGCGGCGGGACATCGAGCCCTCAAGGTGCCAATCACCACCCAAAGAAACCAACCTAAACAATCGCCCATTGTCAGTGCGCCAACCCCTGTTTGATACATACGAAGGATATGTCTGACCGCTCACATCATGGCTGCTCTCGGGGAGGGGCTTCACCTGTCACTCGAGTCAAGGTCGTCGGAAGTTGTCCGTTGTGGGGCTCTTCCCCAGATTAGCCCCTGAAAAAGCAAATATGTGGCGTTCTGCACTAGGAATGGGAAGATGTTAGATGGTTATAAGGTAGAGCCAGCGTCTCCTGCCCCCTCTCAGACTCGTACCATCACGGCAGCGCTGCCAATGTTGGCCCAGTGTCCTCGCCCCAGCCGAAGAAGGATTTTTACCAATTTGTCGAGTCGAAGAGCTCTCGACTGTTTTCGGCCATTCGATATGCAGCATGGCTTCCCCGCCCCCAGGTCCGCCACCTGATGCCGCCTATCTCGCCGAGTCCCGAGTTCCCGAGATCCTATTTGGAGCCATCTTCCCGGCCGCGATAGCAACAATCTTTGTCCTCGCTCGTTTCTATTCTCGGGCTATCCTCATGAAGAACTGGGGATGGGACGATTCCTGGATATTGCTTTCTTGGGTATGTTCTTCGTCCACCTTGCTTCCTGATGTTGGTTCTTGTTCGCTGATACCGAACGTTTGTTAGCTTAATGGGGGGATAGTGTTGACTGTTCTCAGCGGGGTCCTGACCCATTATGGTGCGGGTAGACATGCGATACTTCTCACACTGCCCGACATCGAGAGGTTGGGCTTTATTGGCAACGTGTGCCGTTTCCTGTATACAGCTTGTCTTTTTACGACAAAAATCGGCATGTGTGCCCTGTATCTTCGATTGTTCGTGGAGCGGAGAGATAGGATGATTGTCTGGGTGATAATCGCATACCATACAATCTTTACGATCATTTTGTTCATTCTGCTTGTATTCCGCTGTACTCCTTTTCAAGGTGTGTGCTCAACCCCACATTACACTTAACGCACAATATGAAACTGACAGCTCAGCGAATTGGATTCTCACAACGGGGTCATGCCAGCCTTACGCAAACTCCTTATACGCATCCGCCATGCTCAACATCTTCGGCGACATCAGCCTCATCGCCTTCATCATTCCCAAACTCTGTACATCCACCTTCTCATCTCGATAGCACCCAGCTAACCAATTCCACACAGCAACACTCAAAATCGGTCGGAGACAACGATATATCCTCATCGGTGTCATGGGAATGGGGGTACTCGTCATCATCGCCGCGATCGTGCGCTTAGTCCGCACCATCTCCGAGCTCAAGAGTGCAAACAATCCAGGCTACGACCTCCCATTCGCAAGCTACGACGTGATGATCTGGAGCTCAGTGGAGCTGAACACGGGACTTGTCTGCGCGGCTGCGCCGGCTACTAGGCCGCTTGTCAGATTACTTGCTCCGCACTTGCTGCCGAATGAGACTGGTGGCCAACTGGATAACTCGGCGGCCAGGAGAAGCAATTATGCTGATGGCACGTTGGAGAGTGGGAATTCGCAGCCGGGGGACGAGGGGTTTGGTCTGGGCGGTTGGTTGAAAAGCGGAACTGGGGAGAGTAGATCTCATCAGGAATATGGAAATGCGGTATTGTGGGACTATGGAGGTCTTCTGAAGAATGAGACGTGCGTTGCTGTGGATAGTAGAGAACATAACTATTGAAGCCCGACATTGGTGACAGTCTCTTACTCATTTGGTTTGTGAAGTTTGCCAGGTTGAAGGAGCTTGTTATTCCCTCTTTCCTTTCTCGTAGCTCCAGATCCTTCCTAATTTCCGAGGAACCCTGCCCATTTACTCCAGTTTCTCAATTTTCTTTTCTCTGATATCCTAACATTGAGAAGCTGTAGAGAGAGTTGATGTTTTTTTAACCGCCGCCCCTAGGCTAAAATGGGGATATCATACAGCAAACAATACGGCTCATGCTTCGGCGTCCTTAGCTATTAAAATTTTATTATTCCTTTTTCACGGCTGGATATAAACATTACTAGGTTTTGGAAACACTCATTCAATTTGGGTTTTGATGGTGGTTTGCTGCCAAACCAAATACGACGTTCATCCAATCTGCTCCAGATTCTACAACCTCACTTTCATCTTCTCTCTCCTCTCTGCCGGACAGCTCCGAACGTGAGTGACGTATATTTTCTTCTCTAATGTATGGCGAACCAAAAACATAACAGACTCGAGCTGGTTGTGCTCTTCAATCCCACCAGGCAACGCCAAAGTCTTGTTGATCTTCGGCGGGTATTCCGGTTAATAATTGTGCGCACACGACCGCGACCAGCGCCAAAAAAAAAACCGACCGTTCAATACAAGAGCCTTTCCGGCCTCTAATTCATCTCATTCAATCTGTAGATCTCTCACTGCATACTTTCAAGAAAGAGTGGCGATTGATTCCAAAGGAGAAGAATGTTATCACGTGACCCAAACTTCCACTATGGCTCCCACCTCAGGAGTTCATTTAGTATAGCGGGTCTCTTACATGCCCCTTTTGATACCTGTAGGTGTTAGCTTATTTAGAATTCTCCTCGCGAAGCCTGTTCTGCAAGGTAGGATTTCCTCCAACCTTCGCATCGTCAAGAATCCCTAACTTCGTATCTCTAGATTGCCCTTTGCATTTCCCCTTGGCTGAAATCCTCCCATTTCCATATCCATACGCAACCATGTTCGTATAGCTTCTTCCAGCCGTCCTAATCTTGTAGTCTGTTGGATATAACATAGCAGCAGCTCGAGGACATGGGCCAGGTTATGTTCCGCCTACTAGAGATAACTTCTCCAATCCAGTCAGTCGATTTGTGAGCGCACGGCTCTTCGCTTTTTTTTTTAGTTGCGGCTGATGCCATCTTTGGAGCTCGAGTACTGTTCCATTCACGTGTCGAAATGTATCTACTTCAGTGTGGGCTCCGATAAATTTATCGATCGGGATTATCGCTTATCGATCGTTATCGGCTTATCGATCGATAAGCGATCGATATCGATAATTATCATCGATAAAAGTGGGTCCCAGCCATTAAGCGAGCCCCATTACATGAACATCTCGCTTTCTAGTTTAATTATAAACTGATTAGTATAAAGATTAGTATAAACGTAGACTATTATCACTATACTATTATATTTCTATTTAATAGTCTATTATATAACGTAGATAACACAATTATTGCTGATACTATCGATGTGATGGGGCTCGCTTAATGGCTGGGGCCCACTTTTATCGATAATCCCATCGATAAAAGTGGGCCCCTATCACGTGATAACATAGGAATATCTAGCTTTCTAGTTCAATTATAAACCGATTAGTATAAAGATTAGTATAAAAGTAAACTATTATAAATATACTTTTATACTTTTTAACTTTCTATTTAATAGTATATTATTATAAGGTAGACCAGCTAGTATTAAACACGTGATAATGAGATTCACACCGCTATTTCTTCCAAAAAGAATCAAAATTTTCACACTCTCTTTTATTATCTCCTTTGCACACAATAGTACTTCGTCTTCTATTATTCAAACATGGCTTCCGAAACTACCTCATCAATCTATCAAGCCTCTACTACTGTAGACTCGACTCAATATCCAGCCTCCACTACTTTTGAATCGACTCAATCCAAGGCTTGTTCCACAAAACGTGGAGACCAGGCGAAAGCTATTTGGGCTTATACCCGCCGCGGGCGTCCAGATACAGACGAAGATCGCAAACACCACTATTGTATTCCTTGCGAAACAGAGAACCTACCATTTATCTACCATACTGGGGTCTCCACCAATCAACAAAATCATCTCAAGTCACAACACAAGATCATTATTGAGGAAGTAACGGAAATCAGTCCAATTCAGAAGAAAGTACTTGACCAGCTACGGCAGCTTTACAAGAAAGTAGAGTTATCTGGCCAATCAACCGAAATCGATACACACATCTTTCAACGATACCTTGATCGGGCAGTTATTTACGAAGCTTTGATTTCCTTGATTGTTGTCCACAGTCTACCTTTTCGAATGGTTGAATGGCCCGAATTTCATACCCTTTGTCGAGTACTTAATCCAGAATCTCAGGGCTTTCTTACTACATCTCACTCTTGTATAAGAAAAAAGCTTGGGGAGTGCTGGGTTAGCTCAAAGGATATTATACGACGAAAACTCCAGTCTGCAATTTCGAGTATTCATATTTCTCTCGATATCTGGACTTCTCCGCAAGGATACCTTCTTTTAGGTATTATTGCACATTTTATTGAACGACAAGACGAGAATCACGTGAAGGCCCTTCTAGCTCTTCGTGTGGTACCAGGTCATTCAGGAGAAGACCAATTTTCGGTTTTACGACCTGTGCTTGAAGACTATGGTATCACCAAGCAACTTGGAGCTATTATGGGTGATAATGCTACTACAAATGGTACACTATGTCGAGCTGTTGAGTCGTATTTACTGAAGGAAGAAGGATTAGAATGGGATGCTTCACAATGGCGAGTTCGTTGTTTGGGACATATTATTAACCTTTCCGTACAAGCCTTTTTATTTCATAAAGTCTTTACAGTTAAAGAATTGGAGGCCCTTGATGAGGAAGAGGACTTGGGAGATTCGGAAGACTTACCCCTATCAAGTGATACGGAGAAACAGATGAAATTTCGACTTTTGGGGCCATTGGGTAAGCTTCATAATATCGTTGTACATATTCGTCGCTCTCCTAGTCGGATTGCTAGATTTAAAGCTCTTGCTGGAAGACTGATTCCTCTTGATAATCGGACGCGATGGAATAGCTGGTACACGATGCTTGATGTCGCTCTTGAGAAGCATACTCAGCTTGATACCTATTGCAAGGAGTATCTCGAGGACCTAGGGCCAGATTACCTCATTCCAAGTGAGTGGGAAAGGCTTCGGATGATTGCTGCCTTTCTCAAACTATTCCAAAGAGCTACTCTTGAGACTCAAGGAGATACTGCAACCATTGATCGGGTGCTTTTTACAATGGATGTTTTGATCCAATGGTTTAACAAATCACTGGTAAGCAATAATTTTTATACTAATCTTTGTACTAATCTTTGTACTAATCTTTGTACTAATCTTTATTACTTGGTTTAACAATGCTAACTATAGTATAATAGAAAACATATGCACACGATGAAGACTTTTGTAGTCGAATCCGGAAAGGGTGGGAGGTCTTTGATACGTATTACCGCAAGTCCGATGATACGCCTCTTTACGCTGCCGCTCTTATACTTCATCCGAATCGCCGTACGAAGTATATTAGGGCCAATTGGGAGAAAAGATGGGTTCAGCCTACCTTAACTAAAGTCAGAAAGCTTTGGGAGGAATATCGAGATCAGCTATCTACCCCTGGTGATTCGATACTGAGGGAGGAGGTTGGGCAGCCAATACAGAGAGAACTCGACGATTTTGATGAGATTGCTCAGACATTAGGGGGATATGTACAGGCAGTAAGTCAAGACGAATGGGAGGATTATTGCCAGAATGAGCCATTGGATATTGGGAAATTATCTGCACTTCAATGGTGGCGTCAAGAAACACAAAGAAAGCGCTACCCGAAGCTCTCACTTATGGCGATTGATATTCTCTCAATTCCAGCAATGAGTGCTGAAGTAGAGCGAATCTTTTCAGGTGCTCGCCGTACAGTATCATGGGATAGGACCCAGATGACAGCTGAGACGTTGGAGATAGTAGAATGCTTGAAGCATTGGAAAAGGAGTGGGATTCTGTGTGCTTTTATAGACGCAAGTGAGGGGCAGGAAGATTAGTACAAAAATTAGTGCAATCGCAATTATTTTCTTTGTGATTTATGACTCCTAGTATCTCAGAGACGTGATGCCTAGCTAACTACCGCTTTTACTCCTAGTTACCAAAGAAGTTTCTCAAATATTCTTGAGTAGCTTCAGTGTCTTCCATGACCCATAATTCAGAGTCAGATGGGAAGACGCGTTGGTATGAGCCACTATCCATGAGTTCCCCCTTACCACGTACCAGTACCATTGCTGCTTTGTGGCTTTCAGGAGATTGAGTAGAGAAGTTGAAGCCAGTAGCATTCAACTCAGCCTCGGATTCTGGCCACCAAGTAGCAGGACCAGGAAGGTCAACCCAGTCATCATCTCCCCAACACCAACTAGCAAGGTTTCTCCAAATAGCCTTTTCGCCTGGTGTAAAGAACTCAGAAGGAGGACTATCAAGCGTAATGTGGCTACTATATAATAATTAGTAAGTAATAGAAAGATAAGTAAAATCCATACCAAGTGTGCACCAATTGAAGCTTCTTGAATAGGGATCTCTTCTCCTCTCGCCACTCTTTCTGCCATCTCGCAAACTCAATGCGCTTGTGTGCCTATATTAGTTAGTTTTGTACTAATCTTTATACTAACCCAAAAAGAGGTTACATACCTTGACTAACTGTCTTTGCTTGCCATTAGCCGTGTCTCTCACACTACCTGAGATTTCCTCAATCTGTTCCTCATGATTGAGCTTCTCATCAGCCTTATACATCTCCTCAAACTCTGCCTCATACTCGGGATCGTATTTAATGTCTTCCCATACTGGGTTGCCATCGTCCCAAGCTGCATATGAGCCACCATGCTCGCCATAGCCAAGTGATTTTTCAACCGATTTCCAATCCTTTCCTTGTCGTTCTCTAAAGCCAGATTAGTATAAAGATTAGTGTAGGAATATTCTGAAAATACCTCTTCAATTTAGTACTCGTAGCAGAATCCTGTAGCATTTCCTGTTGTCTTGCTGGCGAAGCACTCAGATATTCTGCTGAGCTTTTTACCTTGCGTTTTGCTACTGTAATTGCACTTTGATCTGCTGCCTTCGCCTTCTCAATCTGACTACGGACAGGGTCTTTCGAAAGATCTTCATTGCGCTTGCGTGCTTTTACAGTGTTTGGGTTTTGAGATAGATCCTCCGGTGCTTTTCTCTTGCGAGTAGTAGTACGGATAGATCCGACAGAAGAGGCTGGTTGAGATGCCATATCTTTGGCCTGGAGAAGCTGAGGCATAGAAGGTGTATTCTGGCCGCTATCCTATAATATCGTGATTAGTGTAAAGATTAGTATAAAAAGAGTGCAGACTCACCTCAGGCTCTGGGGATGATTCAATGATAATCGGTGATGTTTTGCGATCACCAACGCGTTCGGTATGCTGATTACAGTCCATTGCTGTAGAACATACTATGAGGACGATCTAAATAGAGATTAGTAGATTAATTAGTATATTAGAATACCAACTTACAGGTCATGGTATGGAGTTGTGTAGTGGTATGGTTGAGTCGTTGAGAAGAGATCGAAAGGTAAGCGAGGTAAGGTGAAGCAAAATTGACTTTATGACGTCAAAGACTCAAAAAATTCACTTTTAAGGCATAGGAAATTTTTTTTTAAGCTATTACCCCGCTTTCTTTATCGCTTCACCTTAGCTAATACCTTTCCTTCAACCATACCACTTCAACTCCTCCATCAACCCCTCCATCAACCCCTCTATCAACCCCTCAATCAACCCCTTCTACGGTACGTCTCTTGCTTTATACTAATCGCTCTACTAATCAAGACATAGTGATCGCAATCTCCAGTCAATTATTCAACCATGTCGCGAACCAAGCAAACCAGCGGCAAGCGTGTCACTGCAGGCAAGGCTCCAAAAAAGAAAGTCATCACAAGAAAGGCACCAACTGCGAAGAGGAAATATAGGTTCAGACCTGGTAGTAAGTTGATTAGTAGAAAGATTAGTATATGTACTGACTAGATTTATAGCTAAGGCTCTTCTGGAAATCAGAAGATATCAGAAGTCCGCTGAGTTATTGATTCCAAAGGCACCATTTGCACGATTGGTAAAGGAGGTTCTCGTCCAGGAGAGTGGACCTGGAGGAGAAAGTTTACGTATCCAAGCTTCAGCTTTGGAGGCTTTGCAAGAGTCTGCGGAGGCGCTTCTTGTCACGGAGTTTGAGTGTAAGTCATTTTTCTTAATTATACTAATTTCTATACTAATCTCATTCCAGTGACGAACCTTGCAGCCATTCATGCAAAGCGGGTCACTATCCAGGAAAAGGATATGAAGCTAGTCCAACGAATGAGATTAGGAATGATGGGCATTAGCAGGATTGGCGAACGCCTTTTAAATGTACCATAGGGTAGTTTGGTTGCTTGGGTCACGGGCAAAATAACTAGGTCAGGCGTCAGGGAATCAACCTTTGCATCTAAGGCAAAGCAGTTAGCTAGCTAATAGATCAATAAAGCGATGACTCAAACTAATATTCTTTTAATATATCTCAAATTATTTATTTTCTTTAAAGGACTAGTATAAAGATTAATTAATCAATTAATTAATTAGAATAGAGAGCAGGAGGGGTAGATTCTGCCGGGCCCCTCACCGCCTAGATCGATAAATTATCATTATCGATGGTCGATAATCGATAATCGAAAAATTAGCGCGATTATCGATCGTTCGCTTATCGAGCTTATCGGAGCCCACACTGATCTACTTTCTCGTGATCCGGCCATCCCTGCGTTCTGGTCCCCGAGCAAGCTCTTGCTAAAACCCGTACGGAGAAAAGTGGGCGCGAGAGCCTATTGACGGGTACTGTACAACATGCTTCACGAATCCGAAATGAGTTGGGGGTTGTGTAGATGCAGGTCGAGGAGTTCCCTTGTGCACAGATCACCTCGAAGGTTCTAAGCAGCAATGCTAGTCTCGATCGAAATGGGCGAAAGAATATATTTAATGGCATTTAATGCTTTATTGGGGTTATCCAGCATGTACTTCGATTTGAAGGACAGGCTGACCTTTGCAGTACGGTATTCCCGGTGACTTTTGGAATATCGCGCGAGGTATTAACAGATTTCCCGGGGGGGAGAAAATTCGCTGTACTCTCGTGTCCCTTTTCAAGTCCTGCTCATACGAAATAAAGCGCATCCAGTGAGTTCCTGCATTCTGAGTCTTCCTCCTGGATTCGTGTTGCAATCAGGGACGGGGGTCCGCCTTAGCGCAATGAGCAAGAATGACTCATGTTGAGCCATGCGATACAGCAGGGATCTGTGGTGCTGGCCCACCAAGCTGTGCAACCATCCCCTCTTCCGTCTTCTGCTGATTATGAATGAAGGGAAGGTTAGTTTATGAGCTTGGTTTGGAGGAGGGGGGGTCACTTCGACTCATGGTGAGGGTTTATGAAGCGATTAGGATCATTATGAGGGTGGAAGAGTAGAAGGGAAGAGCGAAAGAATGGGTGTATATAGTGTAGTAGCACGCTGTGCCCGTTCGTACCTCCCACCAGCTCCCACTAGCGGAAACTAGTGGGAGGTACGAAAAGGCAGAATAATGGATTGAATGCTGATTGTGCGCATTATTATGATTTGAAATTTACGAATGACGGGCTTGTGAAGCAGGTAAGAACCTTCCACTTTTTCACCGAGTATCAAATGGGAAACATGACGAAAAACTCTTTTGCCGATGTGATACCTACATTTTATGATCACCAACCGACATCGTCCGACCCTTCCTTCCATCCCTCTCTTCTCTTCTCCTCCCTCCCTCATTCACTCACTCACTAACACTCCAAAACATCATTTACCAGGTCTCAACAACCCCCTCAAAACCTCCACCTCACCCTCGAGTCTCGCAACCCGCATCTGCAGCTCCTCCTTCTCCTTCTCGCTTTCCCTGAGCTTCTGTTCCAGCTCTGCCATCTGATCGACTCTCTTCTGTCGATACCGGCGCGCGGCAAGGGTGTTAAGAGTTCTCTTATGTACTTTTGAACTCGGAGATGCCGGGGATGTCGACGAACTCGGACTAGTATGAGTGGTGGATGGTTTGGGCCGGGGAGGCTGAGGCTGAAGCGTGGTGGTGGTAGGTTGGGATAGGGCTGGTCTGTGATTGGAATTTGCTGCTGTGATTGAAGTCGAGGGAGCGTTGAGGTCGTTTTGCTGAAACTGGGGATTGGTAGAAACGAGCGAGGTGTCGTAGAAATTCGTTTGAGGAAAAGTGTGAGATTGGGAGAGACTTTGATGTCCCATTGGTGTACCAGGATCAGGTGCTGTTAATAGCGCCCAGGAGTTGAGTTCCCAGTCAGACAACTCTGGCCAGGTTTCGGGGTTCATTAATTGAATGTTCGCATCTAAGTCGTTGAAGTCGTTGAAAAGTGTTGGATCTGGCTCGAAACAGTTTTCTGGCCAAAGATCAAGTTCAAAGTTTGGGCCGTTGAAGTGATAATTGGAGTTGACAGGGTTATTTCCGAGAGACGGAAAATCATAATGCAGGTGTGTGTAACCAGAGGAACTACTGTGGAGGTCGAGAGGCGATACCGTCTCTGCTTGGGCGGAAGACGATTTGGCCGGTCTGTTTTGAGCAGCTTGCGGTGTTTGCGCTGGCTGCTGGCATGATTGTATAGTTTTCTACGGGCCTGAGTGACCCGTTGGATGTCCTGGTTGATGTCAGAACTCACGCATTCCAAATGATTATAGGGAGTCTGACCTTTGGATAAGGTTCAAAGGAAAACTGCTTCTGGGGAGGAAACAAAGTGACGCAGGATAAAGAGGTTCTTTTATGGCAGTGAGTAATGTTAGTGTGCTTCAGTGGCAGGGGTTTGAGGGCTTAGCGTATGACTCACGCTCTAAACCATGCATTCCCACCCCTGTTCGGGAGCGCCGAGAAACTGTGGATCCGGTAGACGGATAGAAAAAAGTTGGGGGATAAAGTAGATATTGAAATTATATGCGATAAACTAAGTAATTACGGGAATTCCCTAGTTAAGCCAAGATCTGATTTCCAGACCAAGATCAATCATCCTTGAGAAAGAAAGAGCCTCCTGAACAGGGCGCTCCACCCGCTCCTCATGCGCTACCGAAGCGAGGTTCTTAGCGAGCTTAACCCCTGAGCTCGCTAAGCTGCAGCAGCCCTCAACCCCACCTTGGGCTCTACAAGAGAATAGGGTTACCCTTCTGTTCCTCTTCAATAACTTCACCATGAGAAACAGAAGCTCTCTTGACGTGCACCGCAACAGAAGATCTCCTTCCATGAGAAATAATACTAGCTCTCCTTCCACCTTGCGCGGATAATGACTCCTTCTCCCCAGTGTAATGAACGTAGTTGATCGCACCACCCAGTGCTCCTCCCCACGCTGAGCCTTTACGACCAGCAGTATCGGCCGCAACAACGATGTCCTTGACGCGACGGAAGTTGCGGCCGTGCGTGAACCAGTGGAACAAGCAGTAGCCAAAGACGTAGACGAAGCCGACCAGGGGAACGACCATCGAGATTCTGGTTGATACGGAGTCGGCGACGGCACCTTGAATTGGTGGGAATACGGCTCCTCCAGCAACTCCCTGAGAATGGATGTCAGCAATTGTGATCTTCAGAATCAGTTTAGAGTGTTATATACCATGACCAGGATACCAGCACCACGACGAGTATGGATTCCGAGATCTGAGGTCCAAGTTAGAATGGATAGATGAGAGACTCCTGAGAATATGACTTACTTGCAGTTCCTAGGGTGAAAATCGTTGGGTACATCGGAGCCATCAGGAAATACGTTGCCATGAGTACTCCAACACCACCTGTGCCTTTCACTGCAGATGACGCGGCCGTGAATGCAATTGCCAGTGCTGAATACACACACATAATGAACGAAGGTGCAAGGAAGAACGCAATGCAGACAGCAACGAATCGACCGACGGTGAAAATGATCAGCGCGTAGGAGAGGTAATTCGAAGCAGTTGGTTTGTCATAGCCACCGTTTTCAACAACGTAATTGATAAAGAATGCGCCAATGGTGACCTGGGCACCGACGTACGCAAACTGTGCGCCGAACGCAAAGAACATGTTGTATTGCTTCCAGAGAGATGCTTGGCCGATCTGATTTCCCTCTTCGTCAACAGCCGTGATCTCAATATTCGCGTTGTCAGCGAGAGTTTGTTCGGAGACTTCGGGGAGCCTGGTGAAGATAAAAAGAACAGCGACTGCAACACCAAGACATGCAACAGCTAAATAAACATATTGAACATTTGTAAGCGAAGTTGCGTTCGATCCGGTAAAGAAGAACTTGGAGGCGATGAGGGGGCCGACGAAGGAAGCTACTCCGTTCCAGGATTGGCAGAATTGAAGGCGGATTGAGGCTGAGGCTGGGTCGCCGATGATTACAGCGTACGAATTGGCAGACGTCTCCAGTGTCGATAGACCGCAAGCAATGACGAAGGTACAAACGAGAAAGCCACCGTAGGATGCAAGCTTGTTTTGGGGGGTGGAGAAGTGAGCTACGGGCCAGAAGAAGACTGCACCAAGGGAGTAGAGGGTGAGGCCCAGCAAAATGGTAGTCTTATATCCGCGTCGCTTTAGGACCTCAGCAGCAATCGGCGAGAAGATGAAATAGCTTGGCGAAGGTCATTATCTGAACGTTGAATAATGGAGGGGGATATCGACTTACCCTCCTCCGAAGTACATAACTTGGAGACCGGTCGACTGTAGCTTGGTAATGCTTAAAACAGTTTGGAAATGAGAATTCAAGACATCTAGAAGGCCGTACGAAAATCCCCAGAGAAAGAAAAGTAAGGTGATCAGGAAGACGGGGTAGTAAAGAGCTCTTCCAGTCAGAAACCCGCCTTCAATCGTGCCCCCCGTGGAGATCATAGCACCGCCGGCCATTGTGGATTAGATGCGTATGGTATCAGGCTGATAAGAAGTCGTTCAGGTGTTTCGACAGGACTATCGATACTGATTATGAAGAGACGCCCGTACAAAAATATTTCTGGAGGGGAGGGGAAGGGCGTTCTTATCTCACACAAAAACTTTCCCATGTCCCAAGACCACTCCTCACGCTGGTCTCAATGGTGGGCAAGAAGCTGTACAAAACTGTGACGGCATGGCTGATGGTCTCAACCAGTCCAGACCCTTTCCCACAGTTTTGTGTGTACTAAATGTTGAGGTGTCCTGCCAAGGTTACAGCTCCCCCGGCATTAGAGCTGCAAAGCCGAGCAGACGTCTCAGGCCATTGGTGCTTCTTCGCACAACAAAAAGTGTGGCATATGCGGGGTAATAGCGGCCAAGCGAGCAATCGAGCGAAGTTGCTGCGATTTGCGGGGGCGGGGCAAGCCCCGGCGAAGTCCGCCTTGGGTGGCCTCAATCCTTGCTGGACGAACACAAGCTTGTGCCTTGAAACCTCACGACTGTGGCGACGCTCAGAGAATGGCACTGGCGAGATCGCCCTGGACGCTGCCGTGTAACTGTCATAGGGCAAGCCACTGGATCGATCGATCTCCTTTCTCCGTGGGACGCGGCATTATAATTCAGGACGAGATCACCACCGCTAGGAAATGGGGATCTGGGGGATAAATTGAAAAGCCGATCACCTCGCACCGACATTGTAACCACCGACTTCTCTCCCGTATTGAAAGATAAGGGAGAAAGTTGAAAAAGCCACTCTTTTCTTAAGCAGCCCATTTCTTGGCAGGCTAATAAAGTCAGCATAAAAGGTCACACGGCCAAATGATGGCTGGCATTGGCTGCAAAGTGGCAAACCAATGGCCCAAAGTCTTGGGGAGGGAGCTATGAGTAAATGTTTCGCATCTCAACAAATCACGCAGCTCTCAATCTTGGCTGACTTGGAGCGTTTTGTAATTGGTCACTGTGGGCACGCCTTAGAGTACGTTTCTTGATATCCTCTAATACGTAGACACGTTTCCCCCTTTTCAAGATGCGCCTTGCTCAATTTAATAGCAATTCTCTTGGAGGACCATTCTTAGGAAGTCGATTGCCCTGCTTCTCCATATTTAGCGAAGGCGGGGTGGTCCAGTTGTAAGGTCAGGGGCTATGCTCACTAAAATGAAGCGACGCCTCCTACCAACACCCACCTCAACACTTCAACATTACACAGGAATAGGCTGAAATTTAGATTCAAAAATTGGAGAATAGGAAAAGAAACGTCGGGGACTCTTCGTGTTCATATATAAAGTCAGAAATAACTGAAAGCCCAGAATTTGGTAAGGGGGAAATAGTTGACATGAGGCCGAACACCGCCGTCCACCAAAGCCACAACTTGTTGCGCGACGGCCCACCTCATGCATCAAGTCGAACTTCGATCAACTCTCCTTCTTTTTCATTTCTTTCAACCACAAAACTCAATCCAGTGACACTCTATAGTGCCCGACTCCAGCATCGATGGTCTGTGTCTCCGTCTAATTCCCTATCAAATCAACTCTCTCATCACAACCCGCTCTTTGCCCCCACCAACCTCGCCTTATGCATTCTACCCCTTCCCCCGCCACCCCACCGAGCTCCGCCTCAAGATTTGGAAATCCTACCACTTCTCTCTCCCACCTCGCTCTATCGGAATCCACAGCTCGCTCCCTCTCCACCCTGGCGAATACCCCGAGCTAATCTGCCTCGGTGGCACGCATCTCTCCCACTATCATCAGCCCATCCCATCCCTTTTCCACATAAACCGTGAAATACGAGACCTCGGTTTCTCAATCTGTATATCCTGGTTTGAAATCTCGTAGCGGGATTCTAACAATTTGGATCCGCCGGCCTGCTTCGGGCGCAAGTAGGTGATCGAAGAGGGGAAGGATTTTGTCCTTTCGAGGTAGAAGTAAGGAAAAGGGCGAGGAAGGAAGGCACAGAGAGGTCCCTATACTGGGTTTCAGATCGCGATGTTTTTGTTCAGCGGCCATCCAACGGTTCAAGTTGCGGGTCTAAGATGGAAGTGTATTGGCGGCAGGCTCACTAAAACAGGATGTAGAAAGAGGACAAGGTTGCTGGGATCCATAAGCAGATGAGCGATATTGCGTTCGTGGGGGCGAGGTGGGTGGTTATTCAGCATGCAACTATGACCCAGAGGGGTAGGAGGCAGAAGGTAATGTTCGAGGGGAGGGAATGCGTGTTTTGGTTTGTTGATAAAGGTTGGTTTGAGGCTGGAGGGTGGCCGGGTAGTTTGAAGGGTATTCGGAGGATGCGTTAGCCAGGAGAACATTTCAGGGCATGGAGGATGCGCATATAGAGTCTGTCAGAGTGTATGGGAAAGGATGGAGGGAGGGAGAACGCCCAGATTTGAAAGTTGTGCATATGTTCCATGAGGCGGCTGAGGGGATTGAGAGAAGGACTAGATCCTAGGTCTCATTAATTGCATCGCGATTTCCGTCAGATCAAGCACAATAAGATTGTTCTAATAAGTGATGATATTCGGTCTTAAACTGGGTATCAATGTGCTGGCTACGTAAAATTAAATATCATCTAACATTATCCTCTCCGTTTCCATGCGGTAAAGAGAGCATCTAAATACTGTATACTATATTTCATAAATCGTCTCATCATGTACTGTATATCAACCGTTAGAGAATATAACCTTCGCCGACTTCGACATAACCAAAACAGGTAGCGGCTTCGCCTCCCACGAGCCACGTATATACTCGCAATGATGGCGCTCAGCAGGTCTCCCCAATATCTTCTCGTTAATCGCCACGTTTTTGACTTCCTTCATAATGTCAGACTTGATAGCACTCCATTCCGCAATCACAGGACAGGTTCTTGTGGAGGCTGTAAGCACTTTCAGGGTGCCGTGATTGCCGAGCGAGAATGAAGTTCCGCGCTTGAGGTCCTTCGCATCCCAGATGGCCTTCCGACCACTGTCCACCTGTTCCTTCTTCAGCTTCTCGTCCTTGAGCATTGATTCGTTGAGCTTGAGAGAGGTTTGGAGGACTGGAAAGCCCTTGGACTTCGATGCGTCATTGGCAAGAGCTCGTTGACCAGGCAGTGTGGGCTCCGATAAGCTCGATAAGCGAACGATCGATAATCGCGCTAATTTTTCGATTATTGATTATTGACCATCGATAATGATAATTTATCGATCTAGGTGGTAAGGGGCCCGGTAGAATCTACCCCTCCTGCTCTCTATTCTAATTAATTAATTAATTAATTAATTAATCTTTATACTAGTCCTTTAAAGAAAATAAATAATTTGAGATATATTAAAAGAATATTAGTTTAAGTCATTACTTTATTAATCTATTAGCTAGCTAACTACTTTACCTTAGATATAAAGGTTAATTCCCTAACACCTAACCTAGTTATTTTACCTATAACCCAAGTAACCAAACTACCCTATAGTACATTTAAAAGGCGTTCGCTAATCCTACTAATACCCATTATTCCTAATCTCATTCATTAGACTAGCTTTATATCCTTTTCCTGGATAGTGACCCGCTTTATATAAATAACTACAAGGTTTATCACTGGAATAAGATTAGTATAGAAATTAGTATAATTAAGAAAAATGACTTATACTTAAACTCCGTAATAAGAAGCGCCTCCGTAGACTCTTATAAAGCCTCTAAAGCTGAAGCTTAGATACGTAAACTTTCTCCTCTAGGTCTACTCTCCTGGACGAGAACCTCTTTTACTAATCGTACAAATAGTGCCTTTGGAATTAATAACTTAGCGGACTTCTAATATCTTCTAATTTCTAGAAGAGCCTTAGCTATAAATCTAGTTAGTATATATACTAATCTTTCTACTAATTAACTTACTACTAGGTCTAAACCTATATTTCCTCTTCGTAGTTAGTGCCTTTCTTATAATAACTTTCTTTTTTGGAGCCTTGCCTATAGTAATACGCTTACCGCTAGTTTACTTAGTTTACGACATAGTTAAATAATTAACTAGAGATTACGATTACTATATCTTAATTAGTAGAGTAATTAGTATAAAGTAAGAGATATACTATAGAAGGGGTTAATTAAGGGGTTAATAGAGGGGTTAATAGAGGGGTTAATAGAGGAGTTAAAGTAGTATAGTTAAAGGAAAGGTATTAGCTAAGGTGAAGTAATAAAGAAAGCGGGGTAATAGCTTAAAAAAAAATTTCCTATGCCTTAAAAGTGAATTTTTTGAGTCTTTAATATTATAAAGTCAATTTTGCTTCACCTTACCTCACTTACCTTTTAATCTCTTCTTAATAACTTAACTATACTACTATATAACTCTATACTATAACCTATAAGTTAGTATTCTAATATACTAATTAATCTACTAATCTCTATTTAGATTATCCTTATAGTATATTCTATAGTAATAGACTATAATTAGTATACCAAACACGTTAGTAATCGCAAAACATTACCAATTATTATTAAATTATCCCTAGAGCCTAAGGTGAGTCTATACTCTTTTTATACTAATCTTTATACTAATTACGATATTATAGGATAGTGGCCAGAATACACCTTCTATGCCTTAGCTTCTCTAGGCCAAAGATATAGTATCTTAACTAGCCTCTTCTATTAGATCTATCCGTACTACTACTTGTAAGAGAAAAGCACTAGAGGATCTATCTCAAAACCTAAATACTATAAAAGCACATAAGCGTAATAAAGATCTTTCGAAAGACCCTATCTATAGTTAGATTAAGAAGGCGAAAGTAGTAGATTAAAGTATAATTATAGTAGTAAAACGTAAGGTAAAAAGCTTAGTAGAATATCTAAGTACTTCACTAGTAAGATAATAGGAAATACTATAGGATTCTACTATAAGTACTAAATTAAAGAGGTATTTTCAGAATATTCCTATACTAATCTTTATACTAATCTAGCTTTAGAGAATAATAAGGAAAGGATTAGAAATTAGTTGAAAAATCACTTGGCTATAGCAAGTATAGTAGCTTATATATAGCTTAGGATAATAGTAATCTAGTATAGGAAGATATTAAATATAATCCCAAGTATAAGGTAGAGTTTAAGGAGATATATAAGGCTAATAAGAAGCTTAATTATAAGGAATAGATTAAGGAAATCTTAGGTAATATAAGAGATATAGCTAATAGTAAGTAAAGATAGTTAGTTAAGGTATATAACCTCTTTTTAGGTTAGTATAAAGATTAGTATAAAACTAACTAATATAGGCATATAAGCATATTAAGTTTACGAGATAGTAGAAAGAGTAGTAAGAGGAGAAGAGATCCCTATTTAAGAAGCTTTAATTAGTATATACTTGGTATAGATTTTACTTATCTTTCTATTACTTACTAATTATTATATAGTAGCTATATTACACTTAATAGTCCTCCTTCTAAGTTCTTTATACTAGGCGAAAAGGCTATTTAGAGAAACCTTACTAGTTAGTATTAGGGAGATAATAACTAGGTTAACCTTCCTAGTCCTACTACTTAGTAGCTAGAATCCGAGGCTAAGTTAAATACTACTAGCTTCAACTTCTCTACTTAATCTCCTAAAAGCTATAAAGCAGTAATAGTACTAGTATATAGTAAGGGGGAACTTATAGATAATAGCTTATATTAATACGTCTTCCTATCTAACTCTAAATTATAGGTTATAGAAGATACTAAAGCTACTCAAGAATATTTAAGAAACTTCTTTAGTAACTAGGAGTAAAAGCGGTAGTTAGCTAGGTATTATATCTCTAAGATACTAGGAGTTATAAATCATAAAGAAAATAATTATAATTATACTAATTTTTATACTAATCTTCCTACTCCTCACTTATATCTATAAAAGCATATAGAATCCTACTCCTTTTCTAATACTTTAAGTATTCTACTATCTCTAACGTCTTAGCTATTATCTAGGTCCTATCCTATAATACTATATAGTAAGCACCTGAAAAGATTCGCTCTACTTTAGTACTCATTACTAGAATTAAGAGAATATTAATTACTATAAGTAAGAGCTTTAGGTAACGCTTTCTTTATATTTCTTAATACTACTATTAAAGTATAGATAATTTCCTAATATCTAATAGCTTATTCTAGTAATAATCCTCCTATTTATCTTAACTTACTACCTATATATATCCCCCTAATATCTAAGTAATCTCATTAAAATCATCGAGTTCTCTCTATATTAGCTACCTAACCTCCTCCCTTAGTATTAAATTACTAGGGGTAGATAGCTAATCTTAATATTCCTCCCAAAGCTTTCTAACTTTAGTTAAGGTAAGCTAAACCTATCTTTTCTCCTAATTAGCCCTAATATACTTCATATAACGATTCGGATAAAGTATAAGAGCGGTAGTATAAAGAGGTATATTATTGGACTTATAGTAATATATATTAAAGACCTCCTACCCTTTCCGGATTTAACTATAAAAGTCTTTATTATATATATATATATTTTCTATTATACTATAGTTAATATTATTAAACCAAGTAATAAAGATTAGTATAAAGATTAGTATAAAGATTAGTACAAAGATTAGTATAAAGATTAGTACAAAGATTAGTATAAAGATTAGTATAAAGATTAGTATAAAAATTATTACTTACTAGTGATTTATTAAACTATTAGATTAAAACATCCATTATAAAAAGCACCTAATTAATAGTTATAGTATCTCCTTAAGTCTCAAGAGTAGCTCTTTGGAATAGTTTAAGAAAGGTAGTAATTATCCAAAGCCTTTCCCACTCACTTAGAATAAGGTAATCTAGCCCTAGGTCCTCGAGATACTCCTTATAATAGGTATTAAGCTAAGTATACTTCTTAAGAGTAATATCAAGTATCATATACCAGCTATTCTATCGCGTCTAATTATTAAGAGGAATTAGTCTTCTAGTAAGAGCTTTAAATCTAGTAATCCGACTAGGAGAGCAATGAATATATATAATAATATTATAAAGCTTACCTAATAGCCCTAAAAGTCGAAATTTCATCTATTTCTCCGTATTACTTAATAGGGGTAAGTCTTCCAAATCTCCCAAGTCCTCTTCCTTATTAAGGGCCTCTAATTCTTTAACTATAAAGACTTTATGAAATAAAAAGGCTTATATAGAAAGGTTAATAATATATCCTAAATAATAAACTTATTATTATAAAGCATTCTATTCTAATCCTTCTTCCTTTAGTAAATACGACTCAATAGCTCAATATAGTATACTATTTATAGTAGTATTATTACCTATAATAGCTCCAAGTTACTTAGTAATACTATAGTCTTTAAGTATAGGTTATAAAACCGAAAATTAGTCTTCTCCTAAATAACCTAGTACTACACGAAGAGCTAGAAGGGCCTTCACGTAATTCTCGTCTTATTATTTAATAAAATATATAATAATACCTAAAAGAAGGTATCTTTATAGAGAAGTCCAGATATTAAGAGAAATATGAATACTCGAAATTATAGACTAGAGTTTTCATTATATAATATCCTTTAAGCTAACCTAGTACTCCCTAAGCTTTTTTCTTATATAAGAGTGAGATATAGTAAGAAAGCCCTAAGATTCTGGATTAAGTACTCGATAAAGGGTATAAAATTCGGGCTATTCAACTATTCGAAAAGGTAGACTATAGATAATAATTAAGGAAATCAAAGCTTCATAAATAACTACTTAATTAAGGTATCATTAAAAGATATATATATTAATTTCGGTTAATTGGCTAGATAACTCTACTTTCTTATAAAGCTACTATAGCTAGTTAAGTACTTTCTTCTAAATTAGACTAATTTCCGTTACTTCCTTAATAATAATCTTATATTATAACTTAAGATAATTTTATTAATTAGTAGAGACCCTAGTATAGTAGATAAATAGTAGGTTCTCTATTTCGTAAGGAATATAATAGTAGTATTTGTGATCTTTATCTATATCTAGACGCCTATAGCGAGTATAAGCCCAAATAGCTTTCGCCTAGTCTCTACGTTTTATGGAATAAGCCTTAGATTAAGTAAATTCAAAAGTAATAGAGGCTAGATATTAAGTCAAGTCTATAGTAATAGAGGCTTAATAGATTAATGAGGTAGTTTCGGAAGCTATATTTAAATAATAGAAGACGAAGTACTATTATATATAAAGGAGATAATAAAAGAGAGTATGAAAATTTTAATTCTTTTTAGAAGAAATAGCGGTATAAATCTCATTATCACGTATTTAATACTAGCTAGTCTACCTTATAATAATATACTATTAAATAGAAAGTTAAAAAGTATAAAAGTATATTTATAATAGTTTACTTTTATACTAATCTTTATACTAATTGGTTTATAATTAAACTAGAAAGCTAGATATTCCTATATTATTATATAATAAGGGCTTACTTTTATTAATAGGATTATCGATAAAAGTGGGCCCTAGCTATTAAGCGAGCCCTATTATATTAATAGTATTAGCAATAATTATATTATCTACATTATATAATAGACTATTAAATAGAAATATAATAGTATAGTAATAATAGTCTACGTTTATACTAATCTTTATACTAATTAGTTTATAATTAAACTAGAAAGCGAGATATTCATATAATGGGGCTCGCTTAATGGCTGGGACCCACTTTTATTAATGATAATTATCGATATCGATCGCTTATCGATTAATAAGCCGATAACGATCAATAAGCGATAATCCCGATCAATAAATTTATCGGAGCCCACACTGTGACCAGGACATCGTCGACCGTATCCTTTTTCGTGCAGGAAATCGAGGCATGTCATGCCAACAATGGCCATCGTCAAGGACTCTTCTGAGTCTTGCAGAAAGCCAGTCCATGTGTGTTCAGACCTGAACAGGGTGACGATATGCTCCTCGCAGAAGCTTGGGTCTGTTTCTTTTGCAGCCGTAGGTGTTTGTGATACCAGGGCTCCAGGGGGCGACTCAACCTCGCCCTCTCGATGGTCCTCTCCATCTGATTCGCCATCAGAATCTCCTAGCCCGCCAAAAGACTCGACCCACAAGGCACCCAATTCGCCACTGTCGTCGTCAATTCCCGTCTCTTCTAAGGCATCTAAGCAGATAGAAACAGCATTTCCTACATTCTCTTGCCAGTCTTTATGGTCCTTCCAGAATCTCCTGAATAGTTTGGGACAGCGTAGGGCTTTGAAAAATGCGTGCTCGCAATCTTCAGATGCCCAATTGAAGGAGATGGTATTCAGGTAGTTGCGCATGGTGTCTGAACCAAGCAAGTGCATAAGTCGACGTCTCCTTGCATTCCGTGTGCAGAAGGATACTTCGACGCCGCTAAAAGCCTCCAGATCAAGTGGGCTCCGAAGGTTGTGCCGCCATCTCTCGACCAGAGCATCTTTCATGGTGTGACCAACACGACGTTTGTAGGTGATGATACCACTTCCCGAAATGATACCAAGAGCAGTGCCGCTCACTTGCACGGCATGCGAATCGATGTACCGTTTATCACGGAAGGTTCTGGGGATCCTCAATGCGCCCTGGTCAAATAGCTGGGTTTTCATACGTGATAATCGCTCTGGGGATGAAGCACAGTCCTGGTTGACATTGAGCCCGAATTCAGTATTCGCTCCGATCAGAAGAGTGTCAGATTCAAGAAAGTACTTTCGAGACAGGCCACTCTGGTTTGCTTCGACAAGCTGCTCGTTCCAATCTTTCGATGAGATCCAATGACAGTAGACTTCGGACAGATTAGTTGCTGAATAAATAGAGTGATGTTCGGCATTTTCCGACCATGGTACGATAGAACCATTTCCTATGTCGTATTGCTGGATAGACCCATGTTCACCCATAATCTTCCAGGAAGGGCCCCATAGATCCGTCAAAGACTCAATACTGGTCGACAGATGGAGGGGTTCATTATCGTCACGGAACGCACTTTGATGGAAGACCCAAGGTCGGCAGCTCCTCAAAAGTTTGTCCAGGCATTGGAACTGGCGACGTTGAAGGGTAATAACGGTGCAATTAGGTCTAGAGGATATTTCTCGAAGGGTACTGTCCTCGTAGGCGATATTGATCGGGAGTTGAAATGACGGAATCTCTGAGCCTATCAATTGCAAGTCAAATCGTTGGAGATGAGCGCCTGCATAAGAAAGCACGCCGAGCTGCAGTGACTGCACAGCGCAGTCCCACACGATCGGAGATCCAACGTGAACAGAAGGGTGGGGCGACAGGTCTATTGAGCTGAGCATCTCGCCACACTGTGCGGTCAGGGAGTGGTTTCCATCCTGTTTCTCGACAATTGAATCAACAATGTCCTTATTATCCTGCCCGAATTGTAATGTTGATAGTTCAGAAAGCACCCCTTTCAGGGTGAGCTCAAATGTGAGACCTAAGTTGAGGACTTGGCGAACTGGGATTTTCACCGTCTTCGCGATTCTCCGCCTGAAAGGATATCGCTCCATAACCAGGAATGTGAGGGTTTCGAAGAGATAACCGGTAGTTCGAAGCCTAGCTAAACTCCTGCCCGTTCGTCCAATGATGTTGTAACACTCTAGCAAACTGAGAAGTCTAGCCGATTTCGAGGTCTTGATTACTCTTACTACTTCGTTATTCTCAATTCTCGTCTGAAAATGAAACGAAAAAGAAGAAGACAAAAGGTCGTCCCTTTCTTGGGTACTGCCAGCTGCGGAGGCTATTTCGGGAAACAAAAAGGAGGAATCGTCGAAAACTTCCTTTTCTAATACTTCGAGCTTATCGAAGTACTCTCTTGGATGGAGGATACGGCCATCCGATGCAGCAGTCAAAGCTGGGTCATCAGAAGCAACACTTGCCATGTCATCACTGTCCTCTTCAAGCTCTATATCTGGTATAGTAACTTCGGTCGTTTCAGTGGACCCGGAACCTTGAAATGATTCCTCAGAAGGGATATCTGGGGATATCTTGGGGCTCGGTATCGGGGACTTCGAAGGGTTGAGAAATTGAAATGTATTCTGCTTGAGATTTTTGAAAGCCGTTCCTCCAATGATAAAGTTTTTAATGTGCTCGAGGTTGGGAAAGTTGGAATAGTCAATATAGTTTTCCATGTCAGTTTCCGACCCACCGGATTCACTTTCGTCCGAAGAGCCCGGTGGCAGTGGCGGTGACCGGTTATTCTCGACTTCATCGCCATTTCTATGGTTGGCAGACGCTCGCGAGGGTTGGGGTGTTTTGGGCGCTTTCGCGTGGTTCAGTCCAGGTATGGTTGAAGGTACTGTGGAGGACGCTGTGGAGTCAAGATAACGCTCAAGAATAGGAAGTTTATCAATGCGTTGGTTCAAATGTGTTGCCAAGTTGCAGGTATTTGACTTGTTCTCGGGGTCCGACATGTCAAACAACCTGCTTGCGAGCCATTGTGGATGCTTTTCGATGATTCTTGTAGCATCTTTCTCTCGGTAATCTGAAGCCGCGTTCTGAAGCTCCCGCTGGAATGGAAGAAGAAGCCTTCGGATATTTCGGGTAAAACGAGGCTTACTGATCATAGAGGCGGCGCTCTCTAGGAGAGAACGAAATTTTTGGTCCGAGAAAAGGATAAGAACAATTTCGTCCTGGGCAGTCTTTGGTAGTCCTTGCGTCATTGATCCCGAGGTGTTTGACGGTAGGCTCGACCCAAGTGCACTGTCATGAAAAGTGTCCAAAGAGGCAAGCGATTGAACGTCCCATTCATGACTGGCTTGTTGATGTGCGACTCCCTTGAACTCAGGCCTTGATGGCATATTGTCTTCACATGACCCGCATTTGGGATGATGACAGTCTGGACAAATGAATTCCGCGATGACTTTGCGCCCACAATGTTGCGTGCAACACTTCCACCAACAAAACAGAGGTGGCCCGCGCTGATAATTGGTTTCAGAAATCGTTCCAATGGCCAAGTTCTCAAAGCTCTGGTCAAAGCTTTTATAAGGCGGCAAAGCCAGTGCAGAGCCAAAATTTTGTGGCACAGAGTACCCTGAAGAGTTTTGATATGCTGAGGGCACCGAGTTGAAATTCTGTAACATTGGCGGTTGTGAAAAAGAGTCGAACCGGGGTACTGGCCCCGCAAGGTCAGGAAAGCGGAACAAAGGCTGCTGCATGCCCGACATATTGGAATCCATCGAGTTGTAGGTAGGGTAGCTCGTCGGGCCCAAATTGTAAGAATTCAACTCACTATTGAAATAATGCTGCTGTTGTGAATATGCCATAGGGAGGTGTGGAGAAATAATATTCATACTGAAAGGGCTGGGCGATTTTGACCCCTCCATATTGGCAATCGGCGTGACGGGAGAAGGCTTCTGCTCAGCTAGATTGATAATTGTTCTTGCATCAACATTTGTAGCTTCGACAAGACGAAGAATAGGCAGACTGATATGCTCCATATGCTTGGCGAGATGTACAGTGAGCCTTTTCCAAGTTGGAAAGGACTTGCCACAAAATTTACATGGTTCATCCTCTGGTCGATTTAAGGTTTCGTGGTGGCATTTCTCCAACATGATCCATGCGGGTTCTGTAAGGCGAGCATTCTCAATGGCGGCCTTCGTTTTCTGCTTCGGCTAGCAGTCTGTTAGCGTTGATTATTAGCCTTGAAAAAGCTTGAATCGTACCTCTGGTAACCTGTGCTCTCTGACAATGTGCTGTAGGAAGTTATCTTTCCGATAGCACGGATGCCGACAGTCCTCAATTTGGCATATCCACCACTCCAGGTGTCGGTGGCGTTCATTCTCGTGACGCACCCAATCTGCCTTTCTCTTAAAGGACTTAGGCTCCTTGCAATTCTCATAAGTACAAGTAAATGGCGCTACATCCTCATGCACATGCTTTGTCCAATCTGTAGGCTTTTGAACCTTTTTTGCCTTGAAGCACAGCTGGCATTCGAATTCTGCTGGAAGATTTCGGGTTGGTGGCAGCGGCACTCCTTGCGGGAACGTCTCATCTGTAAGAGCGCCTTCCCCGGGATTGGAATCATCATCTGAGAGGTCGCTGACGACCCGTGATGATCCTTGCCCACCAGCCTTGCTTTTGTCCACCAGTAGCCTGCCCTTCATATCAAGAAGGGTTGTGGATCCTCCTAAGGCGAGGCAAAGCGGGCCAGCGGCACATTGTCTCCTTTCGATCGCCTGAGAGTGCTTGACTCTCATCTCCAGTAGGGTTTTAAACCTTATTTCCTGTTGGTGAGCGATCCTAGAGACTAACCAATTGTACTGAGAATCGATGCCTGGATTGAGTCGCCGGATGTGAGCTTTGAATCCCTCATAGTTGGGCACGATCGGCACTTCGTCAGCTATAGTCATATCCCTTTGATCATCCACCTCGTCGTCTTCCTCATCCACTGGATCTTCTTTCTTCTTCTTGACTGTAGAATGATCTGCATATTGTAGGAGACGTGTCTGTGGTTGCGTGCTAGCGAACCTCTGATAAGAGGTTTCGGGGACTAATTCGGGCATGACGAAAGAAGTCTTCGATGCACTTTCGATCTGGTGAATGTCGCTCTCTGATAATATTCCGTTTGTACCGCTTGGATGCCCAAACTGCGACTTGAACTCAAGCGCAAGCTCATATTGACTCTGTCGCGGTGGGGAGATCCTCCCAAGCCCTCTTGATCCCCGAGCTGCCATATGGTTATCAACGACTCGATGAGTATCGCCATCTCTAAACAGAGGCTCCTCTGAGGAAGAATGCGGATTCGGATTGGGATATAGAATCGGATCTCGAAGTACGGATCCAGAAGCTGGAGGGGTTGTGGGAGAGACTGGGGGAGAGACTGGGGGAGAGACCGGGGGATATAATGCTCCGCTCGAGATCTTTGATGCAGACGATTCCCCGTTGTGGGACATATTTGCTCTCGTTCTGGGTTGGGGATGCCTAATTTCGAGCGTACATGGAGGGTCTCGAGAAGGTTATCGTTCAAAAGGGGGGGAGACCGCGGCTTTAAGTTCCGGCTATCGATCTGCAATCAGCACACATGTCAGAAGTGAAACAAAGACACGACTGAGTATATCACACTTCGATGTCCCCTCTGTCGTGCCTTTGGATATCTTTAAAAGCCTCCGAACAAGGCAGGTCGGCTCGTTCCACAACCCTCCCCTTATTCGGCCCGCGAGGTGCAAGAGTCAACACTTCAGCGCAACGGATCAACGATCGGTCGAATAGGTGGCAAGCTGCGGTAGATTGCTGAAGGCCAGAATGAAGAATCCCCAAAACATTGATCAAGAAGGAAGAACGAGGTGAAGGCTGCAGGTCGCAGCTGAAGTGTGGCAAATGCAAGGCTGCATTAGCGTTGCTGCGCCTTCCGCGTAGGGAGCTGAGGTCGGACAGGGACTTCTGCCTAGAATTCTCGACTCCCCTTTGTTTCCCTCTTCCGTTTTATCGGTCACGCAGTATAGAGCACCTTTTGACATCGGATTGCCAATAATTCCAAAAACAGGCTGCCAATCCCGTATTGGGATGAAGAAAATCTCATCTCGCTGAGAATAAATAATTCTCCACGCAGAGGGAGTGGCTGATCATCAAAATCGCCACCCCCTGAAGCCATCAAAATATTGTTGCAAGCTAGTCACGTCACAACCGCGAATATCCATCCGCATACTCGAATATACAACTACTTGGGCGCGTGTTTGCCTGAGAATGAGGTCCTCACTCAATGGACCTCCACATCTCCCCACTCACAGGAAATTGGCCTTATGATATCGGACTAGCAGGTTCTAGAGATGAAATTGCACACTTTTCAAAAGAAATAATTCGTGTCCTCCCGATCTTAACGGCGGGCTTCGAAGTACCCCTTCATTCCCAGCTATTTTCTAGACGACTCCCCCTTTTGGGTTCTTCGGCTTCATCGATGACTGAATCATTCGAAATTCAAGGGGCTGCGAAATTCTCCGGTATTGACTGCTTGTCCCACATCTCTCCTTGCGATTGCTCTTTCCTCTTCCTCTTGATCTGTACTCGGTCCTTGCACTTTCCTGCCTCCACCTGCGCTGGTCTGGGATGTAGGCCATCCTGAAATCCAGCGTTGGCTTCATATGCTCTTGCCCTCCTTTCTTTAAAGAGATCTTGACGTTTGATGGCTTCGATCTCTCCCTTCTCTTTGATGAGTTTTATTATACGCTCATGCGTCTTGCACGAGAAGCCACCCTCCTTTCCCCGCCCCGACAATGTCACCACTACTGATGACATCGATTTTTGTTACACGTTTCATCTTGATGCCCCTCAACATATCAGTTCCAACTATGTTGCGGTCCATTCGATCCCAATCCCAGCGATTAACTTTTTTGAACTCAATACTTGGAATAAAACTCTTTACGAAGGCATGAGTCTCGACCAGTATCCTTTTGAAGACTTGCTCCCATTGCTGGATCGCTGATTACGTCTTGTCGAATATCCCCAAAGGTGCAATTTAGCACCACAGAAATAGGGTCGAGGATTGAGGCCGCTGCAAATTGTTGCAGGTAAAAGTCAATTCGTATGCCCTCATTTTGTCGCATGAAATAAGAGTGTCGATTATGTACTGAGTCGTGTTTCGTCTTCGAGTCGAAATATCTGGGATCTATTTCAACAGGTGCTATTGAAAGTGCTCCTCTCCCGGTTCAGGTCGAGGTAAATAGCGCTTTCTAAGTCCTTCTAGTCACGTAGTCCTCTTCTATCTCCTCGTATCCGGTGTCGTGCGCCTTTCCATAGATATCGTCGTTTTGAAGATTAAAGCAGTAAATGAGGCTCAGGAATATCAGTATGACACTTTAAGTTAGATTGTGATGCTCTCGAGGGTACTTGCACCAGTAGAGCCCGAAAAACGTTGAAAATGTGAAAGTTGAGCCAACCGTGAGTCAGATCTGGAAGCATAGGAGATATGTGAAGAGAGCTCACGTTATTGCTCCAGGAAGGAAAGTTGGCCGGGGTTTGGGGTCACGAAAAACGATTCGACACAAAGTCGTCCTATATATAGACGGCCGTCATGACGGTGGACTGTAATCGATTCTGCGGTCAATCTTGGTAGAGGAGCTTCTCCATGACCGGCCCAGAGTGTGCTGGTATTACGAGGCTCATAACGGGACCCGCGGCTTCAACGTTATTAAAATCGAAGACTTGAATTTGCGGTACGTCATGTGAGTCTGGTTCAAAGCGAGGCAACTTGCGCTGACGGTCGGGGTCATTGCTTCCCGGTCGTACTGGATAACAAGTAGACTTTTACAGGAAAGCCACCACCTCAATTCGGACTCCAGTGACATTTCCTACTTGCAATGGTCATTTCCTATCACAATACTTGAAGTTTGCTGGGGTAGGTTGAACCACGAAAGAAGTGTGACAAGGGTGGATTGGGACGTGACCGAAGGAAATATGCTGTCAATTGATATTTGAAACTTCTTCCCAGGATGTAATATCGCCGTTCGGCAATTCTCAACGACGTTACATTTCGCTACTGAGGGGGCTCGGGTCTTCGGTTTGCAATGGGTTGCCTTGCTCGCAATCCCAGCTGACCTGGCCGGCCACGAGCGCGCCACGGAACGCATCGTCATGGGTCGGGCGGATACAACGATCTATTGCCATGCCGGTCACTACGAACAAGAGGTTGGTGTGGTCGTGGTGTTGCTGAGGTTGTGCTATTAGTTGGTGAAGACGGAAAATCAGTGGTGCAGTTCGAGTTACAGAAGGGCGTGGTCACGCGTGACCTCGATCTAGGGATATCAATAAAACTGAGCAATTGCAACGTTTTGTTTATTGGCCAGATAGATTGTTGTCATAGCGTTGTAGTGTTAGAGTCTATAATGCGATGCGAGGCACCTCAGGCTTTGTATAAACGAAGCAAATAACATGACCCAACCGTTAGTCAATTTTACAAGATCAATCACACATAGGGAAAATCTTCAAGAGAAGGCTTTACTAATTAAACAACTACGAGATGATCAAGACTATCTATGTGGCCCAAAGCAAGGCAATTTGATTCTAAAAGCACGCATAGCCTGGCAGAGGAACCAGACCTCCTCCGTCCCAGCGCAAGGAAAATAAATTCAGATAATATTCCTTCAATCCCAAAACACCCCAACGAACACAAACCCCACAGCAACAAACGAGCTCCAAACCAATCCATTACCTGTAGCTCCCGAGACAATTGATATGGGACTATTACTTGGAGCTGTTCCGTTACCAGGTACTACACCTCCGTTTCCAGACGTCGGTATAGCCGTTGGCATCATAGTGTTTCCCTTCGGAGTAGGAGAAGGTGGATTCCCATGCAAAGTGACCGTGGTAACCGGAACCATTCCAGTGGAAACACGATAAGGACAGTCGGTGACCACAGGTGCACAGCTGCTGATGGTAATCCATTCTGTTGAGTATATCACGATAGCAACGGGTCTAGAAACCATTGACAAGCTTGTGTTACGCGCTGGACAGTGGGTAATTGTAGGAGCACAGCTTGTGATTGTAATCAATTGAGTTTCGTAGATTGTTGAAGTGCTGTAGCCATTATCGGAAGAGGTGGAAGCGGAAGTTGTTCCTGGGTATGGAGTGGAGGTGGTTACCATTGGTGTTCCAGTGCTCGATGTAGGAGTAGCAGAGTTTGTGTTGGACATCAAGGCTACCGAGTTAGCTGATGAGGAAGACGGAAGTTCTGCTCTTCCGATGATCGGAATCGGACTTTTAATGGAGGCGTAGAGATTGAGCACAAGTGCGTTTCCGCATTGATACGAAGAATCGCCGCTGCAGGGGGAAGTGCATTCCATAGGATAGGAAAGTTGGCTACTACAAGCAGACGAGCCTGGAGAGTTGCAAGGCGCGATACTAAGGAAGTTCGCGCAATAACAAGTAGTGCCTGAAAGAGTTAGGTGGGTCCAGTTACATGGAAGGCGCATACTCACTATCCTCCAAGCCAAAGTACTCATATTCAGCGCAGAATGACCCACATTTGTCAGGCGTCAAGGTATTCGATGTGAAACTGCTCGTTGGAAGAAGTTGATATGGAGCAACGTTGTCGAGAAAGCAACCAAGACTTATCCACCCAGCCACGTCAGCAACGACCGGTGCTACACGTACAGCAAGAGAATTTGCCATTATAATAGATCTATAAGTAATTTCCAATTAGAGAGTGCAAAGTGAGGAAGTGCTACCTGAACTTTGCTTACTCTCAGGATGATTAATAAAATTTGACAGTTTCAAGAAAAAAGGTTCTGCGGAAAGGACTGACTGAAGAACTTGATTTGCTTAAGAAGACAGAGCTTAAGAAGACAGAGGAGGCTGATATATAGGCACATTCTCTAATGGGTTTCCACGCGCCTGAGACTTCTGGACCCGCGAAGTATGATCGGCCGGGAGGAAACATTTGCGCACGGACGATATCAGAACAAAGGAATGTGAACTCTTCTCATTCATTGGACATCGATTAAACGGTGACATAAGAACGACGGCCAGGGGCTAATTTCTATTAGAGAAAGAGGATGAAACTCTTGAATCTTTGAAATTGAAAAGGGGTCATAATTCCACATCGGAATGTAGCTACCTAATCACCTCGGTAAGCTTCCTGGAAGGCTAGAACTTTTTAAAAAAGATGGCTATATTTGCCATCCCCGCCACCCCGCTACTCTGGCCTCAGTTCCGTTGAGGAAAAAAAAAGTTTTGGATCGACTAAACTTGTCGCGTCAGCGAATGTTGGGCACGAGGGAGTGAGCTGAGGTGAGGTTACAACTGAAGGATTCAGCCCGAATCGGCCTGATGCCAAGTAGTCGTCTTCAACTTCTCCACAAACCTCAACATCAACATTTGGACTACCCCCAATGTAGTCATTCCCAACCTGCCTGACCTATCCTAGGAGATTGTCTCCGAAATCGTTGAGTACTGCTTTGACCCAAAACCAGACTTGACGGGGAGAAGCAGTACGTGCCACATCACGCAGCTCTCTTCACGATCCTACCACGCAGCGCGCCGCGCCTTTTTTGCAAATGAGATTCGCTTCATGCTTTGCCGTGTGGATTGGTACCAGGTTGGAGGTGAAGCGTTCATCCGCGCCGTGAACGAGAACCCTGTATATGTGTCGAAGACCCGATCGACACACCTTGCAATCAACCTTGCAGGCAATCCAGGTGTTGGCGAAGTAGCTACCGACTCCAACAACATCCTCTCAAGGCTTCCCGCGAGAAACTACAAATTGTAGTAGCTTATGACAATAGGAGACTATTTTGGACACAATTTCGCGGTGTCAAGCCCGCTCTGACGCTGGTCTCGATCAACGATACAGCGCTCAGGCTGGAAAATATCGTCGAGTACATGTTTCTTTCACACACCAAGTGCCTCACAGTTATTCGAAACATGAAAGGCACCGAAGTCATTCTTCTGCCAAGAAAATTTGGAAGCAGAGCTTCTCTCTTCGAAAGTCTTCATTTGGACCCTGCATTTCGGTTCCCCTTTCAGCATCGAATATGAGAGGTGCTGCTGAGATAGACGAGGTTTCCGAAATTGGAATTTACGCACATCCTGCTACCAACTTCGTACAAGCGTTCTGTCTGCGAAGGACTGCCTCGAGGATCTCCAGTGGGTCAACATGGATGATACTGACAGGAATGTCCTGTTGCAGCCACGAACTTCAGCCGAATGAAGATGCTTAAGAAGCTTTGTTGTCCTCTTGATTGTTTTGGCTCTCGTAGCAGATTTGGTATTGAGGCGTGGGACATGTGCAAACTCTTACCACACAGCTTAGGAATCCTTCCGGTCTGTAGATTTAGATGCGATGCATCAATCTTCTTCGAGCTAACTTCAGTTCTACCGAGAATAGTGTTGCGTTGTCTGACAGACCCTAGGTTCGCTTCTACCAGTATATGTGCGGGCAAGATCAGCATCACGACCGTGATGATGATGGTGATAAAGTCAACTTGCGGAAGCTTCCCCGTATGCCTCGCAAGTTAGCTAATATGATATAGATACTATAATTTGTCGAAGGCAAGAGGAAGCACACTCCGCATCTCAAAGAGATCGCACTGCTGGAGTCTATAATACGGTACGACAATAATGAACTGTTTCTTAATATCAAATTCGTGGAAAGACCAGATGCGATAAGACTACTCTTGGAGGCTGCTGGCATTGCATCGTTTCATTTATCAAAGCGCGAAATGCATTCTATTTCCATTAATAGTCAAGGTCTCGAAACAGACGTATATTGATATGGCCCAGTGGGTAATGAGTCTCTGGTTGGAGTACTGTCTAATCTAATTAGCGAACGACCGCATCTATAATATATACTTCTCAACCTACTTCTCGCCCGCTTCCTTTCGGCTCTTGGCGATTGCAAGGAGGTGTTGAACCCTGATATATGTGGAAGGGAAGATCGCGTGTTTGCCTGTCCTACTCAATTTTGCCGGCGTGGGCAGTCTTTTGCAATACCCCTAATCCAATTCGAGAGCTATATGTGTCGTTCTATCAGATCTGTCTTTCGATTTGCGAAGAAAACTAGGTCATTCGCTGGCAACTCCGAAGTGTTTCATGTAGAAGCCGACGCTCGTCACGTGCTTTGCACTGCCTCATTCCGATACCGATTTAGCCTTTGTGCAGGCCTTTGTGCTAAAACAGGGCTGAGCTGAAGCAGGGTTTCGCCGACTCCGAGCGGAAGCTTGCAAGCCAATCATTATTATGGGACAACCCCTCCATGACGATGTGCAGCAGATCGGGCTGTGCCACAACCTGACAGCCATCAGATATAAGCAGGTTTCTTAACCTCACCACGCTGACAGGTTTCATCCCCTATCATTATCGTATCGCGAAAAAACATCTCCAAACATCTGTTCATCTTCAATTCGGTTTCCTTTATTGAAAGTACCGATATTCACGATGACGACGCTTTTATTTGGGCTGGCGAGAGGGATATCCAAGACTGTCCACGATTCACACAATCGAGACAACCATACCTCGAACACCTCGCGACAAACCACGATTATGACCCTACCGCCCTCTCAGTCCAACCCTGAGTACGCTGCACCAGCACATGTACCTCGAGACGAACCACCTCCGCCCTACACAGAAGTTGCACCTCCAGAGGCCCGGATTCCTCAACCACAAACCCAAGCCCCTTCGCGAATGCCAACTCAAAGACGAACACAACCGCAGCCTCAAGGACCTTCGCAACCTCAACCAATAATCGGAACCCCAAACCAAGCGCAAACCCCAACACGATATGCAAGTCAATCGCAATCACGACCAGATCAAATGAAACGAGCTCCAAGTCAATCACAACCTCCAACTCGAACCCAATCACAATCACAATCACAACCGCAACGATCTGCCTCTACGATCCGTCACCGTGCAATTATTCCCTCCTATCAACAACCCCCTTCTCAAGAACCAGCAGGCTATGTAGTCGTCGACGCAGTACCCGGCCTTGACGTCTGCGATTGCGTTTACAAAGATGGTTTCGGACTGGCTCCGAAGTGTCGAAGATGTGAAAGGCAAGCGAGGAGGGGTCACCAGGGCACCGGGGAAAGAAGAAGGAGGAGGCAGCGAGATGGGCCTACATATGCGCTTGTTGATGAGATGAGGAGGTGATTGAGTTTTAAATTGATGGATGTAAGATGTCTTGTTTGGATATTGGCGTTGGATTGCGAGGGTGTTAGAGGTATATACCACGGGATTTATTTCTTTCAATTTTTCTTTTCTGCTTTGAGTTGGAAAAACCATCTGTATATGTATATGACAAAGCTGTTTATTTCTTCCCTTCCCTACGTCCAGTACACAGTCTCTCTCCACCAACTCCCAGCCCCACAACCCAAGGAGTCTTCCTCCCAGGGCCACCAACCAACTTTGCAAGTGGCCCATCATCATCGCTCTCAAGATCCGAAGAGCCGTAGCGCTCTTTCGGCCTGCAATCAAGATGCTTATGTTTCCCATCGTTATCGGTATCCTAGATACACTAGATAGGTGGGAGAGGTTTGTGGACTTGCAAGGCGTCCTGCAAATAAATTAATTTCCGTAGGAAGAGAACAATGGAGATGAGTAGAGGGCTCACCGAGCCAGTTGGGAGAGGTGCAGCGCGATCGGTCATCAGGAGGGCGAGAGCCAGGGGAAGGATTGTGGTCTTCATTTTGGAGTTTGGGTGATTTTAGCGTTGGTAAAAGAAAGTCCCTGGGAAGGCTGGTAGTTTGTTTTGTAGTCTGAAGCTCGTACTTCAGAACGGCTCGCCCTTCAGCGGACCTACTCATATTTTTATCTTTCCTTCCCCGTCCAATACTCCACCATTCACCACATTTGCATCCTTTCCACTTTCCACATCCAATAAGTTCTCAAGAATTTGCCAAGAGATGTACCAGTATCCGTGGCGATTTAACTGGTCCCATGTTCACCTGAAGACTGCCAGCACTTCGAGATTGGGGAAGGCTGAGCAGTGTTAAGCGAGACCTCCTATTCGCTGAGCATCACCAAAGGGCTTTGAGGCTCAGAGATTCAGCTATCTCTAAAGCCCAATGGCTTGCACAGCCGGGGTAGGAAATGTTTCTTTTCGTGATTGCCGACCAAGCGCATGCTCATGGTTCCTGTTCTACTGCATAATTTGAAAGTTGATTTCTCAGGTGGTGTTGTGGGTTGAGAGGATTGGCTGGTAAATGAAATGCTACCCCAGCGGAAAGGGGGACAGCTCTGGTACGGTGCTGAGTCCATCCACTGGATATCGAGAGAACCCTTCTAAATGAGCAATTTTTGGGATTAACTCATTATCTCAAGGAACAGAAGAGCTCGTATATGGAACTTCCAGAATTGAACGGCCTCAATATCAACGAAGACGAGTTGCGATAAACATCACGTGATCTAAAGTCTTCAAGGAGATACAATTTCGAACCAGGGGCCGCATTAGCAGGAGCAAATGCAAAGAGTAAAAGCCAGATTTTCTCTTATTAAGAGAACATATTACGATCTTGAGGGAGCCCCGGCCCCCCTAAACCCCCCCGGGTAACGAAGCAGCGCCTGAGAAAGTATTTTTTTAAAAGAGGACTTAGTTAGTAAAGAGTTTTAAATCTTGGGGAGACCCCCCGAGCCCCCCTTATAGAGAAGGAGGAAGTAGAAAAAGGTAAAAGTAGTCTTTAACCTGGGGGGGAGACCCCCCAAACCCCCCTTAAGCCTCCAGTAGCTAGTCAAATATTTCTCTAGGTCATGTGATAATACATTTTATCCTAAGCCTCCTTAAAGGAAAGGGGGGGAGTAGATCAAGGTAAGGGAGTTTTTAATCTTGGGGGGAGACCCCCCAAACCCCCTTCAGCTTTCTAATAGGTTTTTAAGTTTACAGGTCACGTGCAGTCGGATTTTTCACTATCACGTGTACATTTTGCCACACTAGCCCCCCCCCCACCCAGCTGACGTAAACAAACCCCAGCTTTTAACAAGTCAAAATCTAGCTTTTAATGAGAGTTCTAGCCAATTCCCCCTCAAAAAGAGATCTACATGTCGACTTCACTCGGCCGCATGAGGGGGTGCCTATAGAGAATGCTAATGGCATATCGACAGTCGACTAAACACAGGTGACAATCGTTGAATTTGCTGCTTCGCCCGAGAACAGCTAGTGTGCAACAAATTATATCAATGTCCGGTTTTACTGCATCCGGACCATGTATTTTGACAACCAATTCTTTGATATCTGCAATCAACGCCGGTTCCACCACGTGCGCCTTGTCGCTATTAAGCACGATCGTTGGGGGAAATCCATGTGATATAGATCTTCAAAACCTGGTGGAATTTCTATTCATATATTTTTGTACGTGATCTTCTATATAAGGATACCTCACATTATCCTTAGTCTTTGGGGACAATTTCGGTATCCTTATAGCGAGATTTTGCTGTACTTACGGTTACATCATAGACCTTTATGAAATCTATATTAGATAGGTAGGTTTGTTCCTATCACGTCACGTGAGAGAGAGCACCATGGTTTGACCGCATTACATCGCCATATGTACATTGAGTAAGCAAAATCTCCTGATGTATATATCATACATCTTGCCCTGAAATGCGACGCAAGAGACAGTTCGTGCCGAAAAGTAGCAGACGGTTTGGAATGGTATACACCAAAAGGTTCAGGTCTGTATGAATCTTGCATTAAAGCCGGTCGCGAAACATGCGTGTTCATACAAGAGTTGCGAGCTCCTCAGAAGAAGCCTTGGCAGAGACATGGAAAGAACCCCGCTGATGGAGATTCGATTGAACCCGACGGCGCCCTTATCTTTGGCAGTGTTGATCATTATCACAAGCTTTTGAAGCGTCGCCGTCAGACTCTGGTTAGCAGAACGATATCCAATTCTCCTGCTGGACCCAGTAACACCACCCCTTTCGGCGCGTACAGCCGATCATCACCAGTGGTCTCAAAAACACCCAAGAGTGAGACCGCCACCATTCGCACCCTCTCGATTTCCACCCCTGGCGCACAACTACCTCGAGCCAACAGAGCAAGTACCGAAATAGTTCGAAATTGCCATGAGCCCCTGCTATCCTCTTCGTTAGGCAAAGGCACTGTAGAACAACAACCAGCTCTATACCCCAGAGATGAACAAATCGGCCTTCAAAGCAGATTCAAACGGTGTAGCAACGTCAATGAAGTAAATTTACCAAGCCTTTCTATAGGAAAATGCAAAACGAGGCCACCCCGGATGTCGATTGGGGCCAGGGTACTTAGAGACCTTAAGTTAGATTTTTAAATACAAGTGTGACGGTGAGATCAATTCAATGGTCGAAGGCTCAAAGTTCAGAGAATCTCATATATTGAAAATACTCAGCTGGAGAGCAAAGAAGGGAGGAATACCTCGACCTTTAGTAGTGCGCTATAAGAAAATGAACAAGTATTAAATTCTGTTAATTCTTTATAAAATAAAGTAAATTTAAAGATAAAGCATAAAGCTAGATTTTTGGTGGTCCTGTCCGAGCGCCTCTGCCTCGGGTTAGTGGCTCCTAATCGACACCCCAATCGACACCCCGGGGGATGTCGTTTTACATATTGCCTGATAATCAGTCGATAATCTATAATTACTCGCTCACAATTTATCGGAGCCCACACTGTTCAGACCTCCTCCAATCGAGCTGTGGCAAAGAATCGAGAGCCACTAGCACCCAGTCTTCCCATTCGCTATTGAAACCGTGGAGTCGTGGTTTGTCGCAGAAGGTGGTGAGGTTGAGCAGCAGCATACTTTTCTAGGCCTGAAGTTTCGGTTTGCCTTACGATGACTTTAGGCACGTTGTCATCTAAGTCACACATTGTGTCAGCTCACTTTTTCCGAGGCCTGTAATCCAGCATCTTCCCCGAGTGGTGTGGTTCAATGATGGCGGATAAATGCATTGAACTCGGGGTGCAGCCCCCCCGAACAACAGTGTCTTGTCAATCGTTGCGAGATGACCCCGAAAGGCTTCAACCCCGGATCCTCGCTCAATTTTGATATCAGCGATTCCTTTCGACTGCGAGGTTCTTCTGTACTTTCAGAGAGAGGAGGCAAGATGATTGGCAGGCTCTCAATATTACGTGTCTAGTTCTGTCACGACAGTGGAATCGCAATTGCGATCATTTGCTAACGCGAAGCGCATCAACACTTTCCCGATTGGTTTTGATAGCCCCAAGGCACCCCCACATAGGGAAGGCTTTTTCGAGAGGTTAGGCTGAACTCCTTCGGTACCACCACAATTAGAGATCTAATGTCAGGTATGATATGAATATGATTACCTTGCTGCAGGGCGAGGATTTCCCCCTCGATCCTGGTATGGCCATTTCAGTATAATACACCATTAGGTGACACCAGGGAAGCGGGCCTTGAATTGAGAAATCAGTCATGCGATCGCCTTGGCTTCGTCCTTGGCCACCCTTCTGGAAAACTTAAACGTCGTACTTTAGAGTGGGGACCTGCCCGTCGTCCGTTGTCGTCTTCGCAGACACTCGTTCCTTTTGAAAAGTTTGGATTTTCCTACTCGGTGGGTATTGGTCTACGTCGCAGAAATGGGGTGGACGTTCAATGTTGCCAATCCTGATGCCGCCACGAATGCGCCCACCATTGCCGCTGTGGGAATTGTTTTTACCGTCCTTTCTGCCTTAGTTGTGTCTTTACGACTCTATGTTCGAAGTTCGATAGTCAAGAAGATCAGTATCGGTGAGTTTCCAGTTGGGGATGGTAAGTTTTATCTAATTGGGATATCAGATGACTGGGTTATCGTTGCTACTTGGGTATGTGTTGTATATGAAGCTTTGATATCTCTGACGTTAAGAATAGTTTCTGTCAATCATTTTTGTAGCAACCGCACTCGCTCGTAATTCTCCTCTGGTCACCGACCTCATGATACAGTCTAATGCAGGTTTAGAAACAAGATGGGGACTGGGTCTTCAGAATGTGGAGGATATGCCTCCTCAAAATCTCTATTATTTTAGACTGGTCAGTAACCCCTCCTTGCTTCGTGCTAGCCCTTCTAACATGTAGTAGCTCGCTTATGCTTCGTCAGAATTGTATGCACCACCACCACCACCTGGAATACCAACTCATAATCCTTCTAACCAGCCTTCTGCAGTTACGTCAGTGCTATCCTCGGATTTAAACTCAGCATCCTCTTCACGTTCTTCGGCATGGCTACCTATCGCCTCTACCGATTTGCAATCGTCGGCCTTGCAATAGCCTGTTCCATGTTCCACTTCTGCTTTTTCGTCGTCCAACTGCGTCTCTGCAATCCCATCGCCAAGCAATGGGACCCCACAATCATAGGCGGCACTTGCATTCCCACCATGCCCCTATACACCGCAATGGCAGTAATAGCAATAATATTCGAAGTCTTAATGTCCGTTCCACCGTTCCACCAAAGGCAATCCACTAACAAACCAACAGACTCCTCACCCCACTCCCCATCCTCCTCTACTCGGTCTTCACCCCTCGGAAGAACCTTCTCATCGGCGCAATCTACGTCCTCTCCATCTTCGTCTGCTTAATCCAAATTATTCGGCTCCTCTCCATCACCAACCAGTCCTCAATAATCGACACCTCTCCCCTCCTCATGTGGTCCGTGGTTGAGGTTTCCTTGGGAATAATAGCCTCTAGCCTTCTCTCTCTCGCTCCACTCTTCGAGTCTTTCCTCGCCTCAGAAATCGACACCTTCAAGCTCTCCCTCAAGATCGACCACGCCAAGATGGCCGTCAAGCGCGTCGGGAAAGAGTCCCCGACTTGGCAAAGGATAACTATGTTCCTCGGATATGGCGAGTTGAAAGGACAAAAAGGAGAGGATAGGAGTGGCTTAAGACTGGGGAGTCGGTCAAATAGTAGTAGGGAGCGGGGGGACCGCGGAAGAGGCGAGCGGAGCGCGGACGATCTCAATTTCGAGATGGGGATTATTAAGACGACGGAGGTGATAGTTAGTCGTGAAGGGAGCACATGGAATGAGCCGAAGAACACTGGGCTTGAAGCTTGGAAGGAAGAGACGTAGGATGTGATAATTGATGAGTTGTTTATCGTACGATCTTTCTTGAGGTGGAAATAGGGTTTCTTGGCGTGTTTCGGGCTCTTTTACAAATGGCTAGGATTAACGAGGAGCGGGATCATTATGGCTGGTTCACTTTCTTGGGCGTGTTTTGAGATACCAGTTCACTTTATTTCTTTTGAGTTTTCTCTTATTCCTGTTCCTCGAGCACAGAAGTTGTTTGTCACTGCGGAGGCAGCAAGGTTCCTTAGTCTTCATGGCTGGGCGAGCCTTCCCGTGGCAAGTTTACAATGAATTACGTACGCTCAATTCCAAACGTCGCACATGCACGGGCTGAGTAGCCAAACAATCTACTTATGTATGTTTTAATTGGTTTGTTTCAATTTGTTTTGAATCAACTGTGCCGTTTTGGGCGATCTGTATGCTGCGACGAACGCTGCACCCCTGCGGAGAGGGCGATCCTGGCTCCCCAAGCTATCAAGGAAACAACTTGTTGGCCCTTTCCAATACCGGAGATTTATGAAAAACAGGGTTTATTGGTCGAGGCCTGGACTCAACGTTGATAGCATCCCCTCTTTCAGCCTTGCTATATTCTCGTCTCATGAGCTGGACCGACTTCCGAGCATTTACGTCCACTTTCATTGCAGATATGGGTAGTTTACTTAAAGCAGCTTTGTGGGGCGGCGGGTGGAGTTAGCTACAAATATAATTAGGGCCTGGCTGTGCATACGTTCGGAACTGTGGAACGGGAAGTCTCTTGGGTTTGCCTTTCCTAATCGCGGAACTTTTCACATTCCTGACATCTGAATGCATCCAGAACCTCCGAAACAATGAATACAATAGTTGTGGAACACGCGCCAAAAGTTCACAGCATAGCAAACCAAAGGTAAACCACTTTTCACAATATTACTCACTTTCACCCACCAAGGGTCGAAAGGAGGTCGCTTGTCGAAGCGACGGCTTAACTCCGGCAGATTACAGTAAACAGGGGCTTGCCCTCTTTACTCGACAGCAATATTTCCGCCAAAAGTAACGACGAGAAGATAAGGTATGGTTGGCACCAATCTCCGTCCGGTATTATTACCCATTGATGATAAAGAATCTCTCAGAACTTCATCTCACCCGCAGCATCAAAGGAGAGGATGAATGCAATGTTCAGCACCAAAAACAATCTCGATTCTTTGGTATCGTCTCAACTCCTACTCCAACAGATAATTGTTCGTCCCGTTTCCCCTCCTCTACTCCAATCCAATCGCATCCCGTCCCATTCTCCCCATCCCTCAGTTCCCGCCCGGAAAGGCGTTTCCCAATGGCCGAAAGCCAAAAACTTGTAGCAGACGAAGGTCCGCTACTTCTCCTCCGTCGTCCTCGCTCTCATCTTCCTCCTCCTCCGAAACTGGTACCACCGCCGAGTTTGGTCGGGAAGATGGGAGGGGTGTGCGTGGGCCGGGCTGCTGCTTTCATCTGTCAGCCGCATGCTACCCCCTCAGAATTTAGGGGGAAAGAAACAAAAGATACAATTGTCTCGTTATGGGAAGGAAAAATGTTTTGGATATCTGAGGCCGAAGAGACAAAGAGGGGAAACTCACTGCTGGCTGCACAAGGGGGAGATGCTGTTGTTGATTAACTACCGCAGGACCTGGGGCAGCCGGAGGCAAAGCCGGTCCAACCAGGGCACTGTGGCGGCTAATCAACGTGAACATCTCTCCCTTGATATGGCTCCATGCGCTCTGGAATGAATGGAGGTTCGAGTATGGGCGATTGATAGTAGTGGCGTATTGGGCAGTGTAAATCTGGAATATCTGCGCAGAACGACCGCGCGGACGAACGACGAAGGGAGTTGCTGGACCCGTGTAGCCGGGGAGAGAGAGATTGATTGCCTCGACGGCGTTCATGACTGTTTGCTATCTATTAGCTATTTTTCTGATAGAACTGTAGAGAATTTTGAGATAGTGACGACGAGATCAAAGCAACAGGTGTCCCAAGACATCAGACGACCACTTCTCAATCATCTAAAATTAAACAGAAAGATATGAACAAAGCTAGCGACGGCTCTCAAGACTCCCGACGATACCCAAATAACAATTCCACTTTCGTCTGAAGTCGGGAGCAAGCAGAAAGGATCGAACTTACAAGTCAACTTGGACGTATATCGGCCCCGAGCAGATGCAGAGAGGTTGGTGAGCGCAGCACCGGCAGGCCAGTTGCCAGGACCAATGGGAGCGACGAGGGAGATAGTGGCAGACATCTTGATAGTGGTAAAGACAAGGGCAATTGTTTGGATTCCTGTGTGTAGTAGATGTGTAATGGCTGTTGCTGGTGGTGGCGGCGTCTTGTGGTAATGTTGGGTGGTGGTTATGCGTGGAGTAATCAATCTGTGAGAATAGAAGAGATTGGCAGGCGAAGTGTCGTTTGCAACTTGCAAGAATATTTTCTCATAACGCAAGGCCGATACTGCAGAAGGTGCCAACAAGTGAATTATCTTTCATAATTTGCATGTATATTCACTCATACACCTGAGGCTGTTCTGTACAACCGACTAGGACCACATAGCAGCCTCTTTGCTGGAAATTTCCGAGAGGCGCGGACGTACAGCCTCCTTGACTCTGCAACTTAGGATGATGCTCAATACACAGCTTATCATTATCTGAAGACATCGAGAGGTTGAATGAAATAAAGCAAGCCGCCTTCAAAACATGAGCCGTGTTTGGCTCCAGTATGAGTACACAACTTGACACAACCACCAATTACAGCCTGTCTGGCTTGACACCAAACAGCAAGATACGCCAACCAAGTCATTATGCTGAAGATTAAAGGCAGGAATCGAAGGAACGTTAGGACAGGGCGAGCTACTGTTGAAAGTATCAAATAAGTTCTTTTCTTTATCTGCCACACTACAATGGAGATGCCAACAAAATGCCCCACAGACTAAAAATCTAAAATTAGCAGCTCTCCATGGCCTGGGAGGCAACAAACAGTTGGTTACTGGACTCGATAGCAATCAAAACTTCGGCTTTAATGTGAACCAAGCACCGAAGTTCATCCGCCCTCGTTGCATCAACAGGAAGTATTGAATTAGACAGGTGATGCAAGCAGCAAACTTGATTACCTACCTATACATGCTCACAGGGAGAATGAGACATATCATTGTCAAAGTCATAATCATTGCTGAAGTCATATTCATTGCCAAAGTCATCAATAGTCATTCCACCTTCGGACAGGGCCTACCTTCTCGCGTCCTGACTCGTTAATGCCTTTGGCTACCCCGTCTTTCATCGGAACAAGGTAATTCTTGCTGACCCCTCCGAGTGCTTTGCCAACCTCTTGTGTAGCTGGGCGGAAAAGAAGCTGACCAACAATAAACAACTACCACTCACATCTAGAGTACAAAGCGGAGACTACAGGCCGAAGAATTAAGGTATCTACTTGCACCTTATCTCCATTCTTGAAATCGATCAGCGAGTCGAATTTGTTAGGGATTGGTGGAGCAGCCAGCTTCTTGGAAGAGCTGGCAACCGATTTCGCCTTGGGGCGATTGGATGCTGGGTTTGTCTTCTGCCATCAGATTAACCCTGAGAATAACTTCCTTGGAGTGGTTGCCAGCCTCGACCTCGAGCATCAAAGCCCACTTGTGTGTTGATTCGTCTATCTCAAAATTGAAATTGACAGCAACACTAAACTTGACAACAAAAAGTGGATAGTGATTTTGAGCAACTACGAGAACCTGGAACTTACTTTCAATACAATATTCCAGTAACCTCCCGTTGAGGGATCGCCGGCCGGCTCCAGCACAATTTGGAGCTGTTGCCTTGGTAGACACATGGAAATACGAACCCAACGTCAGTTTTTCGTGCTGGGCGAAAGAGAAAACTGGGGACTATTTACGTCAGAGGTGTCTGAACAATTTGGGGGTTGACTAAGGTAGTGTAGAACACGCTCGATCAGTTTGCAATACTTACGTCTTCGTTGAACAGCACCCCCTTCCCTTGGTCCCGCGATTTCTGAGAAGCCGCTTATGGAAGAAGCGTCGACCACAAGATAATTGCCGAGGCGAACGTCGTAATTGTCGATGTAAATGCCATCGGTGCTGGTCGCAGTCCTCTCAATTTTCTCAACTGCATCCAGCTAGCTACTGAGCTACACAATCTGCTTCCTGGAGCGGGATCCTGCCAATCTCGGGTTGTTTCTGGACTTGACGCAACCCAACCGCATATTTTAGGAAGCGAATTGAATGTCCACATATGACATATCAAAAAAAAAACGACATCTAATTTGCTCATTGGGAGCAAAGAAGTAGAACTGCTGACCTGAAATGCGGCCGTTCGGGATTTCATGGTCTACTGATAGTGGCGTGCTCGAGTACCAGGAGAAAATAGCGAGTCTAAACTACTCTCCGAGAGTGTTTGCTGGGCGGGAAGTATTTTTCAACACGGGGTGCCTCCGACAGCTTGATATGCTGAGTCCATGGCGTTCGGACGTACACAACAGAACGAACGAAATCCTTTTGTGTGGTTAGATAAACTGTGTTTACTCATGTTAGAGATCTATGGGAAACTTGGAAAGAGCTCTTACCTTGGTTAGTGGTTGTGAGAGAGGCGCCGATTGTGCTTTTGGACTGCTAGGTTCATTGGCGGAATCGGAAAGAGGGCTCATCAAGTTGAACGAATTCCGTGAACCCAACAGTCCAAGAGATTGCTCATACATACCATGTCGTGCAGTCGAAAACCGAGCGAAACATCATTTGTTGTGGGGAGCAACGTGAGAGTCCTGTGGATGGTTTCTGTTAGTGATGTTTGCGTGCTTTGAGAAGGGTCGTCTGCTATGCTGCCCAAAAACGTCTCCTTTCTGAGGCTTGGCTTATGAGACTCTACTGGGAGGCAGCTTGGGCCTGGATCTCATAATCGAAATAACCGTCCATATCTTAGTCGAAATGAGCATTGGAGCATTGCTGAGACAAAACAAATTGACTTGCGGAGATCTAGCCAAGGACCTGAGGATTATCCCATTCATTAGTCAAAGATGAAGTTATCAAGGAGGTCAAAACTTACAGAGAGTGATGCCGCAGGAGGGGTTTGATTCCATGGATTTTGTTGGCCTATGCGGCCAGTGTGGGCTCCGATAAATTTATCGATCGGGATTATCGCTTATCGATCGTTATCGGCTTATCGATCGATAAGCGATCGATATCGATAATTATCATCGATAAAAGTGGGTCCCAGCCATTAAGCGAGCCCCATTCTATGAACATCTCGCTTTCTAGTTCAATTATAAACTGATTAGTATAAAGATTAGTATAAACGTAGACTATTATCACTATACTATTATATTTCTATTTAATAGTCTATTATATAACGTAGATAACATAATTATTGCTAATACTATCGATGTGATAGGGCTCACTTAATAGCTAGGGCCCACTTTTATCGATAATCCTATCGATAAAAGTAGGCCTAGCTACTAAGCGAGCCCATCGATAATTCCATTGATAAAAGTGGGCCTAGCTAGCTATTAAGCGAGCCCATCGATAGTTCTATTAATAAAAGTGGGCCCAGCCACTAAGCGAGCCCATCAATAATTCCATCGATAAAAGTAGGCCTAGCTAGTCATTAAGCGAGCCCATCGATAATTCTATCGATAATAGTAGGTCTAGGGCCTTGGCAATACTACGGGGCCACTACAGGGCCACTATAGGGCTAATGCGCTATATTTATAGGCTTTAGACCGCCTTTATAGTACTAAATCTATCGATAATAGTGGGTCTAGGGCCTTAGTAATACTATAGGGCTACTATAGGGCTAATGCGCTATATTTATAGGCCTTATACCGCCTTTACTAAATCGGAATTCTGCTATAGTGAAGAAAAGGTGGTATAAGGCCTATAAATATAGCGCATTGGCCCTGTAGTGGCCCTGTAGTATTGCCAAGGCCCTAGTTCGATAATTATCATTATCGATGGTCGATTATCGATTATCGATAAATTAGCGCGATTATCGATCGTTCGCTTATCGATCTTATCGGAGCCCACACTGCAGGCTATGCCATATCACTTCGATGCATGTAGAAGACCAAAAGCACCATCTTCGGGGTCAGGGGCGAAGTCATTGATCCGACAGAATTCCCAAAATTGGGCCGGTGCCTCCGAAGGGGTTTGTTGAAGGCAGAAGAAATAAAAGATGGAACTTTGAAGTCTCAACCCGGCGCACGCACGAAGTCGGTCAAACTGGCCGCCGGTTTCTACTCGATGTTCCGCATCAGGCTGGCTTTATTCCATTCGCTTGCACTTCTTGTCCCTTACTCGCTGACGACGTGTCTTGGTCAAGTTGGTCTTCTCCGCAGAGACGCTATTCGCGATTACCCTAGCATTTGCCATAATTTCCTCGCGATATTTTACCTTCAGTTGTGGCTCATGGCATCGGGTGCCTGACTTGCTTCGTCTGCCATTTGCTCCTAATCCTAATTGTGTTTCCTACAGCGTTGCTGGAAGTAAAAGAAAGGAAAGAGGACCCCTCGAAAGGCTCTACCAGGCCAAAGTATGGGATGTCACTCCGTATGGTTGCAGATTGCGGAAGCTTGCTAGAGACCTCCCCTCATCGGACCCTCCACACCTTTCCTCTATCTGGCGTGGGTTACCCGTTGCCTCGTGGTAGTGAGGATATCTGGGAGAGTATCTGGATGATTGCCGAAAGAGGTAGGAAGCTGATAGGTGATGTAGATTGCGCTGTGAAGCCGAGTATTGCCATTTGCGCCTGATGCTGGATTTGCTCCAAGATATGATCTTCGGCGAGACCAAGGAACCACTGCCATTGTCAGTAACAAGACCAAGGTATGGAGAATCTGGGGGCGGACGCGTGCAGCCATCAAGCCAGACCAGTTGTGAGTAAAGAAAATGACGCCTGTAACGGAGATTTCCGACAATCCTGACTCTTACCAGCCCCTCTTGCCTTCGGTCATGGCTTCAATTACCTTGCCGAGCGCGATTTGTTGCAGAGGCCTTTGAATATTTCGTGTTCGGGTTTGTTCTCTCCGGAAGGAGCTCGCTCTGCACCAATTAGTGCTGGTCGTGGTGGGCATCTGTTTGTGGCTTCGTTGGTTGGAGCTCGAGTTACCTGCGTGGAAGAAGAACGTCGGCATGTTAGGAAAGGCCGAGTCGCGACGCGAAGCAGTCCTCGGTCACCAACCGAAGTCCCAACAATTCGTTCTAGCCTTTGCCGCAGAGGAAGGGGCGCTGCAGCAGTCTGATTGCTAGAGGGGATACAGCGATACTAACAGGAGGAGGTCAGTTCAATGGAAGATTAAGGATCAATGGGGGGTAGGCCGAGAAGCCCTTATGGGGTACCAAGGCTTACCTTCATGCGCTCGAGTCCTTCCAGGTAAGGAAGCACAGAACTAGCGGTTCAAGAAAGAGGGCAGAAGGCAAAGTAATGCCTGTGTGTAGACTGTCTGTAATAGAGAGAAGATTGAGCTGGTTGTGGTGATGGGAGAAAAACTTTTCAGGAAGGATGTTGGTTGGAGATTGTCAACCCCGAGAACAAGCTAGTGGGGCTGCTAAGGTTGTCCGCCTTGTTTATGACTAGACTGCTTCAGTTTCTTATTTTTTGCCTTAGACCAAGACACCCTGAGAATTCCATTCAAGGTTCGAAAGAAGTTTCGAAGCTTTGAAGGTGAGTAGTTCGAAGACTAGTATTGTTAGCACCTCACGCTCTGTGATACTTAGAGGTGAGCCGTTCGCTGGTCTTCAGCAAGTAGAGTTGCAAAATTCTGGTTACGGTTAGAGGAATCAGTAGACGGTTAACTGGCTTTTGGTCAGTGGCAGTCCAACACCATAAAGGTTAGAGGCGAGCAGGACAGCCTTGCAAAGACTGGAGTGCATGGTCTCGGATAACTTGGACCTTGGTTCGGGTGTACAGACTCATTGCAAGCATGGGTGCAAAATTGATAAAGAACATTTCTCTAAAATCAGAAGAGCTGGAATATCCAGGCAATAAACTTAAAAAGACAAATTCAACCTCCTTGCAGTAAATAAAAGTTCAACCAAATTTTGTTACATTAAGAGCTTGTACTGTCTAAGAAGAAGACTAGTATTATTATTTTGTTCCTCAAGAGCTCACCACCAGATAGGTAGACTCTTGTTTGATCAAACTTATACTGTTTGTTCTGAAAAGTGCAGGGAATTGTGATCCGGCAGCACAAAAAGGGGGTTTATTTTCGCCCCTGAATTTATCGCTAAATCTCGATCCGAAGCTGGGCCAGTTCACCGCCTTCCTACTACAGGTTCCCCTTGTTCCTTCACCCCCTTGACACTAGTCACTCAACATCCAATCATATATCATGAAGCACTCCTCTAGCTCAGAAGGTTCCCTGCTCAACTTGAATGCCATGCGAATTGCGCGCTTCATGTTCCAAGGCCCAGAAACCATATCGAGAAATCCGAAATCAGCATCACCTGCCTTTATTCACTTCCCGCTCGAATGCAGGCTTTCTTGCCCAAGGCTAAAGCAAAAAAAATCATGGGATTTCTCTACGTAGAGCTCATTTTTAATAATGCTTCTTCTCAACAACATCGCCAAAAAGGGGAGAGCATCACGTTACACCACCCACCCCCGGTCAGCACGGCTGAAATCTCCCCGAAGTCTCGCGGCTTATGCGCCAACTCCGAGTCTCCGACAATGTACTTCCGACTCTTTCCTGCACCCGATGCACCCCGCTTTTGAGATCTCAGGCCTTCAGAGACAAGTTCATTGAGATCTACGCAGCAAAGAGCAATCAAAATCTTTCAATGACCTCCTTCATCACCAACACACTGTCTAGCTCCAGTCTATCTACCGAAATTTTCACATTGAATAGAATTCGGTCCCTGTGTTACTCAAAAGATGACGTCCGGAACAGCTTTCGCTCTACGCCTGTGGACTCGATCCTACGTCCCCCTGACGAAAGTAAGACCTCGTTACGATGATCACGATTCACCGACCGCATTAAACCTAATTCACATAATACAGCTATCAGCTGTTCCATATTTTAAGCGGCCAATTCTTGTTTTTCGGCCCTGTTCGACTAGTAGGCGTCAACTGACAACTTCGTCCTCGTCCAAGCCGGCGTTTCAACCCGCCAAGATACAAACCGCCCTTCTTCCTAGCCAAGACGGAAGTAAAGGGGTCGTTGAATACGCTTTGTACTCGCTTCTCCGCCCAAATCTTGTGCAAAACTAACTGCTTCATCTAGAACGTCAATGGATGCCCTCTCAGCATGGGCACGCAACGGCTCTCTGCACTACCTGACATTCGGCCTTGCATGTTGCGGCATTGAAATGATGCACATGTCCATGATTCCCCCCCCCCCCCCCCCCCGCTTTCCCATTTCCGTATTTCCCCGTATTTCCTTCTGTTCTCACCAATAACAGGCACGCTACGACGTCGATCGGCTAGGCATCATTCCTCGCGCCTCACCTCGACAATCAGACATCATGATCGTCGCTGGCACACTTACCAACAAGATGGCTCCCGCTTTGCGACAACTGTATGATCAAATGCCGGATCCGAGGTGGGTTGTCAGCATGGGAAGCTGTGCTAATGGAGGTGGGTATTACCATTACTCTTATAGCGTGGTGAGAGGTTGTGATAGGGTTGTGCCTGTCGATGTTTATGTTCCTGGTTGTAAGTATATCCCGTTTTCTCGTTGAAGATTCTCGGCTTGGTAAATTCTGACGAGAATAGGCCCACCTACTGCCGAAGCTTTGATCCAGGGAATTTTTGGTTTGCAGAGGAAAGTAAGGAGGACGAAAGGAGGGAGGATGTGGTACAGGAAGTGAGAACTTTCGGTGCCTATTCCAGGCCACTTCATACTGCCGAGTTTTGACATAAGACATTTCATTCTGACCGCAACCTAAATTCAAACTTCTCTCTACAAATACTCAGTCTCTCGTTCCTTTTTGCAAGGGAGAATATCTTTCTCGGGACTCTCCTCCCTCTCGTGTGCTGACTTTGCAGCATCGGCCGTTTTCAAAACACGCCACCCACTACTAAAAGCAACAACAAACATCATCCCCGCAGTAACTCCAATAGTGAAAGGATTTTTCAGTCCCTCCAATAATGACTCATCAAAATCCTTGCCATTTCCTCAGCATTAGACACATTTCTCGGCTCCGTAGCCTCAGCCAACACAATTATCTTAGCCTCAATAGCCGGGGCACGAATAACAAGAGACTTGGTTAGCGTATTCAACAATGCGGACTGTGTCGCAGAGATACCGTCGTACCGAGGGGGCCACACGCAAAGGATCAATGGTGTGGGTACTAGTGATTACTGTGAGGGACCATTACTAAGGCCATTATCGAGCTACCCGACAAAACTCGAAATCGGAATTGGAAACCCAGAAAGTGCCACTCAAATCCTTTAAATTAATTATTTAAAATATAACTACTTAACTTTTCTCCCTAAATTTAATACCTTTCTAGATACTTAATTAATTACTTTTATTAGAATACTTTTAATTAAAGAATATAAAGCTTTATTAAAGTTAAAAAACTAAAATTTCTAGGTACTTTTTAAGAGGCGGGAGAAAAGGCAAACATGCCTCTCTCGCTTAAAATATGTGCTTTAGGCATTAAAGGATTGCTTTTAAACTTAGTAAAAACGAGACGTAAAAAAACGAGAGGAAGGCTAAAGAAAAGCTTATAAACTACAAAGGAAATATAAAGGAAGAGAAGGTATTAGAATTATAATTAAGGAGAGCATAGAGGCCCGAAGGAGAGAGGGGGTAAGGAGTTAAAGGGTGCACGAACAAAATTAAGCGAGAAGCTTCGAGCTCCCTAAGTCCCTCCTCACTTCCTCTCTCCCCCTTTCCTTTGCTCCTTAATTCTTCTTATTTTACTTTCTTTCTCTATATGCACTAAAGAGTAATGGAGTATTTAAGCTAGGATTTTAATTTTGAAGTCAAAAGTTAAATAAGGAGCCGCAGTTTAAGGCTTTATTATGTGTTAAGCGTGATTTTCGATTCTCGATTTCGAGTTTTGTTGACCGGCTCCTTGCTGCCCTCAGTACATATAGTTACACCGCGGTAAGGTCTTTTTCTTCTCAGTCACATAATTCTTAGCGTTTAACTAACTGCTCATGGTATGCAGCCCCCCTTCTCTTCTCCGGTGGACTTCACTGGCTTTGCCCCAGGCTTCGTATCTTGCCGTCGTCAACGTGTACGATGAGTTTGGAAGGCTCAATATTTACAACAGCACTGCAACGGTTGACTTTCCTGCGTTTGCCATCTTCTGTAATCTTATACTTGGAACCGCGACCAAATTAGCTTGCATTGCCACAAGCTCTCGTCGCTACGATCCGGGAATTTTATTAGTGGGAAGCTGCAGCGCTACAATGAATGCAGCATGCCATAGACCCATCGCTGATGCGATGGCGTATGGGGAACCGGTGATGTGGGGTGTGGTTGATGAAACTAATGGTGAAGAGAGTGAGACTGCGGTGGGAAATTGTTGTTTTAATAATTTTGAGGCCGGGACCCCTGTGAAGGGGAGACGGTATGCCGGTTTGAAAGGATAGTGAGCCAGTGCAGGAATTGCGATACAAGATCAGGGTGCTTAATTAAAGGCATAACAAAATACACGGACGAAACATTTCTGATTTTGGGCAATTTTAGTACTAAAACATAACATGAAACCAGGGGCAACTGCCTGGCACCAAGAACACAATGTCAACTCTCATCCCAGCTACTCGGCTGATTGAAAAAAGTTTTACGTGAGGTTCCCCGCGACTTAGACCAAGACGAATGAGTCTATAGAGACCGTGTCGTAATCATCATCTAGCTCAGCATCATGCCGCCTTGCCTCTTCGGCTTTTTTGGCTTGGTCATCGTGCTCCTCCTTATGTTGCTCGGTTTGTCCCACAGCTGGACCTAGCCTTGGGAAACTCTTGTCTTGATCTCTGTTGTGCAGTTCTGGTTCCTTCTCTGGTTCCTTCGCTGGTCCCACGTGCTTCCCTTTCCCTAATTCGCCAAATCCCTCCAGATCCTTCACCATCGTAAGCTCCTCCTCGTTCCTCAACACCCACACTATCAATTGCTTGATCTTCGTATCGAGTCTGTGGAGTTCCCTGCGGTCAACCCCATTCGCTCTTAACATTTCCATAATCCTACCAAGTCCCCCCAACCGGTTCACGTCTGGTATCTCGGCCACTCTATCCTTTCCTAATCTCTCCCGTTCATCCCTCGCGGCATCGACCAAAAGCTTTTCGATCTCTCCCAATGCGGGCTCTTTCCTCGCTAGCTTGGATAAGCCCAAGCTATCTATGAACTCTCCTATATTGAAAGTGTGGACAGCCAACTCCTCTTCTACTTTCTCGAGTCCAGCACCCCCTTGATCGCCGATTTCTAGGACATCTGATTTGCTGAGGGAGTCGACCAGATCCTGGGCTTCACAAAGAGTGTTCTGGAGGTCGTATTGGATCTGTAGCCATTCGCCGTGCCGATCGCTGCACCGTTTTCGTAGGAGCGAGTTGGGGTTCGAGGCCTTGAAGATAAGGGACGAAAGTTTGGTATGGATATCGACGAGATAAGGACTGAGGACCGAAAGGCTGCTCTCTGGATTCTCTTGGATAGCGATGGTAATTACGATTGTCTGGTGATAAATTGGCTCGAAGTCCTCGGGGCTGAACACCTTGGCCATAGCTGCATCTGGGTCGCTGGCGATTGAAGGTAGTCAGGTTGGGCTGATCCCGGGTCTGCTCCTGCAAGATCTGGGAGTTGTATGGCTTTGGGGACGATATTAACAGTTGATGACGTTGGTTTTGGAGTGGAGATTTGAGGTGTCAGAAGTGAGGCTGCGTCTGCCTAAGATCACGGGTTGAGAGGTGCAGCAAGACGGGGAAGCAAGGAAGTTGATAGGTGAGGAAGCGAGACAGCGTCTGGAATTTGTATCTACCTGCCTTATAAAGTCGATCACAAAGCAATGTAGAGAAATAAAAAACTGAAGCTAAAAGCAAGGGCTAACTTGTCACAGGAGATGGGAGTTAGAGAAAGCGTAAGATTTAATGGGAGTGGTCGGCGAAACGACTGGGCCATATTCACCTCAATACAAACTACTTGATAATTACTAAGGCTTCGGCTATATTGGGCATCCGACAACGTCGGAAAAACTTTTGACGCTGTCAGACTTCATCATAATCATCTTGGCCTCAACTCTTCGTCATGTTATGCGACTTCTGCTCAAATATTGATCTAGACCAGTTGGCGACTCCCGAGGGCTACAAGCACCACTCAAGTTGCGCCGATTTGATTCAGGCAGCCCAAGATGGGTGCGAGTCATGTCAGTTGATCTCGCAGTCGCAGTGGATAGATGTAGGAGGAGATCTTGGAAAGGGGTATGATCTAGGTTCGTTAGACACGCAAATAACTGCAAGAACAGTACACCAAACTCCGGGACGTTACGATAGAATGCGTGTCGGTCAAGAAATAAGGTTCGAAGGACATCAGGCAAGGCTGAACGAGGCAAACATATCGAAGCTGAGTGGCTTTATCTCTCCAGAGTCTCCATATCTCTGGTGTTTCCTGACGGTTGCTGCAAATTCTAGTGCGTATTATGTGCAATTCTATGCCTTCTCCTGTGCAATCTTCCGGCATCAGGTATTGACGATAAGCATAGATGATCGAAGCTCCGACTACATAAGACTTCGACCTTTGGAGCAGAGGCTAGGGAAAAATTGGGTTCGTACCGTAGCTGAATGGCTCACAGAGTGCATCTCCGGTCATGAGGCCTGTTCCCATCAATCCTCGGACAAAATTTTCCCACCAACCCGGGTGATTGATGTTGGCCCATCAGACGGTTCTGAGATTCCTTTCCTGTGCACATGCAGAGATGGAATCCAAGAATGGGTTACTCTAAGCCACTGTTGGGGACAGAGCCCGCCACTCAAGACGACCGTATCATCGCTTCCGGATCATCAACGAGGACTACCATTAGATAAACTCCCTAGGCTTTTCCATGATGCCGTTTTGATCACAAGAGACCTGGGTTACAGATATCTCTGGATTGATTCCCTCTGTATTGTTCAAGACAGCAGAGAAGATTGGATACGGGAGAGCGCATACATGGGAAATATCTATAAGCACTCTGTGTTTACGATTTCGGCGGATAATTGCCGCGATAGTCGAGACAACATCTTGGAAAACCACAGCCCTATTCAGATGAATTATGTGAAACAGAGGTGCTGCAGCTCGAAATTACTGTTTCGTAGCGAAATTTACGCTTTCAGTCACTGCGAGTGGAAACAGAATTACAAGTCAAATCACAGTGTGTTGGGTTCCCGCGCATGGGCTCTTCAGGAGCAGGTCCTTTCACCTCGCACTTTACACTGGACGCCTTTGCAAATTGCCTGGAGCTGCCGATGTACTACTCGCTCAGAGGAAGATCCAACTGGGTCTCACCCGAAGGATCTTCCAGCCGATAATTATCTCTACCAAACCAAATTGATCTGTTTGTCACAGGAGGGGCTACAGATTGCGAAGGAGAAAGACCCTCTGCATGATCGATACTGTGGTCCTCTGCGACTTTGGTACCTTTTAGTTATGCAATTCTGTGCCCGAAGGATCACCTTCGAGGAAGACTCCCTATCGGCCGTTTCAGGTTTAGCAAAAGAGGTTAATCGGCAAATTGGAAAGGAGTACCTGGCTGGAATATGGGCTCATGACATCCACAACGGGCTGCTCTGGTCAGTAGGTGCCCAGGCTTCGTATCCTTCAACCTACGTGGCGCCATCATGGAGCTGGGCATCAATCAAGAAGGGACGTCTTGTGCATCCCGCTTGCATGCCCATGACCGAAAAGTCGTACCTCGGTCAGCCCGTAATCATCAAGCCCGCTGCCAAAATTCTTGAGACACACGTCACCTACGCTTGGGGAGACAACTTTGGCCCGGTTGTATCTGGGAAGCTACGAATCAATGCGCCTTTCAAAATGACTAACTCGTTCGCGAAGAATGAGATTAGACTTCCTTGGGTCGAAGATACAGTCCCGTTATCGGGAGAGGAACTTGAACCTTTCCTGTACAAATTGCAGCCTTCTACCATAACTTGTTGGCTGGACGCTCGCCTTGAAGGAGATTACGCTGTGTTATATCCCCATCTAGGCGCGCGTGGAGCTGCTTTTGTGCATATTGCATCTCTTGCTAGTAGCCATGTTCTTATACCTGGTCTCAACAACTACTCTCGGCAAAGGGTTATAGCGATGCTTCAGCATCAGAATTGGGCTTTGATTTTAGAGCCAGTAGTTGGAGATACAGGCGAGTGGAAACGGATCGGTGTTGCAAGAATCGCGGATGAATTGAGTGATGGATGGGAGAGCCGAGATTTTGCCATTATATAGGGCCATATGTATGCAAACCCAAAAGACTGTACTCGAATTGACTACAAGTTAACTTATTAATAGGACCGGTAAAGTTTTAACCTGGGCCTCAAGAGGGCCTTTGTCAAGTTGTGCTTCGCTAATTCCCACTTCGCACTCACAAGTCGTTCAAGGTTTCTACACCACATCATGAATTGATGTTTTATGACGTGAACTTAATAAACAGTTCAGTGTGATTTGACCGTCATTGATTTAGTATTTTCTATTTTATTTACACTACTACTAGGAGTTCAAGAAACGTCAAGAAGCATTGCACTAGGAATTATGATAATTAGCGATGATACTTCAAAAGTGTTTGAAAGGCGTTGATCAGGAGAGTTCACGGTCGGCGTCACGGGTCGCACTGAACTGACCACTGAAATGGAATGTCTAAATCCGTTTGTAATCTTACTTTTACTCCCTAAACTTTATTTCAGCTTCTTACAGCAAACAGGCAAGGCCCACAATCCCAACCATTACACCAAAATCCACACTACTCAAACGATTTCCAGCCGATGGCTTCGTAGACGTACTCGGCTGCGCTGAGCCCGTGCTGCTTGGCCCACCTTTCGTACTGGTAGGCGTATTGGTTCCCGTCGCAACCGCCCCAGTAGCAGACAATGAAGGAATCGCCTTAGTACCAGCCGCGATCTCCATAATCTGGCTCTTTCCAGGGTTCGGATTCGAGGGCGCGAGGCCAATCTGGTTGGTGTCGAGATCAACCACATAATACGTGTAACGCAAAAAGTTGTCACCGAGGATGTTACCGAAGCCAGCTCTGGTGGGGCTGACCATGAAGAGACAGGTCCCATTGGGCAGGTGGCTGTCTGCTGGTATGTTGTAGCCCTTGTATAAATCGTCGGTTGGGCTGATGACTAGGTCACTAAAGGGGATCGAGATTTTCAGACCGGGAAAACCGATGTCCAGGGTTGCGGATGAGCTTGCGAGCGCGCATTCGCAGACGCCGAAGGTTGCACCGCCGGAGAGAGAGATAGCTTGTACACCGAAGGTTTTGTAGATATTTCCGACTAAGCCTGAGGGAAGAAGGAGGTTTGGATTTCCTGTATCGAGCGTTGCGACTGCTGGCAATTCGGAGGAGTTTGCGTTAAGAGGTTTGCTTCCTCCTACCCCGATTGATGTGATGTTGAGACTCAAAGAAATATAGAGGTTCTTGGCTGGAATATCTGGGACGATTGGATACGATTGCAGTTCGCCAACGAATTTTGACGTGTCTACCCCGCCGAGGAGAACGCTGCCTCCTTTCGCTGTGTTTCGGTCCATCCAGATGCTGTAAGCAGAGGACGGAATAAGACCTGCCTTGACCATTTGGCCAAGACTGTTGTCAGTGGTTGGAGCAGGGGTACCAGTTCTGCCTTCTGGAAGATAATACATCACGCCGAAAGTATTTGTGGTAGAATTACTAAACGTGTCGGCAACCCCAAGAACGAAGTTTTCCACTGATTTCCCGCCAAGCGTCAGAGTATCGGTGTACCAGTTGCCTGTATATTCTGCGATTTCGTATATAGCGATCATGCCCTTTCCGACTTGTTTGACTGTGGACGAGGAGTTGAGGTTGAAAGCCCCACCGAGGCATGGGCTGGGATTAGCACTTGCGCAAAAGCCGCTGGAAGCAGAGTTGAGAATCAGGTCTGAGCTGCCTGTGTCAAAAGTTGCCGAGACACTTTGTGGTGGCGTCCCGACGCTGATATTCACGAAGTAATTGAATCCTTCCTGTGCCGAAGTTGTGAGCCAACGGCACCTGGATTCAAAACTAAAAACATACGAATTGCGTTCCCATGTCCACTTCAATGGTACTCCGCTTCCGCAACCTTGGTGTCTCACTGCGAATAAGTGAATATTCAATTGGAGAAGCTCCCCTTGGCTTAACAAGGTTGAAAGCAGCATCGGAGACGGACGCCAAAGCACAAGCGAAGCTGATGATGGTAGAGTATTTCATGATGATCTGTAGTGCTTGTCGTACTTTGTGCCACTACTTAGTAGAAAGTCGGCATCAGAGAATACATAACAACGGGAAAGGTATTGAGGGGCTCACTCTTATAGAAGGGAATGTTGAATGATGAGAGTTGGAAAATGTTTAAGCGCCACATCTCGCACTTGCATGAATTTGCTGAAAAGCAACAGCCCGAGACAAGCCACTGCTGTGCCGTTGGAGGTAATCTGCTTCATAATTGGCTTCTGTTGACGCAGTCAGCCATTTAGAGGGGAAAACCGTAAGGATCGACTGGGAGCGGATCAAGGATTCGTTATTGGTACTGGAAATGGCCTGGAGGATTCCTGTGATTGGATGAGGTTCAATTGTGCTCCTCCTATTGGTCGTTCGTACCCGTAAAGAAATCCTCGCTTGAACCCCCAGGTGATCTTTTGCGGCACAGGCTTCCTTGCGCCCCCTACCACCAGAACGGCGATCCCACAACTCGGCCCTATGGGATTATTATTATTGTGCCCACCAACGGAACACGCACCGAGTTCTGCAGTTTGCTCAAAGGAAAATGTCGATAAGAATCACTGAGTGGTCGGCAGAATCTGACGACAGATACACACCTCCCAGCCTCGGAGGTGTAGGTACACGTCGATTTCGAGGAAGAGAAGTTTGAAAGTGAGAAGTCGGAGTCTCGGTCAGGTGTGGAGATCTGAATTTCGTTGTTTCAGGACCCCTGAATTCAGCCCTGAGCCTCCAGAGCAGGGAAAGCTTCCGAGAATAGCGCCCCTGCAATCACACGGTGATCTCTAAATACCACATTGAGATCGGCATTGTCCCGGAAACGGAGACCTTGTCGTGTCTTCTATCTTAGTTCAGAGGTATGCGGTATTCATTGGACAGCAACACGCTGTACGACGGCGAAGGCTGAAAGCACGAAGATGTGGCGCAGCCACAGCCTTTGGAAGCTCAACTCGCTAAAAATTAATTTGGGAGCAAGTGAGGGTGTAAGAGTAAGCGAAGGGGTGAACTGAAAATCTCACCATACCGAGCATAACTTCATGGGATAATCGATGATTCATTGCATCCAAGCATCTCAGGCTAATTGATATGGTGGTCAGTGGTAGAGTCCACTGGCCACATCCGTCTCCCTTGATTCGACGTCTATTTCCCAAGATCAGTCTGCATCCACCGTCGTTGCATGCATCGGAGTTCATCATGCTGAGCGTTCGCTGACTATGACTTCCATCGCCAGTTCACTGGCTGGCTTGCTTAGTAGAAGAAGATGGATTCTCACTCTCTCAAAAGAAAGGGGGAGAATCGATCTCAGGAAGTTGTCGACGAATATCAATATCAACAGCGAGCAGAGCTTGAACTTGGTGTCACCCAATCAAGACGAAACTTAGAGAAGCGTACGAAATACGGACAACGGCTCTCCTGGTTCCTGATTGGATCGTGCTGGTTTACAGGAAGCATACTTGGGCTCCTCGCTGCGTTGAACACACTGATCATCACTTGGCATACCGTGGCTGCTGCAAGAAATCTCACGTTCGGTTTGGCCGGATGCATTGTATTCGAGGTGGCCGTCTCTAGCACCGTCACCCGTTATTGGCGAGGGGGTCGTTTAATAAGATTGTCGCAGACAGTGAAGTTTTTTCTCCTGCTTGGCATCTATGCACTCTTCTACATTGATTGACTAGTGGTGGCGGTTATGGATAACTGAAACTCGATAGGTCTGGAAGGTTAAATCTGTTGGGTCTATTTTGATTGCAAGAGTGTTGTGTTGTTCCTCCGTTAGATATGAATGGCAGATATTTGCTCCCTCCTAACACGCATTTCCAACTCTCGACAAGTGTGGTGGGCATACCGGGAACAGCTCTCTTTGTGGTGATTTGCTCAAAAGGGGCTATTGCTGGTAAATCACATCAAGAAATAAGGGATTAGGGTGCTATGTGTCAATCAGCAACTTTGTCTAGGTACCTTTTGTAGAATTGATTCCTATTGAAGCCTGCAAAATCATGCCACTCCAGTGGTATATCTAGCGACGCTTATAGCCCACGATCAAAGTCAAATAGGAACCTTCCCTTATGCACTTCCGCAAAACTTTAGAATAGCAGCCGTCCCCATACCCCCTGCAAACATGGTCCCGACACTCACAAAACTCCCCACGCTCAATAAACTCATCCCACTAATCCCATGCCCAGATGTACAGCCGCCCGCTACTCTGGACCCAAAGGTCAATAGCACACCTCCCGCCACTGCCCTCAGTGTGCCGATAACAACTTCCCCTTCGCCTCCTCCTCCACTCAGCCCCAGCGCCTTATCCAGCCCCCAAGATCCGAGAACACTCCCTAATACGAAAGCAATTGCCTTGATACTCGGTCTTGGACTCCGCTTCCCGGATACGATGGTTCGGTAAACCCACCAGAAGACATCGCCGAGTTGTTCGTAAGCGGTAGAGACACCGAGCGTGGAGCTAGTAAGGAAGAGAGATGCGAATTGGCTCAGTCCAATCAAAAATCCGCCCACAGCACTAGGGAGCAAGACGTCAGGCTTGTCGGGAGCGAGATAGCTGGCTGAGGCGACGATGCTGAGGCAGAGGGTTTCGTAGATTGCCAAGGTTCGGGTAGAACCGATTTTCAGGACTTGATCGATGGTTGGTCTTTCCTCGATTTGTCCCGAATCGGCTTTCACTTTGACCTGAACAGGTCGGATGAGAGATTTTCCGAATCGAGAGTACAGGATCCCCCCAAGCAGGCCGCCGAGAAGCACGTAAGAGGCAGACGGGATACCAGTTGCGAGTTGTGGTAATACGGTCCCGGGACAAGCACCTGTGAGAGCCATTCCAACACCTTGCAGTGCTCCGCCTATGAGGTTGCCGTCGTATTTATTGAACCAGTTTAGAGTGTTGGGCGCCCTTGGTTTGCAGGCGGAGAAGTGAAGTCGGTTTGCTAGAATGATGGCTAGCCTGTTCACTTATTGTTAGCTGCGAGTTTGGAGTGGAGGGGTGGGTGAGGACCAAGAGAAAGGGGGAACATACGCAGAGGTGGCAGAAGCGCTGAAGAACGCCTTCATCATGTGGAAATCCTGGAAGTGCATTTGCTGGATGATGACTGTTGGAGAGTAGACGCCTGCTGCTGTCAAAGCTGCCCCGAAGAGCACCCCTGAGAGGATGCATCTCGGCGATGATGTCTCCATGGCTGTGCGCAGCTCTTCAGCTATAGATATCGTGATGTTGATGTTGGTTTGGATCGGACGATGGATGAGGCAGAGGAATGATTTAAAGAACAAGTCAAACGAGATTGGTATCCGGGAAGTCGCGTTGTCCGGTTCCTTCCCACTCCCATTCACCGTTGATTGCGTGGTCGAGGTTGCCCGTTGAGGTTATTCCCGTTGACCTCCCCGAGCCGGGCTCCACATTTCCTTGAAGCGATCCAAAATAGGGGGGTAAATCTGACCTCGTCCGAAAAACTACATAAACCGTTTTGCACAGCCTCCACTATCTATTTTCACAAACAGAGGGACATCGCAGCTTTCGGTTTTCATTTTTGGCTTCGAAAAGAAAGCCATCACGTTTACCTTATCATGTTCTTTATTCCCGCAAATATGACGTGCTAGGCACGCTATCCCTTGGTTGTCGCGTGGCGCCTCCTCCTTTGTCATGATTCGGTGATCAGCAGGCCATCTCAGACATGAACGCAGGTCGACCCGAATGGAAATCCGGGTCAAATACGAGCTATACCCACCCTATAAAATTGCTGTTGGTGTGTTGGAGTTTGAGATAGTGGAGCGAGTCGGGGATTTGAGAGAGTTGCAGAGTGGGAGGATTTGACGAGGTCGCCGAGCAGAGGGACATTGCGGGGATGCAGTGGGGAGAAAAAAGAGTGGAGTGAGATGGCCCTGTTTTAAAGTTTCATGCTGTGCAACTATGCACGTGTACTGCATGCAGGTTGCCTTGCAACGGCATGGAACGAGTGTATTTCGTCCCCGAAAATGGGGCACTGGGTAGGTTTCAGAATTCATCAATTATCCCTGGCTAACTACTACAAACACTGCGGGGGGGGGGGGGGGGGGAGGTCAGATATGTAGTACCGCAGCAGATCCTTTCTGAGCTGGATGTCCTCCCGCCGTTGGTGGCAGACATTTATGCTCATCCTCAATGCATTACCTAGCCTAAAGTTTGCTGCAGACGGCTGACTCGATCTCGGATCATAATCATCTTCTTCGGATTCACGAACGAAAGCCCTGTAAGGTGGAGATCCCTCGGCGTGCTATCTCCCTCGATGATCTTGAAATCATATCTCGTCACCAGCGCAATCAAGATATATTTCGCTAGCAGATCTGCAAACGTTCTGCCAGGGCAGGCGTGTCTTCCCGCGCCGAAGTACGTAGCATGATTGTCGATGGCCGTAAACTGGTGTTTATTCGCATCTGCCTGGGAGCGCTGCCTCAACTTGTAGAAACGGAGGCCGTCGAATACGTCGGGGTCGGGGAAGATTGAGGGGTCGTGGGAGAGAGCGTGGATTGGGAAATAGACGAAGGTCCCTGGAAGCAGAAAGGTGCCGTCAGAGAGGGTGGTAGGCTGGAGGACTTTGCGGCGGAAGGATGCTTTCCCATTTGTCAGTGTTTGATTCTGGAAGGAGGATAAAGGGGAAGGAAGCGTAAACTCACTGGCGCCACCACCGTGCAAACGCATCGACTCCTTCATGAAGCTATCCAACTTCTTGAGCGAAGCGAATTGTTCCAAAATATCTCCTTTATAAGCATTCCAAGGGCCCCAAACTTTCTCAATCTCTTCTCGCAGCATGGGGATGTATTCAGGGTGTTCAGCGAGGTCGAAGAGAGCCTGACAGATGACTTGAATAGTGGGAAGTATTCCCGCCATGACAAAACCAAGTTGTACTCTTCCTTGAAACAGATAATCCTTTTTCTTCTCCTCGGGTAGCATTTCATAGACCCCATGGACAGCGTCTTCATTTGCAGGGTGTTGAAGAGCCTCCTCAACTACTCGTGCAGCTAAACGGGTGAAAATCCAGGAAACCCACATGTGTGGGATCATGTACTTGGCAACCCGCTGGAGTCTTCGAGGCCAGAAGTTGAGGAGATAGGCTGCGGTAAGGAGGACTCCGGGGTAGTTGATTGTTGCCATGATCCATTCCAGGTTCTTTCGGCCTCGCTGGCCATCTTTGGTGGCGATAGTATGACCGAGGAAGATTCGGGAAGCGATTGCAGATACTATCTTGTGGAGCTTAGGATGAACTTGAATCGGTTGCCAATCTGGTTTGAGTCATTATAAAGTCCACCTCGAAGCTGACTTGCACAAACTTACCCCCATATCTTTGGAATTGCCTAGGAAACAGTCCTGCAAGCTCCTGCTTCACAATTGCGGAGTATTTTGCTACAAAGATGTCAGCAATTTCCTCAACGTCAAAAGGAAATTACTTACCAACATTCGTGTCAAGATTTTGCTTGGTCCATGTAATCCATTCCTGGTTTCCAGGGTCAGGAAACATGGTATGCTCGCTATGTAACAACTGCAGCCCATCAGTGGTTTTCTCTTTATCCAAATACCCCCGGAACTTGCCTCCTTAATGCCGTCGGATATTGAGAGAACATTGTCGGGAAAGGCTTTGATTTCGTCCATCAAGTTTGGGGGGATAAAGACTTGAGGGCCGTCAGGTGCAAAAACTTGGAAGAGTTTGCCAGGAAACTGCAGCAAAAGCACTATCAGCACAGCATTGGAGCAAACAATCTTCCCCGAGACCAAGTGGGACGGTGGCAGACAGTGACAGACCTTTATGTACGCTTGTTGAACCAGACCGATGGCATTGTGCTTCCAGCAACGTGCTTGCTCCCACCGTGATCGATCGAGGGACGGCAGTGACAGGCGTTTTTGTGGGCGGGTAATCAAGGGGAGCGTGGAAAGATCCATAGAGCGGATGATAGTGCAAGTAGAGACTGTGAAGATGAACGCAATGCTAAAGCCAATGAGGACCTGTTGAGCAGTGCTCACCAGCTCCGGAAGACTCAACATTGCGATAATGACGCGTTGGTGTTGAGGAGAGGGAGCAGTAGGACGAGGGGAAATTAGGAAGGGCTACGTTGACGGAGTAGATCGAAAAAAATTGAGGGAAAAAAAGGCGCCTTTTTTCTTGTAAAGGCGGCGAGATATCGCAAAGTCGAGTCGATGCCGTACTCTAATGTCTTGACCACCGTATTATCTATGTATATATATTCACAATTACACTTTCAATGCCAAAATATTAATAGCTACCTTGAGGATTAATTATGATTTTACTGATAATTCAACTGGACAATACTCTTCACGCATCTATTGTATTCCAGACAACATTCTGCAGAGCCGTTCCTTGTCCCTCTAAGTTTCCTTGCTCTCCAGACAGAATGGCTCTTCTATCCAATGAAAGAGAGGATGAAATGTTTCTACCATGCAGGTATGCGAACGAACCCGAAAGAAACTTTAGTCTTTGCAAATGAGGAGTGGAAAAGGGGGGTTGATCACGTGGGAGTCTCGCTCACACAATATGCATGATCATAAATTTACTACTATTCTCCACCCACATTATCATTACAGCTCCACTATTACCCATCGGCATTGACGCCGCCAGTCATCCACCTTATATTTGTTTTGAATATCGGTCGTGATTCCCCCGAGGACGACGAGTCCATACCGGTGCACAAGTTATCATGCCCAAGTCTTGAGAATATTTATTCCTGACACAATCTCAGTTGGCATCAGTTCTCCATCACTCAATTCCTCTTTAATTAAGTCGACTCTTGGTATTCGAGATATTCGCTCTAAATATGCTTCGCCCAAAGTCTTGGAGCTCTCGCGCTTATCTTCACCAGCAACCAGCTGTGAAGTTCAAATAAGGACACTCTACTGTCACCATAGATTCTAACCTCCTGCTTACACAGAAGTACACGCTGCATAAGGCCCTCGGGTGGGGAATGCCACGGCCACGACTTTGAGCAATACCACGAGAAACTCGTGGAATGAGATGATGGGGCCGAATACCACGGGTAGGGGACGTAAGGGATTAGGGTACGGATATTAGAGAAAACCCGGGGGCGATCCCTAAGGTTTGGGGTCACTGGGTTATGGATTCTTATGCTTCAGTGTATATTGTGCTTTCGGTTGGGGATCCGGTTTGACCTTTATGATACGTTAATTTGAATGACCTCAATATCTTGAATATTTGTACTCGATAGAAGCAGCTACAACGTCCCCTTATAGGCATGGCTTAGAGTAACGTTGTTGGCTCCTAGCAGACGGGAACTCCATTTTTTTCTTAATTGGCTCTCATTTCTCCAGCGAGTGCCGAATCCTCGCACATATCTCACTATTCCCGCTCTACATGCATTCTGCATCAACCATGGCGCAACGACACAAGTACTCGTGTTGTCCAGAAGTCCGAACTCCCTGTCTGGCGGAAAATTCGACCAGGTAACAGGGGTTCTAGCTGGTGTTCGTCCTGGATCTCGGTATCGTGTCACGGGTTTCGGGGGTGTTCCGCGACCCATGAAAGGGGGCTCTCGCCCAACGGTATCTAGAGTTCTGGTTGAAGCCACTAATAATGCAACATGCAGCACCAGTATCGCGTGGTTCGCAAGCACGTAACTAGCCTCGACACAAGAGCTGGTCTTTGCCCCCGCTGTCAATTCTCCATCTTCGGTACTCCGTAACAGATGTGTAATTAAGACCCCAGGAACTGACGCGGAAGCTAAGTTATTGATCAATCGCTTATTTACAGGTACATTATGGCACAAGAGAAGCAGGGGTGGATTGTGCGATGATGATAGAAGGCATCCAGCCTAAATGGCAATTTATGAATGCCACGAGGTAATGTTATCGGAAATTGTGAGTGCGCCAATGGGAGAGGGAAGAGGCTGCAGTTGGAGATTTTGGGCGGACTGAATTGGCTGGATTGGGAAGAGATGGTGTGCTGCCGATTGATGGGGAGAGAAAAAGGCAAAGTTATTCTTGGATGAGATGGAGATTGTTTTATGCATGCGGATGGCGGGGTGAAGAGGTGGATTGCGGGAGCGGGGGCAGGATGAGGCCGTGATGCTGAATGTGAATGTCATTCAACTGGCCTAGAATCTTTGCGATGAAGTCAGTGTCTGGGGTCCGCAATTCAGGTTTGCTTTTTCAGGTTTGTGGCGTTCAGCTGAACCTGCTGGCAAATCACCAGCTGTGAATTCCGCCAACAATGAAAGGAGAGGACACGGGACACTGTTCCCTCTTATCACGGAAGAGGAAGAGGGAAGGCTGCTGGGTGGGATGATCTCCTAATCTTTTCGGTTTTGTTCGATTCGGTTTTGCCTGCTCCTCACGAGAAGACACAAAAACTGTTCTCCAAGAGCCTTGCACAAGAGCCCGCCTCGTGCTGTACGGTGTGGATTGAAGCTGTCGGTTGAGTCTGCGACTGTTCTTGTAGTAGTTCACACGAGGCTGCAGCGGCGCGATGAGGGCATTCGGCGTCTCGGTCTTCTTCGCCACACGCGTTCTTGCACAATCAGCTTCCGGCGTTCCAGCATGTGCGGTAAGGCACCGCATTCTTTTCGGTAGCTTTCTCTTGTGCCATAAAGCTAATAGCTCAGCAACCATGTGTAGTCCAATCCACGAGTGGTAGTACGACTGGGAGCTGCAACAGTGCCGACGTAGCATGCATCTGCTCAAACTCAGGATTTCTGTCAAATTTAGCATGCTGCCTGGCTGGAGTTTGTAGCCAGGCAGATCAGCAGGCCGCAATCACCTATACACAAAATGTTTGTGCGGCGAATGGAGTCACTAATCTGCCCTCTGTCGTCAGCTGCTCATCCACTGGTACTGTTGGTGCGGCTGGCGTGTTCAAAACTTCCGAATCCGCCTCTCATGTATCAACATCTTCAATTAGGAGCAGCACCTTCGGTCCGTTTTCTTTCGGACCTGCCGGTGCTACAAGCGCGGCCCATTCAACAACCTCAACAGGCACACTTCCTCAGAGCACTTCCGAACCGTCTTCAGCAACGACCGGACGTATCAAGAACAAGAAGCCTCTTTCCGCGGGTGCCAAAGCCGGGATAGCAATTAGTGCCATACTTGTCGCCTCCGTCTTCCTTTTTGCTTTTTTTCTCTTCCGCCGAGGCCGCAAAGGATATGGACCCTCAACGCCGCGAGGTGGGTGGTCTACACATGAGTTCCCCGTCATGGCGGAAATGGGAATCGAACCTTCAATCCCGCAGGCCCCCCAGTGTGGGATGGGGAATGAACCCTCAAAGCTGCGAAGTGGCTGGCCTATACATGAGCTCCCCGTCATGGCGGAAAAGGGAATCGAACCCTCAACGCTGCGAAGTAGCCGGCCTACAGAAGAACTCCAGACGGACGAACCAATGCACTCCATCTCAAGAACAGAACTTGCTGCACTGGCGAAGAGGTATAAACCAGATGAAAGCGGGATTGCGGCGGAGAACCCAATACTCGCCGTTCAAAGTAAGGAACTTCCAACGACGGCAAATGATCATGAGCTAGAGGGGAGTCCAACGGCGGAGCTTCAAAGCCCAGCTCAGGCGCCCCAACAGACGTTTAGTCAGTCTTTCCAGCCTCTGGCCATAGAACCCTCTGTCGGTAGTTATGGAAGTAAACCAGAAGGTAGAGTGGCGCACGATGCATTGCCCTCGCGCGCCACGAGTGAGACGCCACTTTCGGATGGTGCGAGTTCGTCTCGAATGGACGAGCTGAGAGAAAAGCGAGAGAAGATCAGAGTTGAGAAGGAAAGATTGCTGAAGTTGCAGGAGCTGGATGAGCTAGAGGCTGCGGTGCAGCGGGAGATGCTGGAAGAAGAACGGAGGGCAAGAGGCGATGTGTCTCCTAGATGATACTTCAAATTGGTTTGAGTGAGCTATGTGAGGCATAGTTGACCCGCGGCCAGAGCTCCGCGCACACCAAACACAAAAACACGAGCGAAACCCGATCAGTCACTCGACTGATCATATCTCCGGCTTGATGATGTAGGAATACAATCAGGCAGTTGCTCTTGCGGTGGAATTCAATCACGCCGACATTTGTGGAATTCTATGTTCCCGGAACATTTGGAAAATTGAAGCTATATGAAACAAAAGTTGAGACGAACATTCACTCTCCACTCCACACCCCCTATAATTCCATGTCCGGGCGTCACTTCACTTCAGTTGCGATGTGCAATAAAACCTCAACCCTTCCCCTCGGGAGGACTCTGGGATAAGGGTAATGTACAGGACGTTTTGCAACATTGAACCTGCCGAGGGAAGGGTGCCCACTCGAGCCTAACCATGAAGATTGACGGTCAAGGATGTAGTTCAGGAGCGAATGAAAATGAGATGCGTACTGGGTTCGAAGGGTATGTGAACGCAGCGTCGAAAAGCAGTGTATAATGGAAGGAATGTTGACCTGAGTATGTTTCTCGGTAGGCACTTGCCAGGCACGGGAAGAAGATTGGGTTGTGTTTGAGCCGCAAATTTCAGATTGATGGAAGGCTGAAGAAGCATTTTTGGTATATGGCAGCTGGCCACTGGCCAGGCCTTGTAATCCTTCATCATCTTCTTTGTAGATCAGCGCCAATTTATAGATCTTCCGCTTAATGCCCAGTATACAATACACGTACTGTACGCCCAATCTCGCTCACAAATATATCACCTCAACCGCCCAAGCTCCCTCCCATCTCTCCGTCTGGCCATCAGGAACCATGCACAAGAGATCCAACTCACTACAATCCCAACCCACGCATAAGCTGGTATCCTAAGCCTCGCCATAACAGGCAGCAAAAACGCTGCTCTCGGCACAAACAAGAATGCCGTCGTCAACGGGCTCGTAGCTCTCGTCAACGCAATCGTTGCCCAGAACACGGCCCAGCTTCCTGTACCGCTGGACAGCACCATCAGCCAGTGGAAGAAGACGTCTAGGATGTAGTAGTTCCGCCAGATGATTGCGAGTTCACCGGATAGGATGACAATGGGTGTGAAGATCAGAATGCTGAGCAGAGAGATGTAGTGGAGCAGGCGCCAGTAAGCACACGCTTCTTCTCTAGTGCCGGAGAAATCGGGACTGGTGGATGAAGGGAAGGTGCCGAGGAGGTCGCCTTGCGGGACCAGAGACGCGACAAGGGATTTGTAGGTTCGTTGGAGTTGGACTGGGTAGAGGGCTACGAAGATGGAGGAGAGTACTCCTGCTGCGACGCTCTCCCATGTGACTTGGATGCTGGTTTGCGGGACTGTGGCAATGGCCAGAGTAATGGCTGCAGTGAGGGCGGAAGAGATCGCGGAGACGCTGTGTTGTGTTCCTCCCAAGAAGTAAGTGAAGAATAACGCCAGAGGTACGATAGCAATCCGTGCTAGGATGTATATCTGGAGCTGGGCATATGCAAACGAAAGGTTGGAGAGTACCACTTTCGCAACGAATATGACCGCACAAGGTAGGACCAGCTTTGCAATCTGCAAATCGAATTCGAAGAGACCCCCTCCTGCGATTCCTCCCGTTTTATATGCGGTCCACCTCGAAACATGGTCCCAGAACCCCGCATTCTTCCCTCCAAACTTCACTGCAAGGGGCGTTTGCCACGGTCTCGAAGGCGCAACTCCTCCAGATAACCCAGCACTGTTCAAACACGGACTAACCCAACGCGTAATGTACGCTGAAAGCAGCAGACATCCATGTGTAATTAGCATCTGGATTAGCGCAGTCGTCAAGGGATAGGGAAACTTGTATACTCCGGCTATCAAGGGGATCAGGTTGGTGTGTGAGGTGTAGTTTTCTTGCAAATACCCACTCCACATAATAATACGATTCATGATCGTTAAACCAATCTGACAGCCCCCGAGCCAGAGAACAAGTATCCCGATGTATAGCTGCCAGCCCAGCGGTGTGTTGAAGAAGAATTGTCCGGCTCCTCCACCGTACATGAACCGCCTCCAGCCTGTGAACTTGGCTCTATCTTGCATGAAGAATGGCTGCTGTGTTGAGCTGGGATTGTCCCCCCAATCGTCATCGTCTGTGTCTGAATTCGGAGAACAGTCTGGTGGTCTGCGGGCAGGAGAGGCGGATCCGGAGATAATGATCAAAGGAATTGAAGCTGGGCGGAGTTCATTGCAATCGGAGGGGGGCATTCTCGAGCGCGCCCCCTCGCCGTCAGAGTCGAGGCTGCCAGAGGAGCTACTCTGACGGTGGTTTGATCGAGGTCTGCCAGGAGAAACGAGGTATTGCACAGCAGGGCGGAAAGGATTAGGGGATTCGGTATTCCGTGGAGAGAACATGTGCGCCTAGTGTACTCTCGAGAGAGAGTGTCTTCATGATTTCATCTGATGGTTGGCGTTCGTAATTGCGTTACTGAGGTTGCACAAAAACTTGGGGGTTCAATTCCAGGAGCTGGCGCGGCTGGATGTACCTTGCAGCCTGAATCCCTGCACGGCCAAAAGTTCCTCCAAGCCGGCGATTCCCGAACCACTGCTGACCTAATTGAAGCTCGCGATAAATGATTTATCGTCCCATTATTCCGCTCTTGTCTAAGACTTCCCATTCCCCTCAATGGCTTCATTTCTACCCGGGTTGCGACGAGCAGCTCCCCGGCTCGCCAGCGATTTCTTCATATGTCACCACTGTCAAAAATATGCCCGTCCCGCAGCTCGACAGGTCAAAATTCCCAGAAAGGCGAACCTCACTCGAACCATCCGATTCAACAGCAGCGCTGCAACATTCCCTGAACTCGTGCCGAAAAAGACATCTCCGTTGAGCTCGCTCAGTCAGACGATATCGAATGCCGAGAAGGAGGGGGCGAAGGGAGGGGCGAAGAAGGGCTTCTTTCCCGAGACTTCCTCGAATACAGTCGCATATTGGCTGCTAGCTTCCGCAGGCAGTGTATTCGGGATTGTGGTATTTGGGGGCTTGACGAGATTGACCGAGTCTGGGTACATCGCCTCCCCGTTCCGCCCTTAAATCTACAATCCAGGTCTAACAATTGGCTAGACTCAGTATCACAGAATGGAAACCCGTAACAGGTTCCCTCCCGCCCCTCTCCGCCTCGGACTGGGCCTCCGAGTTCGACAAGTACCGCGCCTCTCCCGAATTTAAGCTCCTAAACCCACACATGACACTGGAAGAATTCAAGAAGATCTACTACATGGAATGGGGACACCGTCTCTGGGGGCGTTTCGTGGGCCTCAGCTTCGTCCTCCCCGCCATCTACTTTGTCTCCCGGCGGAAAGTCGCAGCAAACATGTCATTGCGTCTTCTCGGAATAAGTGGACTGATAGGGTTCCAAGGATTTCTTGGCTGGTATATGGTCAAATCGGGATTAAAAGATGATCTCTTCGCTCCCGGGAGCCATCCAAGAGTCTCCCAGTATCGATTGACGGCCCACCTGGGAGCGGCGTTTATATGCTACACCGCCATGCTATGGAACGGACTCTCCATCCTCCGTACCAACGCCCTTCTTTCCAACCCCGCGCGAGGGTTGGCACAAATAACCCACCTCTCCTCCCCCTCCCTCGGCGTATTCCGGAAATCCGTCGCCGGCCTCACGCTCCTCGTTTTCACAACTGCCTTGTCCGGTGGCCTAGTCGCCGGGCTCGACGCCGGACTTATTTATAACGAGTTCCCACGCATGGGAACCGGTTTCCACCCCCCAAAGGCGGAGCTCTTTTCTCCTTTCTACTCTCGCAAATCCGACCAAAGCGATCTCGTCTGGCGTAATATGCTCGAGAACCCGTCGACAGTGCAGCTCAATCACCGCGTCCTGGCTACCACGACATTCACTGCTATCTTGTCTCTGTGGGCATATTCCCGTTTTAACAGGAGGTTAAGAGGTGCACTGCCTAATGGAGCGAGAAAGGGCATGTTGGGAGTCGTGCATTTAGTATTGTTGCAAGTTACATTGGGTATTAGCACGCTGATTTATCTGGTTCCTGTCCCTCTTGCGGCGGCGCATCAGGCGGGAGCGTTGGCGTTACTCACCGGGACACTGGTGCTTGGGAGTAGAGTGTGGGTTCCAAGGAGATTGATGGCGTTGGTGAGGCAGAGAGTGAGGCAGGCATCTGCGGTAACAGGGGCAGGGAAAGTGGGGTTAGGGAAGGAGGCTATGAAGAGTGATCTGAGTGCCTTGAGGAGGAATGGACCGCCTGTTTTGTAAAGGGTGGTTGGGGATGTTTAAATATGATGGGGGAATTGGTGATGGATGTGATGTATGTATGAGTGATGGATGTGATGTGTGTTTGATTAGCGGCATAGAAAGGGGTCCGTGGTCACGAGCGTATGAATCTCAACTCTGTAGATAACTAACAACTTTTTTCTTGCTTATTCGCTTTCTCTCTTCCTCTACACTCGATCATAAGCCATAAGTTCCATAAGCTTCATCTCGAGGATGCAATACACAGGCCCTAGTAGCCAACAGTGGCAACATCCATCATCATCCATTCATCGATCAATGATCCACCCATCTCGTACCCGACTCGGATCATCTACTTGTGCGCTAACCATCTGTAAGTAAAGCTCTGATGGTCTTCTGTTGGAAGACTCACGGATCCCCTCCTCAGCCACAGGCTGGATGCCCACCTCCTCCGCCGCCAACTTCTCCTTCTTCATGCTAACATCTTCCTTCATGAACGGAAACGCCAGCACCTCCTTAATGCTATAGTTATCCGTCAGGAACATGACTAATCGATCAATACCCATTCCCCATCCCCCAGTCGGAGGAAGTCCGAACTCGAGACTCTGGCAAAAGTTCTCGTCGATCATTTGCGCCTCGTCGTCTCCTTGGTCCTTCTGCCGTGCTTGCTCTTCAAAGCGCAGTCGTTGGTCAAAGGGGTCGTTTAACTCGGTATAAGCGTTCACGATCTCCTTCTTGCACACGAAGGCTTCAAAGCGCTCGCAGAGACCCGGGTTGCTGCGGTGGTACTTAGCGAGCGGACTCATCATCTGCGGGTGTCCGGTGATGAAGGTCGGGTTCACGCAGGTCTCCTCGATGAACTCGCCGACTAGCTTGTCCAGCATGCGGGCGTTGGTTAGGGGTGGCGAGCAGTCGACCTTCATCTTCTTGAGTACGCTCTTGAGGAAGTCATTGGTTTCCTTAGTGTGCAGTTGCTCGCCCGGGGGGAACTTTTCGCCAGTTGCTTCTTCAAGAGCCGGAATCATTTCGACTCGGCGCCAGGGGGCCTTCCAGTTTACTTCGTACTCTTCGCCGTGTTGAGTGTGGAACTTGGTGGTGGTGCCGCCCGTTACGTGCTTGACAAGGCCTGAGACGAGTTCTTCGGTCATGTCCATGATGTCGTAGACGTCTGCGTAGGCCATGTAGAACTCGCAGGTTGTGAATTCTGGGTTGTGGGTTAGGTCGATGCCTTCGTTACGGAATTGACGGCCCATCTCGTAAACACGGTTTAGACCGCCAACCACGAGCATCTTGAGGTATAGCTCAGGAGCAACACGCATGAACATGTTCATGTCGAGGTCGTTGTGGTGAGTCACGAACGGCTTGGCTGTTGCTCCTCCTGCGATAGAGTTCATCATGGGCGTCTCGACCTCGACAAAGTCCTTATCATCGAAGTACTTGCGAATATAGGTGACCATCTTGGATCTTGTGATGAAGACGTTTCGGGTTGGATCATTCATGATCAAATCCAGATAACGCTTGCGGTGTCTTTGCTCTTGATCCTTGAACCCATAGTATTCGTCCGGAAGTTGGTGTAGACATGGTGTGAGAAGAATGATTTCCGTTGCAAAGATAGACAGTTCTCCTTCCTCTCCCTTCTCAATCTTGTTCTTGGGTGCGGTTCGTCCTGGGTAGCCAACAATGCCAATGATGTCGCCGCGTCGAAGATGTTCATGCTGCTCCTCGAACGGAACGCCTCCTTCCTTGGCCTCTTGCATTTGACACATAATTTGAATCTTAACGCCCTCAGTCCGGACATCGTAGAACACCAGCTTATTTCCAGATGCGCGCTTGTTGTAGATTCTAGCACCAATTCGGATCTCCTTGTCCTTCTTGTGCTCTCCGGACTTGAGGGAGCCATAATCCTTGACGAAATCCCGCAGATCATAGTTTGTATGGAACTTGTGGGGATATGGGTTTGGGTTCTTGGTAGTTCGGAGCTTGTTGATGTTGCGGGATCGAATCTCGAAGTATTGCTGTTTACCCCGCCATCAGTCACAATGTCTCAATTCGCGTTTGAGGTTCAGGATATGGTTATACATTTGGATTCAATTCCTTCTCGTCAGCCTCGGCATTTGACTTCTTGGCCGCAACAGGCTTGGGAGGTGCTGCTGCCTCACGCGCTCTCTTCTCTTCCTCCTTCTGTCTCTGCTTGTTGCGCTTCTTCAATTCGGACTTGGAGACCATTTCGCCGGTGACCTCGTCGAGATGGAGGTTAGCCATGGGCTCTGTGGGAGCGGATGCGCCTGCTGCGTCCGCCATGATTGATGTGTTATGTTCTGCGTATGATATTGTGACGCGTTGTTGGACCCTTTTTGTAAATAATTTTGTGGAGGGGTTGACTCAGAGCCTGAACAGTCACGTCACGTGAGTCCCATTTTCTGCTCCAATTACTGTGCTCAGGTTTCATATTTCTCTAATTTTCTCCAGAAATCATATATTGCGAAACATTCCAGTTGTTCTATGGGCGGTATGGTCAACTAGTTGTTGGTCTTGTTCCCCCCCTCTTCTGTATTTGTTTTCCACATGACAGCCTCCACCATTCATGCCAACCCCGCCAGACTTCACATTCTCAAGCCATCAACACCACCAATCCTCCAACCACAACACCCAGTCCAAGCATGATCGACAAATCACTGCCCTTTCTCGCCCCACTCTTGGTGGGTGAGGGTGTGGCCCCAGTGCTTGTCGATGAAGTGGGTGAAGCCTGAACGCCCGTAGCTGATGCTCCTGTGCCCGTTGTGGTCGTGGCAGGTTGCAATGGCCCTCCGCTACCACTGCTACTCGCGCCCACCGTTGTGCTTTCCGCGGCCTCATTTATGCTCGTCAGAACACCTCCTGTCATCGTCGCTGGTGACGAAGCTCGCGCAACTTTCTTAGCAGCATCCGTATAGTCTGTAATGCTTTTCCCGGAAGGAGGATTGACAACTCCAACCATGCCAGCTTGGCAATGGGAGGCAAGGGAGCAGTAGTACCATATGGGGTCGGTCGAGGTTACATTGACGACGAAAGTGGTATCCTGCGTCAATGTTAGCGTACATTCGACGGACTTGGAATTAGAGCAAACGTACCCCCGTGGTGTCTGCCTTTAGGAATCCCGAGAAGAAGGCGTCGGGAGCTGGCACGCAAGGGCTCTCGAGGGTGGACGACGCGACACTGTGGCCTCCAGAACCACTGTAGAAATGGAACTCCAGCCTGCAGCAGCCAGGATTGTCAGCATATCCTTAATTGGCCTCGACGAAGAGATTTGGAATAACTCACGTATCACCAACAGCTGCAGTCAGAGAGTCCGGGCTGAATGTAAGAGCTCCACCCTCTCCCACATCAATGATATGCGGTGTCCCCGCATTGACATACGCCGCCAACGCAAGCAGAGAAATCAACGATTGATACATTTCTATTTGAATTGAGGTGAGATCAATCGACTGGGTTCGAGACAGAGAAGTGCTTTTCGAAGGGGCGGGTAACAACAGATCGGAATCGCAAAAATGCGCACTCAGCCTATATGTGCAGCAGATTCCCCCTAGCAACGGAACAGCGAGCTCCCTCCCAGCCCCGTGGCACGATGACGGCAGCGACTTCCAATCACCACGTTTCTCACAGGATCGAAGAGACACGGCCCCATGGGGCTTCGGGAGCTGTTGATCCCATCCAACGCCTCCCAATATTTCCTCGCATTCCCTGACGAATCAGAGAAGATGCGGAACGCCCACTGGCGATCGCTCACATACACTGCCTCCACGAAAATGAAAGACACACTCCAAAGCCGGTACCTTCCGGACACCAATCTAAATTCAAGAGAAAATGGCCCCAGAGGTCAGAACAAGCTTATCCAGGTCAATAAACTAGGTGTTCAAGTGTCTCGGCTGATCCTGGACCCGGGGGGGGGTTGCGTCACGTGAGGCACGAGTCTTCCCTTTTTAGGGAAGATGCAGGTCTGGGGAAATGCAGATGATACGAATGGGTGTGGAAACATGCCGTTTGGGTTATATGTGAGTCTGGTAAGGCGGGCGCGATGTGCAACAGTGGGGAGTTGTGGATGGACTGCGTTGGAATAGTCCGTCCGATGGGAAATATCAAACGTCCGGTGAGATGATCTTGGTTGATGTCTTATTTACCAGCTCGCTCTTGTTTTGCAACTTGGACTTATTCATGCTTTGACTGAGTGGTCTTATTTACCGGAGGATTGTTAATCCTGATCAGTCTTGTACTACCACAAATATCAGTCAGTCCTATCCAGCACATCACCTGATGTCAAGCTGTCGGTCTGGTATTTCTACCCCGTCTTTTCTGTTGCGGTCAGTGCTAATGCATATTTCTTTGGACCGCGATAATGATCGTCGGCCATGCGTGTAACATCCTCTTGCAGTTTCTGGCCAGATTCCGTGGGTAGCCCTCAGTTTTTGAACCACGTTTTTTTCCGGTCAGAGATCAACCATTCTTGATGGAAGTGCAACACGCTATTGAACACTCTTCATGCATGATACGGTACATACTTCACCCCGAATGGTTTTATTATCGTTAAGTTGGTCAGAACCTTCACCAAGTTTGAAGAGCAGCGCTTGATTGGTACTACGAGGGCAATTTAGAAACCCAGACCCGTTTCAAGGAGAACTCACAAAAATATACCACCACCACCACCCCCCAGCTGTAAACCAGGAAGTTATGTATCCTTACAAATCTCAAATACCGAATCCAGAATGTGGATTCCGTATCAATTTATTCCTCACTATTCCATCCCGCACAGTTCCACTCGTACAACATCTAAACTCCACTGCTAGGACTACTCTTAGTTATAGAAAGCTCTCTCACAGCCTTTATTACAAATTGTACTCTCTCCGCCGCTTGCGTTGCATTTCTTTGAGCTTCGCCTTCAAAAGCAGCTGCCCCGCATTTCCGCACTATTTCTTACCCCGAGCTTCTCGTTCGACCGCCTTTGCTGCATATTTCCGCAATGTCACCTTTCCTAAGTTGAGGGCGCAGAAGCAGTAGGGTGCTTGTTGTTTGATGCGCACCGAGGTTCCATCTTTGATCGTAAAGCCGAAATCTCCTAGGTAAAGTCTGCTCCCAGGTAAGCCCAAGGGGACAGTCGCCTGCTCCACGAGCTCCCCGCTTCCAGAGATAAACACCGAGAAGCACCTTTTTCGGACGGCCGAGCCGCTGGTATTTAGTCGCCGTATCGTACTCAGTGGTGGAGGAGGGCATTTCTCACATCGGAGCCCTTTCGTTAAGGTTTACAGACTGGATTAGCATCTAGACTGGAATATATATATCCAGGACGAGGATTGCGGGTAGGGGCATACAGCGAAGTACGAGCCCAACATTGTGGAGACCCTTCAATGCCACGAGCAGCTGCTTCGCGGCTGATACACGAGTGGCCACTGGCAATTGCATGGCATGGTAGCTGGGGCTTGGGCCGAAAAGGGGTAGCACCAAGACGCGGTGATGGTTACCACCGTGGCCGGGGAGCAAGAGCGAGTCTTGATGTGTAACAAGGTGAGAGGTATTGCAGACGGTCCGGAGGATTTCAGTTTGCATTTGATACTCATATTCTCCCTTCTCGCCTGGAATCATAATCTTGAGAGCAACATCCTTTCGGTACTGCACATGGTGAGCCATCCAGTCCCCAAACGCTGGATTATTCGCTCTTCGCCCCAGCCAAGCTTGTGCTCTATGCGATATCTCCAGGCCAGCACTTCTCCTATGCGCACGGGGTAGAATAGGCCCTGATAATACCGTTCAAGGGGTCTGGAGATGTCCTCAATGTTGCTTGTTCTATCAGAGTCTACGAACTTGCTATAGTTGGGGTAGTCTCCGTCCTGGGGAATCATTTCTTTTGCCGTTGCTTGCATTGAATCAGCGCAAAAAGTAGATGCGACCCCGAAGCTGTAGCTTTAGGGCGCAGACGGAGGAACAGGGCAGAGCTGATTCATGGATAGTTTGCGTTGTTGGAAAGGCATGGCGATGTTCCCACCAAGCTCAGAGATATAGATTGATTTATTGGGGAAAACTAAAACGACCCTCCACCCCCCACCGGGTGTCGATTGGGAGTGTCGATTGGGGGCCAGGGTATTTGGAGACCGTAAGCTAGATTTTTTTAATACAAGTATTGTGACGGCGAGATCAATGCAGTGGTCGAAGGCTCAAAGTTCAGAGAATCTCATGTATTGAAAATACTAAGCTAGATAGTAAAGGAGGGGAGTAATACCTCGACCTTTAGTATCGTATTGCCCAGACCTCTAGCTCAGTCCCTTGTTTTATTCCTGTTTCCTGGTTCCGATTCCCGGCAGATCATACGGAGGCGCCATCCGTTACAAGTATGAGCTGGTATTATAAGGCTCAGGCTCGGCAAAAATACCTTAGGCATCGATACTACTATCGATAGTATTAGGTATTTTTCAGGTATCGTAAGAATCGATACATATCGATACCTTATCGATTCTTACCCCTAAAAATTATCTCTTTATTTTATTATTTTATTTATATAAGAATGTAAGAATATATAATTCCTTTTATTTCTAGTCTTTCTATTAAATAATTTATTTACTATTATTAATAAAATTTAATAATATCTTAAATTTAAAATACCTCTCGTATTCGGAGAATTAAGCCCCGTATTCGTATTTCTTATCAAGGCACTAAATATATAAGCGAGCCTCACGAAAATCTCAAAAGCTCATTTTTACTTAAAATAGCTATATTAAGATTAGTTTTAGCCTAAAGTATAAGATAAATAGCTAGATAGAAAGCCTAAATTAAGGAGAATATTTGCGCTACCAAAAGTTTTCTTATAAGAGAAGTGGTTCTAAAGTTAATTGTAATTAAAGGGGAAAATTAGGTTCAGGGAATCGATGCTACTATCGATACTATCGATACCTTACGATTCTGGCATCGATACGTATCGATACCGGAAATTTAGGTATTTTTGCCGAGCCTGATAAGGCTTATAACATAAGTATGTGCTTCTTAATAATAATAAAATGATTTCTTAAAATAGAATTTTGATTTAAATAATTTTATACTAATTAATTAAGTTCTAGTTTTTAAGCCCTAGAAGGCCAGGGCTTATAGGGCTCTCAGGTCCAGTTTTAGGGGCTTATTTGCTAAATTTCTCAGCTTTCTTAAGCTCACTTTTAGGCTATCAAATTTTTACTTTTTAACTTCTTTAATTTAAAGAACTATTACTATTCATAATTAGCGCTATAATAAATTGAAAAAAGTATTATTTCTATTAATTCCTCATAAAATAAAATCAATTTAAAGACAAAGCCAGGTTTTTGGTGCTCATGTCCGAACGTCTACTTTGGGTTAGTGGCCCCTAATCGACACACACCCGGGGGTGGGGGGTCGTTTTGCTTCTTCCCCTTCACTGCCTAAAATCCTACAGTAACACCTGCTGCGCCTTGCTCAGCCTCTCGGGCGTCACCACTTCATCACCCACATCTCAGCCCAAAGGGAGCAAGACCTCAACTTCAAAGATGCAAATCTAAATGATTCTCTCGGATTTCCGCTATCGAATCTAATTTGCGCAGCTCCCAACTTTAACGAATGCCAAGTCCTGGTGAGGCATCTTCAGTTGGCCCATGAGATCTGTCACATTGGCGGTTGCTCAACGCTTCAGATCCTCGCATGAGGAGTCGTGAAATTTTCACGGAAGGTTCTTTGATCGATCAAGATGCGGCTGCTCAACGTTTATACGATGAAACTGGAGGAGTATTTCGGTTCTCAAATCCCGGAATATGCCATCCTCTCACATTGTGTAAGGTCACTCTATATTGCGTCTCTGTCTTGATCGTGTCTTTTTCCGAGAAATAAGGCTGACAGCACTATCTTCAAGTGGGGTATGGAAGAGGTTACATTCCAGCATATCAACAGCTCGGAATGGCATGGCATGTGCGGGGCCACGAAAATCAAATATGCTAGCTCACGTTGCAAAGAGGAAGGTCTTCGTTATATCTGGATTGATACTTGCTGCATCGACAAAAGTAGCAGTGCTGAGCTGTCGGAGGCTATTAACTCCATGTATGGGTGGTATGAAGGCTCGATTGTCTGCTACGCTTATCTCGAGGACGTCGGGCGTTCATTGAGTACGCAAACATCATATGGCCCTTCAGATAAAGACAAAGCATTTGAGGCAAGTAGGTGGTTCACCAGAGGCTGGACACTCCAAGAGTTGATTGCGCCGACAAGGGTCAGCTTCTTTGATAAACAATGGCAACATTTGGGCAGCAAGAGGGACCTCTCTCCACTTCTGTCCAGAATTACCTCTATACCAGAAGATGTCTTAGCAGAACCCAAAAATCGACGAAATTGTAGCGTCGCAAGGAAAATGACGTGGGCAGCGAAGAGGCAGACAACCCGAATTGAAGACGTCGCGTACTCACTGTTTGGGATGTTCGACGTCAATATGCCATTGCTTTATGGCGAAGGCCGAGGAGCGTTTATCAGGTTGCAGGAAGAGATATTAAAGGAGACGGATGACCAATCCATACTCGCTTGGGGTATAAATGGGCATCTCGATTGGAAAGACTTTATAGACAATGGGGTATTCGCCAGCAGCCAAGACAACTTCCTAGGATCTGAAGACGTGGTGCCATTTCCCAGCAAGCCAGGGAGACAACCTCTTTCAATGACAAACAAAGGGGTCCGGATTGAAGTACCTGTACTAGCCGACCCAACGGACCGTTCATCATTCAAATATCCATTTGCCATACTCGACTGCCAGATAAACGATGACTTTTCTGGCGCTATTGGAATTCCTTTGACACCAACACACGACGATTCAACATTCATCAGAAATACAATTGGAAAAAGAATAACATGGCCTGCTTCGGGGTTCGCGGGCCTTGAGGCTCATACAATATATATTGCAAAAAGTCCCCTTCCCTCACCAAGATATACAAACAACGAAACTTGCGTAATCCGAGCCGCGTCGGCGGAGGGCGACGGGTACGATATTTTCCCAATTGCCTCACCTTCAGCCCGTTGGAACGAAAAAACAAAAGTGCTACATATCGGGTCCACATATGGAGGATTTTTGGAACCCGATCCAACAGTTATCGCCTTCTGCAACCCAGGAAAGGAAAGCTGTTTCATTGTTGTGATCGCCCCCACACCAAGGGTGAGGGAAAATTATGAGTGGGAAATACGCACTCCAATCAAGATTTTTGCAGGGCCAGTTGGAGGCGATCGTACAGACCTGGAGAAATGGGTTAGTGAAGGTCGACCGGGTCGCTTTGAATTTGGCTCGAGGGAGGATGACAAGGTTGTTCTGCCCAATGCATCTGTCCCTTCAGGGCAGATGACCATTAGTGCCCGGATGACGCGAGAGCATATCTTGAATCAGATGGTTTGTGTTTTGAGTGTTGAGTGCGAGTTTTGACGTGGATTTATCGTGGTCATAGGTGAAGAAGTCATGGATTCCTAGGGCAAGAATGCATTTAGCTTTATCGGGCCTCCAGGCATATCGCTATTCCTGGTTTCTGGTAAATCATATTTGGCGTTGGCGGTGTTGAGGGTGTACTTTAATGTGAAATGTGATAAATTAGGGAAAGATAATGAAAAGGAGCAAGTTCAAGGGCAGCGAATACCCGCAGACGCCGATGTTCAGGGAGTAATAAGAGTATAATATCACTAGCTAGTACCTAAATTTGAGCCTTAGTAGCACCAAATAAGCCTATATAACTTACTCCCTTATTACTAAACTTCTCTATACTACTCAATAACTTAAGCTCTATCTAGATAAGCTCTGACGTATAGCGAAGTGTATTCTATTTCTATTCGAGCAAAATAGCAATTGTTTTATTGATTAAAAATGCCTTGTCTTTAACCCGCAATGGCAAGGCATATGCTATTCCATTGTTTTTGCATTTGTATCCTTTTGCATTTGGGGGCATTCGCCTTCTCCAGAATCTAATGTTGCAGTGCTACCATTCTTTGGGCACAAGGGGGCAGTATAGTCGTTCCCCTTTGCATAATCACATCTTTCATCCTTCTCCCACATCCGTGCTATCTGACCAAAAGGTCTCCAGTGCCCGTTGATTTCTATACGTGCACAGTGCGAATCTTGATTGACAATACTTGGTCGATTTTTTATCGTGCTCTGGGAATGTTAGGGTTGGCTCGCAGAGTGCTGCTTATGTACTGGCGCGGGAGACATTGTGAGAGGTTCGGAGATGTGCCTGTGATGTGCTGTGCTTTTGGCGCCTGTTTCAATGCTTGAGGAGAATAAAACTCAGGACTGAAATCTGTTCAACGGACTAAGCGCAAGATGGCAGAAGGTTGTGTATGGGTTTCTCGATCAGCTGTTGTGAGGCTCTGAAATTTCAAGTTCTTGATGGAGTGGAGAAACTGAAAGCTCGGGGAGAATTGAGGGCAATTGGCCTGGCTCTGAATCAACCTGCGAGTTGTATAACATCCGCTTCACCGATATCACTCTAGATATACCGCCAAGGTTGTGAATTAACACCTGCATTTGATAAATGTGAATCACATATGTCAGACGAGGCGGAGAATGCACCGCATCTGCGCCATTCTACACAGTATCCCGACATGGGAATGGGATGGTCGCTCGGGAGATATCGACGAGGAGAAAAATGATCACTGTCCCGGCTACTGTCAGTATTACGACCATGTGGACGACCAATTTCCCTGGTAGGGGGTCCACTTGGTGGCAACTCTTTTTTCTGAGGTCTCGTAACTTCTCATTGGTCTTGAGGGAGGTTTGACGCATTTTGGAACACTTTAGAATCGCAAATAAATCGTAGGAGTTGAAATCGTTTAAGGCCCATCCTTTTACATGTGTGTCACATCATCGGGAGCGTGAATATCACGGCATCGGCAATGTTCAATGTTTACTTGTCACGTGATAAATCACACGCCCCCTGTACCAGAATGCCCCAGAAAACGGGAGCTAGATGACGGGCCGCAATTACTGATCTTATCTTTTGTCTTATCTCATAAGGCAGATAATGCGATATGCAACAATTCAATTGTCTTGCGCAGCAATATTACTTGCTTTCGTCACGGGGCTCATTAGCTACTCTACACGGTGCTGAATTGGTGACAATAATTGCTGAAATCGGGGGATGCATTGCTTGCTTGCTATCTATGCGCTAGAATGCAAATTGGGATAAATAGATTGAACCCAAATGCTTTGGGGGACTCAAACTATGCAGAGGGTTTGACGAGTTCTCGGCGGTGGAACGTGGTGTTGAAGTTTAGCTGGCGGACGAACCACGCATTGTGGATAGTCCATTCTTTCGTTGGGTTTTCGAGGCGGATCTACAAAAGGTCAGCTTCTCCTCTTTCCCTCTTTTAACAGCGGCAATGGATAGAAAATGTGAAAAGAGGGAGGGGTGACTACTGACCTCAAACCTCCTCAAAAAACTGGGAACCACCTTATACATCTCCAACAAGCTAATATTCTTCCCAATACAGGTCCTAGCTCCAGCTCCAAATTGCAACATTGTCCCTGTCATCTCCTTGATCCGCTTTTCTTCCGCATTCCTGTCTTTCGTTTCATCGGCAAGCCATCGCTCGGGCCTATAGACCTCAACATCCTCCCCAAAGATCTCTTTCCGTCGATGCATCACCCACGCACTACACCCCACAATCGTGCCTCCCTTTACAAAATGCCCCGCGATATCCGCCCCTTGCGGTGGCACAATTCTTTCCAACGTGAGTCCAGGAGCGGGATGAAGTCGGAATGCTTCTTTGATGCAAGCATCGAGATACGGTAACTTCTGACTCTCGGTCCATGTCACCAACCCGTTCTCATAATCCCCGAAAAAGCCTTCCTTGGCCTTGGAATCCAATTCCCGGTATACTTCCTCCATACACCTCGGATTCTTCAATAAATAATAAAACACGCTCGACAAAGAAATCGCCGTCGTTTCGCTGCCCGCGAAGGCCATAGAGACAGCCATCGTCATGACGAGACTATCGTTCATGAATTCCGGACGATCGTACTTTGCTTGTACGAATTTTGACAACAAGTCAGGTTTCTTAGATTCGGCGGTGGGCTCCGTAGATGGGAGTATAGTGGCGGATTTCGGGTCGGAGGAGTTGGGGTAGCGTTCGAGCATGCGGGCGCGGGCGAATTTGGCGACGGGGAAGGTGCCATCTACTAGCCCATACTTTCCGAGGAGGAGCCAGATGGGATTTTTGAGGAATAGGAGGTCGAGGAAGGGGATTTGGCCGATCTAGAAATTCAGTCGTTAGATCTAGGTTGGGATATTGGTCGATGTGTGTGGTGGGAGGGGACGTACCGGAGCAGCATAATCGAATAAGTTAGCAACATAATCAATAATCCCATCAATATCCCTGTTCTCCTCTAGAAATCCATGTCGTTTGCTATATGTCATTTCGCCTATAACATCAAAAGCGTAGAACTGCAGCCAGCGCGAGAAGTTACACGCGGTGCCCGTGTTAACATAAAGTTTCTCAGTTTGTGAGAGGAAGAGCTCGGTTGTGGAGTCGACGAAGGGCTCGTATTGGATGAGAGTGGTCATGGAGAAGGCGCTGTTGACACTCCGCCTGAGTTGAGCATGGAATGCTTCAGAAGTGGTGCTGAAGAGTGAGGGGAGGCGGTGCCCAGATGCTACAGCTTGTTGGACGGGATAGAATTCGGTCTGTGTTTTTGTCAGTCACCAAGTACTTGAGGGTGTGGCAAAAATCCATACTTTTGTGAATCCTTTATTCAAGCCGTATATCGTTTTCAATGCCTTTGGGTCTGAGAAGGAGAGGGCGTTTGGTCCCAATCGCACGACATCGCCATGTTTTTCGTGCAGCCTGATGTGCTCGACTTCAGGTCTGCGTTTGTAGACAATCCAGAATCTCCACCAGTCTGTCAAGGAAGCTAAAAACGGGCCCGGATATCTGTTTAGGCCATGGTTGAATCGATTGCTGATCAGGTATGCCGTAATCGCAATTCCCAGTACAACAGGCCAATTCTGCAGAACCGATTCGATGAGAGCTTGAGCTGCCATCTTGCGTACTTCTAGGACAGTGGGGTAAAATTGCGGGGTATTTACGATGCGATCCCTTCAAAGAGTGGATTCGTCGAAGCAAGCAACAGTGTGGTGTGTATGTTGATTGGAAGAAATAAGTATGTCGTCATTAAGTGAACACTTACTTCTCATGTGAGAGAAAGTGGGCGTCAAGAAGCAGGAAATGCCGTGGGGCTTTGTACCATCTAACTTTTGCATCGACGCGCGGGAACACAAAGATATTAATCAAAAGGTCTAAGGGCGGCACAGATGCGCACGACGGCAAAACATTGATGCCCGTGTCCCAGAAGGAGGTCATCTCCACTAAATCGCTTTCCCATCTCACCAACGTTGCCGCCACTCGGCTTGGCGGGGTCTGTCGGGGAGGATTCGTAACGTATGAGAGAGCTGCCGATTGTGTGACCTGCCTTCGCGGATCTAGAGCTAGCACTTGCCATTATTACACAGTACGGAAGTACATGCTTTCCTCTGACGTGGAGGGCACAATGTTTCGGGAATAGTGGCCGCTGTCACACGGAATCGCCATACAGAGCGGCAGATGGGATCGGAACAACTACGTCCTGGAGGCCCTGAAAGGGCCGAGAGGCCGACAGGCTAGAGCACAGGATAGAGAACTTGCATGATGGAGTATGCCTCCAAAGGATTAAGTGCTGGCTGTTACTCTAGTGGGAGGGATCCGATCCGGGGAGGTCGACTAGCCAATGACATGTGACAGCTTGTAGGTTCTAAATTTACCCCGCCATTCGTGGCTGCGTCTGTGGCGACGGAGTACCTCAGCCCTCAGGAGCCCGTGTTCTGGACCTGATATATCCAGGCCCCGCATGTAATTGTGCAGGTGCCCAGGGTGTAGCGATCATTCGACCTGGTGGATGGGAAACGGTTGTGGGATGGGTGAGTGATGATTCATTTTGCATACATGGATGGGGCTTCAGGCCTTGGAAGTGAAGGGTGGATTGCATGTGGGATCTTCCCTCCCCACCCCCTCCTCCACTCTCCCCTAAATCACGAGACTGCAGTGAGCGGAGTATTTTCGGCAGTTGTTCAGACCTCACTTGCCGTGTCCTTCAACAAGATTGTCTAGAGACAGGTCGGGTGCATCCACCCGCGTGTCGAATACATGGCTCGAATGCTCACGGCAGTTGTTTGTGGGAAGGATAAACTTTTTCTCCTTAAATTTCGGATGCGATACGTTACTACGGAGCGTATCGGGAAACCTCCAGCCTCGGGAGTCGGGCCAACGAAGGACGAATTGAGATCGCAGGCTAATAAGAGCTGACAACAGCCCAGAAACTATACACTTTTGGAAACGGGCAGAATAAAAAAGTCTGTCCCAAGATCCCTTGGGATGGTTTAGGTTGGTTTCGCAGACGCACCAAGATCTACCATGGCCGTACGTGTGAGTATGATGTATCGACGATTGTTAGTCGAGAGCAGCGAAATCAAAGAGTCGTGCCGACATAGGAAAGCTACTTTAAAAATAGATTCTAAGATTTGGCGGTGCGCAAACTTCGTGGAAGGGATGTATGCTCGATCTTCTCTTCGTTCCCCTTCCCCTTTTCCATCGTCCGTTGCGAGGGGAGGGAGATTTGGACACGTGACCATCGCCCTGTCCGAGCTGTGGAAGCTCACCGCGAGTATTGTAATATCTCAAGGTTAGATTAGGATCCAGAATCTTCTGTTTTCGAGTTTCATTGTTTCAATAGTGTTATTCCCTACTGTTCTCTATCGATACTGGCATATGGGAGACCTGGGTTAGGGACTCGGGGGCAAGATCTGCCTGGCGCGGCAAATTGCCTGAGCTTTGTTTACTTCCTCAAGTCTTGAACGATTTTCTTCTCTCTCACTCAAGTCAGCACGTTCTCTGTGCCATTTGATACGCGAGGGCCTCAAGATGACAGGTCGAATAATACGATTGTCGGGGTTGGCGTTCTTCCTCCCGGGCGGCTTACGTGAGCACCAACGTCTCACAACCATCGTACCATAACTCCACCCAAAAGATTGTACAAACTTAAACTCCTACCTCATTCAAACTTACCATTTCATCACCACCAAAACCCATTCCACTGCCGATAATGGTATTCCCAACTCCAGAACAAGCGAATCTCGAGTTCCAAAGACTCAGCAAAACCGTCTTTCTTTACACCCCTCCGACGACACCTCCCGCAAACTCCACAGATCCAACAACAATCCTCATCTGCCAATGGATGGGCATCTCTCCTAAGTCGCGCTCTCTCAACACGGCCTACAACCAATACCGCAGCCTCTATCCCAATTCCCGGATCCTGTCCGTCCGGTCCATCCCAGAATACTTCAGCACCGCCACAGCATCAACCCGTCGCGCCCCTCTCAAGCAAATAATCTCCGCCATCGACTCAGACCCCGCGCCTGAAAAGCGAATCCTCGTCCATCTCTTCAGTAATGGCGGATCATTGAGCTTCTCAGATATCAGTGAGATTTACAAGCAGGGGACAGGTCACGTTCTCTCCGTAACAGCCATCATCTTCGACTCATGCCCCGGACGTCCGACGCCCACTGAGGGATGGGCCGCAATGTCCGTCGGCCTCCCCAAGGGCATTCTCTGGTATCCTGCTGCTATCAGTATCTTCCTGATATTGGGCGTGATTGCGATTGGGCGGTATGGCCTAGGCATTCCGACGTTCCTTGATAGGGTTTTCTCGAAACTGAACGATTGGGAATTGGTGGATAGGAGGGCAAAGAGACTTTATGTTTGGAGTGACGCGGATAAGATTGTTGCTGCTAGAGAATGCAGAGAGCATGCGAGGTTGGCGAAATTGGAAGGCGTGAAGGTGGAAACGCTGGAGGAAACGGAGACGGCGCATATGACGGCGCTTGTCAAGGATGGGAAGAGGTATTGGAGCACAATTGAAAAGTTCTGGAAGGACACCAAGTAATGAAAAGTAGAGCGATTTACGGAGTTGCCTGCGCACTCTTCGTAGTCGTGTGGCACTTTGCCTCGAAGTTTGTTTTTTGTGTACCCCGCCAAACCGTTTGATGGACAAAAACAGCGAGACTGTTTGGGTACCCTGAGTCAAGTTAGACATCATGAGGCAGCTTCTCTTAATCTTCTTCGGAAAATCGTACATTCGAAAGTCTGAAGGTTCTACACTTTTTTTTTCGGTATAATTTGGCGATGTTCGCAGCAACTCACCCATTCAATCCCAGCGAATCTTTCAGCTGATTCTCAACGCTGCATTTTCCTTCACCTCGCTTTGGCAAGTCCAATCATTGGTGTGCTCCTACTTTACAAACCGGTCAGAAGGTTGTGAATATACAGTCTTTCAGCTGAAGTCCCCGGTGCCTAAGCGAGCCTTCACCGCGGCCGTGGTTCGATGATTCACTTGAGAAGGAAGGATGTTCACCATTCCACATTTAAGGCTGAGCTGAACAGGGGCTAGAACTACGGACGGCTAAGCGAGACATCTCGCAGTTTGGAGGTGTCTTCTTAACAATGGTTTCTATTTGCAAGGAGAAAAGCTCCGACTTATCTTGAATTCAGCTTAAACACTTCAAGTATCGGTTACCGATAAGCTTAACTTGCAAGCCATGATTGTTTCAGAATGCGTTGGGATGGCTGAATCTTCGCGTTGTTCAGAATGTCAGAGCCGAACGTCGAGATCAGTGAGTTTCTCTTTCCCGAAGTTTGAAATTCTCACCGCAACGATTGTTCACCATGCTCAACCAATTTTTCATTACCAAGCTCGGCTATCAGTTTCCCATTGATCATTTATCTACTGCTTCTATTTGCAAGCCATGCAGCATTAACGCCAGCACCGCATTTAGTAACGGCTGTAACTCGGAATGTCATCGTATAGTCGAGCCTATAGTCCCACTCATCCCGATAACCAGTGACAGTAAGCATGGACAACCTTCCGTCTGCAGAATTCTGGATCTCAAATCCGTGTGGCCTCTCATCAACGTGAACACTGTCCACGTACGTATGTAATGCGCTAAAGACTTTAGCTCCTGTGCCTACCTCTATTATTTGTGTCCCCACAAGTTCTTGCGGATGACACCGCCAGCATCACTACTTGCTTTGATACCACGACAACTCCTTGCCTCTCAGTGAGGTAGATCCTTGGTGGATAGCATAGAGCCTCTGTTCTGTGGGCAGCCGATGAAATGACGACATGACCGGCAGGCTCTATTGTCTACGCCCGCAATTTGCTTGCGCGGTTCGAAGTCAACCCTGGCCTCATGCCTATTCTATAAAGCCGGCTTTGTTCTCTTGTCGGCGGAGGGAGGTAGTCGGGTGGCTTTAATCCCCGATATTTGGAGAGCTAGGCCGGCAAGATTTCGCGTTGTCTATTGCAGTCAATATAATAGGCTTGATCGGCGTTTCCATTACGTTTACCTATATCACAACACAACAGGCGTCGCTTGATTTGTTCCATGATATGAGAGTTTGGTGATATCCCCAGCTAATTGATGAGTGGAGACATCCAGCTCGTGAATCCCGGACGGTGGTGGAGTAGATTGGCGGGCAAGAGCTTTTCGCTAGTAGCATGGCTTATTAGGAATATGCCCCTCATCCTCTTTGATGATACCAGTAGCAATTTCGACGAAAGTATATTTGTAGTTATTCTTTTGTCCAAGGTCGCTTCTAGTATGTCTCACATAATCCCGTAGTAGACTGACAAGTGGGGGTTTGGTGACCTGGGAGTTGAAGCTTTGGTGAGGGAAGAAGTAATTACTCTTCGTGTCCATATCTAATTACTTTAAGGCTCGGAGGTCTGCCTTACTTTGTTCGACCTCCTTCCTCGCTGCCAAGGCCTCTCAAGGTCGGATTAGCAAAGACTCTGCAGCTCAATTGTCTCTTCACATGGTGGTACAGATCTCAAAGACCACTACAGAATGGGGAAAACGCCTGCTTTTTCTAGGCGAAGTGACCCCTGACACTAGAAATTGGGAACACTTAAGAAGTCATATCAATTCCCTCTCATGGGCCTATCAGCTTTGCTTTTCGCCCCAATGGCTTTAACTCTTTTATTCGCTGATCCTTCTCGTTTATGAGCTGCTCTGCTTCACTTATGAGCTGCTGTACATCCATTACGGCAGCTCTGCTTCGATTGGTCGATGCGCCTTCTTCCTCCACCCCCACATCCCTACCAGAACGGCCAAGATAATGAGTGCAACGCCCGATACAACCCCAAGTCCAGCTGCAGCACCAACTGGAACTGTGTTTTTCGTTGACTGGTTGATGTTTGATGTTGCAGTACAGGTAGGGGCTGCGACCGTGTTGTTGTATGTGACCGTAGCCGTGGGAAGTATGGCAGTCCCAGCAGCGAGGAGAACTGTCCCATTCCCCGATGTGCAACAGCTTCTCGCCGCATCATCTTGGCCACAGCAGAAGTAGGTGTAATCACCACATGGCGTCATGACCACGTCTACGGAAGAAACCGCTCCTAGAATGATGCTTATTAGAACTTGCGGATTGCAGATCGAAAATTGGAAGATAGGTAGAGGTTTCGTACCGGTGATGCATATGCGGGGGCATTCCGTACTGTTGAAAGTTCGATCCGTACAGCCTCGTCTTACAAGGGAGTTCTGTCCGGCGGAGAAACAGAAGCCGTTCGTGAGACAAACATCTCCTACGCGGCAGCACGACGATACAGCTCCTGCAGTTGTATTGCAGGGCTGAAGTCCTACGGCAACATTACCTTCAGGATAATAACATGTCATTCTTGTGATGATGATTTAAGGAGGCACGCTTTTGCCAGATGCTGCATCTTTAAGGATCTCAGCAGGCTGAATATAGCTAGCTGGAATTTGGGTCTCGGACTGCAAGCCCTCGTCACAAGAACAACTCAATTGCAGGAAATGTGCCCCGAAGTGCCAAAACACAATATTTGGTCACAAACTTTTCGAATCGTTGGTCGCGGAAACAACTTTGGCCAAGATTGTCAACGCGCAGCAGGGGTGCGGAGAGCGCCACAGGTCTCAGTTTGAGGCTCGATTGAGTTGCCAAACGAATAGCGGAGTGCAGCCTGGATGTACCTGGGCGCTTGTTCTACGCAAGGAGCGGACGGAGCGTGCCGTCCAAAGGCTGTCATGACTCATGAACCATATGACCTGGCTCTACTACTTGGCGTGGGGTCTTCCGTGGTTTCGTGGACCGAGGAAGACACCTGAATCACCCACTGAGGCGGCTTATCAAGTCTTATAAATAAAGATGACTCAATAGCTTCTGCAGAATTGAAAAGTATTTCAAGCCACGCATGAAGGCTTTTCCGGTGGCAGACTTTGGATCTCGATCTGGCCACCGATAGTGTCGCTTTTGGCATGCGAGCAGCTGGTTAGAAGAAGCGCTTACAGCAGGCTGTGCTCAAAACACGGCATGCACGCAGCCTGACCACAGCGCACCCTAACCCTTCATGATCGTCCAATTTTCACTGCCTTTAATCATTTTCATACTCCAACAACTATTACATGGCCCACCTATGCATCTTTACATTTGCTATAGCACGCAAGCAACCGGATAATGTCCATTTCAGCTTTCTATAGTAACAATGTTACAGTCATCGAGTACTTGTACTGAAGTTGGCATTCATTTGATATGGCGACGAAAGAGCCGTTCTTGCAACAGGTCTACTGCCCGAAGAGTCCTAATACCCCCAACATAAAGTGAGTATTAAGACCAAACTATGTGCACCCGGTCGCACGATCTTTCCTCGGGACTGAGAATTCGCAATTGTTTAATTTCCCTCGAATCCATTGGCATTAGATGCACTTAATTTGAAAATCACCCCCAATCGCATGGGCGCATTGGAACAGGCAACCATGGATGCTGACATATACTGCGCAGCTTTGTATGTGTTCATGGTCTCAATCCCTCTGGTCGCGAAAATCACCCTTTCGAAACACGGACACATGCCGAGAGCAAAATACAGTGGCCACGAGATTTCCTGGGAGCAGACTTCCCTAACGCTCGAGTCTGGATCTTTGGATATAATTCCAAAGTGACGAGAGGTGTTTCTGCGGCGAGAATATCCGATCATGCAAATAACCTACTGCGTTTTCTCCGCCAGAAGAGGCCGGTTCGCATTGGAGTAAGTAAAAGATTTTATCTCTCAGGACGGCAGTATATAGTCAGATAGTTGGCAGTGTATGAGCTATGGCACATGCGGCAAGAAATGAGATATTAACACAAACACAGGGCGGTCAAGACCTCAGTAAGATCCCAATAATCTTTCTTGGACACAGCCTCGGAGGTCTTGTAATCAAACAGGTATGCTCCCTTCGATCAACCTCATCCATCTCCGGACTTACCTTCCGTCTATTAGGCACTCCTGATCGCGCGATCTAATCCCGATAATTATCTCGAAACATGGAACGCTGCCCGTGGGCCAGTGTTCTTTGGCACTCCTCACCGCGGCGGCAATACTGGAGCTCTTGAAGAATTTGGTGCACGGCTTGCAAAATTGTTTGCCAATGACAGTACGGCAAATGACCTTTTGATGTGCCTTAAACGGAATTTACTCTTCACTCAAGATTCCGCTGGGACGTTCAGTCGAGATTTGAACAAATTCAAAATACTGACCTTTTTTGAAACCAGACCAACAAATTTCCATGGTTTCAGCCAGTGTGTCAAAAAATAATCAAAGCTAATTAATTATAATTAATTAGCTTTAATTATAATTAAGTATGATTTGATTAGCTTGATTTTGACTTGATTTGATTAGGATTAGGATTATAATTAATTATAATTAGTTATAATCATCACGTGACAATATAAAGTATACTTTCTTAGGCATTTTTAAAGATTATTAAATAACTAAGATTTATATTAATGAGATATAAATAAAATCTATAAAGCATATATAAGAGTATAAAATTAGTCTAAATTATTACATGATAACTGTAGGCCGGCGATGTGACTTGTTCTCACGTGACCACACTCACTATATTTAGCTTTGGCGATCCGTGCTACCCCTCTCTTCTCTCATTATCTATATTATTACTAAGGAATCACTGAAATCAAGGAGGTTCTAGCGCCTTTAGCTTCACTTACTAATTGGCGCTAAGCCTGGTTTAGTAAAGAGCGCCTTTAGCGATACTAAATACGGCTAGCCCAAACCTTATTTTAGCCTCACCTCAGCTTTCGAAGCCCTAAAGTCATGTGTGTAGTCACGTGATGAATATAATTAATTATAATTAATTATCTCTGATTATAATTAAGTATGATTTGATTAGCTTGATTTTGACTTGATTTGATTTGAGTAGGGGGGTCTAATCAACTCAAACCTAATCATTTGATACACTGGTTTCAGCAAGGTATATATGTTCTAAGCCAGATATGATATATCTTTCTAATTTGACTTCTATTAGATCGTCGTCAATAGGGATTCTGCCATTCTTAATGCACCTGATGAGGTCCGCGTAGATCTGGACAGAAATCACCGTGATATTTGCAAATTTGGAGAAAGAGAGAACGCCTACGACATAGTGAAAGCAAACCTCTCAGATATTGTAGCTCGAGTACTGGCACCGATGGGAGAAGCCCTGCTTCCCACCCCGGAGGCAAGTCTCTGCAAACTGGCCCATTTAGTATTCTAACTCTCGACAGCCATTCTCAGGTATGACTGTTAATATAGACCGGGACTCGACGTCATCGATCACCGGGAGCCGAGATACTTCGCACAGGCACAGCCAATTGACTCTCAAAAGCCGCATCTCCGAGCCAGCACTCCCAACCAGCAGTCCCCTTACAATCGCCGAAGTCGAAGAAATGAACGATCGATTCCTGGAGGCAGTAAAGGAGCTCGATGCTTTGCTAATCCATAACTGGATTACGGATCCTGGTCGAAGGCCCCATTTGAAGTCAGAGCATATCCAGTCCGCCTTATTTGATTTGGCGGGTTTGAAAGAACCGACGAAAGTCGAGCCAGAACATTTTCGAGACCAGGCAGTTTATGTTATACTGGACGAATGCAAGCCTGATATTGAGTGTTTGGATGCCGAATTAAAGCCTACCCCATTGATACTGGCAGCATTGTGCGGGCGTGAGAATATCACCAAGCTTCTGATTGACGCAGGAGCGAATCTGCAGGCCAAGGATGGGATTTTCGAGAGGACGGCGCTCTCGTGGGCTGCAAGAAACGATTTTATTAAGACTTTTGAGTTACTTCTCACAGCTTTGGATGAACGGAAGGATCGGAAGACTATTCAGTCGAAGGATAGATGTGGCCATACCGCATTTGATCTTGCGAAACAGAAAGGACATGAGCGCATAGCGCGACTCATCGGGTCCCGGAGCACAAGGCCAAATGCATCATAGTTGCCTTGTATTCAAACAAAGAAACACATATTAGCATCAAGTAGCTGAATTATATTTTAACTCCTAAATAAGCTTCTAATAATCTCCTTTACCCCTCTACCTCTCCGCACCACCTGCCCCTTCCAACGAATCCATTAAATTAGAGTTATACTTCATTAATATTATATCTCTATTATATAAAATCTCTCCTTTTACTCTAATCTTATTTCGTCTCATAGCAAACCGAAGAAATATAACAAATCACATACATGAGAAGTATAATATTTACCTTACATAAGGTGTTAATTAGCAAGGTGCTATACAAGTAATTAAGGTAAGATAAACTATAAAGTAACGCTTATAAGTATAATTAATCCCGGTGGTGCATATTTAAGTAGAAGCTTGACATTCCTAACACTGCTTGTTTAGTGAATTAGTCGTAAGAGTAGAAAACGGCTTACGGTTCAGAAAGAGAGTGGACAGCAAGCCATCTAGTACTTTTATACTATAAGAAAAGTATTATTTGAAATCCTCAAGAGCAAAGGCTTTGTATGTTTAAAGATTGTTTTACAAACAAAATTTCCAATCTGCAATCTCTTTGCTCAGGGCGGGCTTCGACTGCGAAGGAATAAGCAGAATCATCAGCATGCGTTGGGGTTGTCTCGTGCATTTGGCGTATCGGGAAAATAATAGAACGAAGAACGAGGTCAGAACTCGCCAGCCCAAAAGTCCTCGAGAACATTCCCATGATCCTAATTAAAATGTAAACTAGGATATTACTCAGCATCTCCAACAATCTCTGATCCCACCCAAGTCTCTAGCCTCGTAAATTGCTTTCCAACCTTCCGCTTCGCTAAGTACTCCTTCAAACCCATCATTAAATATAGCTTATTGCCAATTCCTCTGTAGCTTCTCTCCTCTCTATACTGGCTGCCGTCTTCATCCTCATCCTCATCATCCCAACCACCATCCGGCGCCTCGAATCGCAAAGTCAAGTACTCCAGCTCCGAGAATGACGCGAGGATATCGAGTAGTTCATAATTCCATTCTTCGCTTACTAGAATATCGAGGTCTAGAGTAGCAAGCCCCGGTATTCTCTCGCGGAGGTGAGCAAGGTGGGTGGCGTTGAGGAAAGAAGCGCTCGGAAAACGGTAGGTATTTTTTCTCGGCGAACCGTAATTTGATCTACGGGGCTGCGAATGCTTGACCACCAGCGTGTGAAGACTTGATCTGTGATGTTCCACAATCGTGCTTACAACTTGTGTCAATGAGCAGAAGTTGATGCCGTCAAATTGGATGGATTCTAGGGTAAAGGAGTTGTTGCCGATAAAGTCGAGGATGGCGTGATGGTGTGCATAATATCCAGAAAATTGAACATTCCGCAGACTCGGAAGTGTATCGCCTCCAACCCTTTCGAGGTCTTTGGTAGTTGCGTCTTTGATCTTCAAGGTATGGAGATGTGACCAGTCCATTCGTTGCAGCCAGATATCTAGATTCGTTCTTGTGCCAGACTTCAATGGCGAAGTATCCAATTTGACATGCGAACTCTGTAGCCCACCCCACTCCTTTATCTTTGGGTACCCGACATGATTTTAATCGACTCGGGTAGGTATTTCCAGGGCGCGTACAGGATATCTCGTTTTGGGTGGTCTACTTCCCATTCCTTCCACTTCAGACCATTCGGGTTGGTGTGGAATAGGTATCCATCAACAGTCAACGATTCCAGAGGAGCTAAAGTCGCATCGGAAGAGGTGAAATCAAAGGCCCACAGGTCATCCGTATCGTAAACAACGCATCCCCCGTGTCGAGATACCGAAATGTCCAACTCCTTGATGTTGGGGCAGGTCGTGAGAATGCGTAAAATCAGATCCATCTTGTACGGCTCTCGCTCCCTCCCTCCATTGGAAACGCTAACCTTGAGCGAATTAAGGTTTGTTGAGTTAAGGATCGATTCGCGTGCAGTAGTTCTAATCTGCTCTTCTGCCGCTAAAGACTTGTCATCTTCTGAACTGAGTTGTTTGGTGCGTCTGCGACTCGTTGCCAGACCCTCAGGCCTCCAATACCCAAAGTCCAATTCGTAGTAAAGTCGGCAGAGAGGATGAATTTCTTCCAAAAATTGGACTATCTCTAATGGAATCGGCTCGCCCAATATCCAGGAAAGAGACGTGATGAGTGGCAGTCTATGGAGTACAGTTTCGAGTAAAGTCCTGTTTCCCGGCCGTATTCCACTATTCCTGATCTCAACAGTCCAGGTGCTCTGCGAAGAGAACCCCAGGGTCTCCAGATGTTGGAGGAAGAGCTCATGATCACTCGTCCTGTACGGGGGTTCATCCCAGTACTCCAACTTTAGATGTTGAGCACCCGGGAGAGAAAAGTCTTCGAGCTTCTTCCCCTGGTAGATGTGTTTCGAGTACATGGAGATCCTCGCTTGGTTGGCTTGGAACAATATTCCATCACCACGGCTGTCCTTAATGTGCGAAAGTTGGGGCGTTGTGTCTCCGTAGGTGATGTCCAACTGGCCAGTCATATCGTAACTCATCGCATCCACAACACAGCAGAAGATAAGCAGGGCTTGAATAACACAGAGGATGTCGTGATAAAACACCATTTCTGAATTAGGGAATCGAGAAAGAGAGGGGTCGTTTGTAGGTTCAAGCGCTGGAGATCATGTCTTTTAGACTCGGGCGATGGGATACGGCACAGCTAGGCAGACACCAACAACTTCCTTACCGCGTCTGTTATTCCCTTTCTGTTGCAGGGAAGCTAATATTTATTGAATAGGACCTAACGATGGCGAGACTTAGGTAAAAGCTGTCCCTGTAGCCATTCCGGGAAAAGGTGAGCTGATGGAAAGGAAGGTTGATGTGGAGAGGCATCGATGTGTTCCTTTCAACGATGCCTCGCTTGACTGTTTTGTCAGCATGTGGTCAGTAAATAGGGATCAGGGCAGGTACCAGGGGGAAACCCCACCAAAATTCTGTCTTTTCAAAATCTTAATATCTTTTAGTTTTAACAATTGGAAATTAACTTTGGTTGTGTTTTGATTTACTAATAATCATATTTGAACGTGGTTTCCATTTCCGGCTGGGTATAATATAAATATTGGGCCCATCAGGCCCCTAGTTAATTTAGGATGGCAGGGTGAGGGCCAATGCACCGAAAGGCCCTACATGTTATATGAAATCTAAGAACTACGTTTTCCAATAGTACAATTACGGTTACACAAACGAGTCGACTTCCTTGCGGTATGTCTCCTACGACTCATTGTTAAGTGTCCACTAGTACCTCCGAACCTGTCTTCTAATCGGCCTCTAGCACTTTCGCCAAAATGAGTGGAAGCAAAAGTCTGTCCTGATCACCGGATGCAGCGCTGGGGTCAGGCTCCGCCCTGGCGGAAGTCTTTCACCTCCACGGGTGGGCCAGTTTTGCAACAGCTTCAGAACTGAATAAAATCCAGAAAGTGAAGATGATTGGTTGCGAGATCATCATGTGTGGACGTGACAATTGACTAGGCGATACGAGCTACCGTGGAAACGGCGGAATCGAAAGCGGAAGGAAAGCTAGATAGGCTCAACGCTAACGCTGGAATGAGTACGAATGACTTTCTCTTTCAACCTCTGTTCCAAAATTACTCGTACAAACTGAAATTTGAAATTTGACTTACTGGCTTACAGTGTACACAACAAGCATGCAAAGATCACAGTATAAAGTGACGGGATTAAAGGGCGTTTGTGCTTTGACAGCACTTCAGGTCTGTTTTTAGTGTACTGGTCATTAAATTGCCTTATAATTCTAGGCCATTGCTATAAAAACACGCTATAAGACAGGGGCAAGGGGTACCACACCTTTTTAGGGGTTCTCTCATATACTTATAAGGGGTACCTCGCTCCATAGCCATATCCCTTGCTAGCGCTGGACAGTTTCCAGCGGACGAAGGAATAGTAACTACTTATTTAACGCCCAAGCGCTATTGCTGCTCCGCTAGTAGCGCTATTTACCCCTAAAGATCATCTTATACGTGCGAATATCTCATAGCTCCGCTTGAGGTCTGCTTAGGACGTATAACCTAATATTATAGGGTCTTATATTGGGTTCAACCCCCTAAATTGTGACCTTGGGGGGTGGGGGTGCCAAGGGCCCAATTGGCCTTTAATCCCGCCACTCTATGCCGTGATCTTCGTACTGGACGCAAACGTGGACTTGCTGAAGAAAGTCTACGATGTCAATGTCTTCGGAGTGCTATCCGCAACTCAAACTTTTGCACCTCTTCTACTTAATGCAAAAGAACAGTCGTTAATATTGGTTCCATGACTCCAAGGATCCAAGAACCCTACGCAAGCCCCTACGGAGGATCAAAAGCAGCCCTTGAAATAAAAAGTCACGCTATGAGATAAGAGATGGAGCCTTTGAGTCTGCATGTAATTCATGTATCTTCCATCCTGATTCCTTTCTTACACATAGCTAATTGCAATGCCGCATTGCCGTGCAAAGCTAATAGTAGGGATAATCAAAAGTCATATATTTGATAATATGCCCCCGGAAACACACATTCGGAAACCGCTTTGTACTTCCCAACCAAGGAGAGATTGAGGCTCCAGTGAGTAATTTTATGTCAGCATCGGAATTTGCGGAGAGTGTTTTTGCTAGATTTGCTAAACCAAACCCTTCCATTTCTTCTGGGTAGGGAACATGACTTGGCCTCCAAGAATTGTAAACTTTCTTGCGTTCCTCTTTGGTCCACGGGTGTGAGACTCGGTGACGGGTGGGGTGAGCGGATTAAATGATTTGTCCCAGATTGTGGGGTCAAGAGAGTTGAAGAAGAAAGCTGCATTGCTCGGCTGTAGTCAATGGTCTTTCTGAATAATTTTTCTGCCCGACTCGAGAACGATCCAAACTCAATTCAAACGACCGCTTGTTTCCAGACTGGTAATTGCGCCAATTACGAGAATGAAAAGTGAAACCGTTTGACTAACACTATCGAATATCATTTTTTTCTCAAGTAGTCAATGGAATCGAAGAATGTTCCGTCTCTGAACCCCAAAATCTCTCACGCACCTCTTTATACCTCAGGCCATGTATACTTTCGATCCACATAATTTCTTTCACAATTAACTCTGCCTCTGACTGGTCTTCAATGCCTTCTTCCTTCAAAGTTTTCACCCACTCACCTGCCAGAGAACTAACGTGTGATTCGTCAATTGCCTCGAACAGCCCCATGGCGATGATCCAAATTTTCAAGTGCTGGAACCCTCGCCACACCATCTGATCTAGACTCAGAACAGCTACCAATTTCTCAATATGTATCGTAAATGTGACTGGGTAGAGGCCAAAACGCCTTTTGACGCAGGCCAGGAACAAAAGCAGTCCCAGGCGGACAGCTTCTCGAAGTGTAGGATTTGGGTCGAGTTCCTCTGAGACTGGTTGTGCTCGCAGTAGATGCCAGAGGAAAATATTGACGAAGGTACCAGTGAAATCGGGATTTTCGTAGATTGCAGATGCTGTTCGGCGTTCCTCGTCTGCTGTGTGTATACTGAAACGAGCCATCTCGTCAAAGACTTGAAGAATTTCTTCATCTTGAACGAAATCAGGTTGCTGGTGGAGGATGCGCCGCTGTTTCCAAGCCGTCAAGATGCGTTGGGCCCCGGGCGGCAGCCCGACGCCTGAGGGAAGCGGTGCTCTTGGTGGATACCATTGGATAGGGACTGGCCAGACAGGTCTGCTGTCCTGTGTGCAGCAAACGTTCACCTCGATCCTACCCTCGGGTTAGATCCGGCCAGTTAAAGACGGTATTTGCAGGGCTAGCAATGCATATACCCGACTTACCAGTAACAAGATATTCGTAGGAACTTGTTCGAATCCAAGGTTTCAATACCGCCGCGGAGCTCGACCATCCTTCGTAAAGCGCCCATGTGGATTGTGAGAGCACGCATGTCTTGCGATACATGCTAGAATACCTTAGAATCAGCCACCAGTCCCATCTCGTGCTATTTCCCACTAAACTTTGGTTATGAGAAGTTGACATACAGCGTAACACGTCAAAGCAGCCACAGCACCAATCGCATCCTCGCTTGCCCCTTCCTTCGTTGCAATCATGTTGTTGACGAGACGGTAAACTTTTGCTTGGTGGGCAACCTCCTCAGTAAGCTCGTACTTCATCTCATCTCTGATAATGTATCCACTGTTATCTAAGCTGCGAGATAGACGGAGATATAGGGCCATGTTAGAAAGGATTTGGTGGAAAGAAGCTTCACCAGATGTGCCGAGTGGAAATACAGCTTCGCGGTACCAAACGGTGTTTCTCCTTATGTTTCCAAACACTGACTTGAGTTAGCTGATGCTGGGATACGCCACCTGCTTACTCACGGTGATCGATGAATCTGCGGACTCGGGGAGTCAACTTGATTGGGTAGGGGAGAAAAGGGTCAATCCTCCCCGACCCAAGCCTAGTAATCTGTCTCAGGTTCACCATGTACTGCAACTCGATCTGGAGAGTGGCTGCTTCTGCAGGATCTCCAAAGATGCTCTGATGCTCGTTGCAATACATGATTGGATTTTCTGGATTCAAGACATTCATGATAGGCTGTTCGGCGTATGGTCCAGGGTTGCGGCACCCGGAGAAACAGCATCGAAGGTTTAGATCTTGGTAGCCCGCGAGGTCCCCCGCAGATTTCTGGGCTGGGGTGGCTTGTCGTGGGCTTGCGGCAACTGAACCAGGGACGAGGGAAACATTAGTTGCTCTTCTGCTTCGTCCAATATCCCTCATAACATGCTTCCGGATGGATCTCCGAGTTTCAGCATCCTTGTTGATTTTCGCAGCAGGGCCAGTGTAATTTACAAAAGCTAAGGATGGCTTGCCATCTACAGGTTCACTCTCGAACGTTTCAAACACAACTTTACTGTCTGGCAATGAACTGCAATCGCTAATTCAGCTCGTCTCGAATGTCAGCTGACTACTTGCTTACCTTGCTTCCGCTTGACGGGGCATGTTGGCGTCTCGATTATCACGCGTTGCGCGAGTTATTTGCGTTTCCTGTGAGGTCAGATTCTCATGTCTCCAGAGCTCCGAGTAGGGCTGGATGCAGACGACAGTGACAAAGACCAGTCGACATTTTAAAAAATAAGGCGCCAAGCCTTCACGGTGATTTCGTGCATCATGCTGTGTGGCGCTCGCTGGACGGTTTGGGAAAGAGGTCCTTGTCAAGTGCTTGCAGTGCAGGGCTTGGCAAGCGGACCAGCCACAGAAGCCTGTTGTCGCCTACTGGAATCCCTCAATAAACCCCTGGCTTCCAATACGTATACACTACAGTGTACATTTAGAGCTGCGGAAGCAGTGCTGACTAAGCCATACACCCCCCCGGTCCCCCCACCAAAACTCACACACCACCAAAATGATCGCGCATCGCAATCGCATTAACTCCCACTATAGTTTTACTAGTAATTAATACGTACGTAGGTAACTTGCATCGAAGTTATAGATATTCCATTATCTGTGTTAGCTTCTTTATTACTTTACTATCACCTTCCCGCTTCCCCCTCTAGTCAGGGGTATAGTACGAGCGCTATAACTTAGCGGTGTGAGCGCTATAGATTTGGTGATACGAGCGCTATAATTTAGTGATATAGGCGCTATAGCTAACTAATAAGAGCGCTATAGATTAGCGATGTGGGCGCTGTAATTTAGTGATATATGAGCTATAGATTAGTGATATGTGCGCTATAGCTTAGCGAGCTAGGCGCTATAAGTTAGGGATACGATCACAGTGCGCGATCATTTTGGTGGGTGTGAGTTTTGGTGGGGGACCAGGGGGGGGTGTATGGTTGTTAGTCAGCACTGCTTCCGCAGCTCTATGTATACACTGTAGTGTATACGTATTGGAAGCCTAAACCCCTGAGATGGTTGACTAAGCTGAAACGCGTTTCTGGAAGGACGTTAACCTCCTTCTAGATAATCTCATTCGGGAACCAAAACTTTATGTATATGCAAACAGATTTGTATACAAATTCCCAAAGCAGACGGACTACGTGGTTAATAGTTTTCCACGTAAGTCGATCGTTTAAGATAACGCTAATATCGAAATTCTTTCGACATTTGCCATTTGCAAGTAGATTTAAATTTTGAAGAGTTTAGGTATTGATAATATTCTAACATCTCCAAGGGACTTGCAATAACTACGTGGACGAGCTGGTCCAATTGAACCAAAGTCTAGCTGCATCATCCACAGATATGGGTGTGTTATGCTGCGGTTGTTTCCTGTGGTATGAGTAGGTAATCAACTTGCATAAGCCCCAAATGGCTTCGGTTGAGCGACCGCACGTGCGGCCGTAGAATGGCCGCTTGCTGGGAACCAGATGATTGGCCACCACATTCTTGATGCCCATTTCGGGCTACGCTAAGCCCAGGAAGAAGTGCAACATGCTGTTAAATATCCACTGATATCAGGAGAGCGTAGCCTCGGCGTCACTCAGTCACTCCTTTCAACAAGGATTACCTTTTCCCCTGAGGATTTTCTGAACGCCAATACTTGGCACGTATGCATGCGGCAGCATGACGAAGATGGAAAAGAAGGTTGGAATTCAAATAATTGCGATAAAGTCCTCTGCCTCGCCACCGCAACAATCTGCCGTCTCGATCTACTCATATAGCAAATGATTCAGCAACAGCGCCTAAACGAGTCAATTGCCCTTGACACGATTACCCCCAGACATATTTATAGACCAGCAATCAAGCTCCATAATTTGGAAATGGAGGAAGTGTTAACTACGATTGTAAGGCTCTATATTCCATCTATTTTCATGCCCAATTTCTTCATTTCAAAGCACCCTCAGATACCTCAAATTGAACTGACTATCAGTACGCAGGATTACCCTTGGGTTCCCTACGACGAATGGAATAACAGTAATCCAAGAAATATATCTCCACCGGCATCGGTTTCATCGCCATCTACCACTACAAACACAACACCAGAAAGTGTCGAACGACATCCCCCCACCTGCAAATGCGAGCCCAAAGACCTCGCAGCCTCAAAACTACAAGTCCGCTCCCTCCTCCCCCTTTCCCTCCACAAACTTACCATAGTCCATCTTAGAGACGAAGAGAACAAAACCGCACATCCCAACAAAAGTTCCGCGAGAAGACTCGAAAAGATTATGAAGCCGTAGTACAAGCTTTGGAAGCAGAACGACAGATGTCAGCCCGCTTACGGGACGAAGTAACTGCGCTGCATTCCACGATAGAGTGTCTAGCGAAAGGAAACCAGAATTGCCTTGAGACGATTTCGAGGTTGTGTATGAGTGGGCTTGTAAGGAAAGGGGAGGGACAGGCGGAGATGGGGGGGTATGGACAGCTTGTGTGTGAGAGCTTTTTGCCGAGGATGGTGGATGGGGACGGGCTGGAGAGTATTTAGGATAGGTTGATTTGCGAGGGTAGCTTAGCAAGGAGTTTTTGGGGTGGGGGGAGGAAATTCCCGAGAATTATTGGGATATTTTGGTTTCACATGACATCTTCGAAATAATTTACTCATGGATGGTCTCAAACGCTACTTGAAACTTGCAACTTAATAATTTTTGAAGGAGGCATAATTCGATTACTTGCCTCTTCCTTTCTCCTCCCTGACATTGAGGAACACCTCACCCATACTCGTAACCCTCACAACATAGAACACGAGTCCCAGTCCCTCCTTACTCACCTCCAATTTCCTAAATAACTCCGCCACCCCTCCTTTCCTCCCTCCTTGCCCTTTCCCTATTCCATCCCCTCTCTCCCCTCCAACCCTCGATGTCTCCATCTCATCCACACCCTCACCTCGTTCTCTTTCCTCTTCCCCATCCCCTTCCCCTTCAACTGCTCCACTTGCCCTGCTCGCGGGAAAACTAAGCCTAACCTGCCCCCCAATACTCCCCCAGCCATCCACTTTTGCCCCTTCAAATCGTTCTTTCACCCACCTCTCAACACCCTTCATCTCCTCCCTTCTGCTTTCCGGTGCTATTTTCAGCACAAAATGGACGAGATACACATCAACCCACTTCATCCTCAAGTTCTTGGTACTCTCCAACGCCAAAATCCCCTTGCTCAAGATTGCAGCGCGGGACGCGAGGTGGGAGGCTTCTTCTATTGAGTGGGTTATTAGAAGGAGTGAACGACCGGGTAGAAGGGGTTGAGTTTGTGTAGGGGGCGCTCGCAGGCTCGCGGGAGAAAGGGTGCTTGGGGAGGCGGGAGAAGGGGGATTTCCTACAAAGAGCATTTCGAGAGGTGTCTATTGAGGAGGTCGGTTCATCGAGGAGGAGAGGGGGGTTGCTTTCACAACAGAAACGTCGTCAACGCACATTCCCAAAGCAGGAAGAGATGTAGGCGTTGGGAATCGAGATGCGTGGACCCGTGGTGAATAAAGTCTTCAAGATAGTTGGAGAGAGGTTTTGGAGCTGAGGAGTTCGAACCGTGCCGAGAAGGGTTGTGGAGGTGGGCTGACGTTTGCTATGCGCATCAGACGCCTAAGATCGAGGGTAAGCAGTGAATAGGTAGGTGTTGGGAGTGAGCGAAGGAGAAAGGGGGAGGTGAAGCAAGTATGGTGGGTCGAAGGGATCAGATGATGATGAAAGGACGCGGAAAGCGACCTGGAAACGACGAGCAAACAAATATGCAAATCTTGAATGCAAAGATAATTTAACGAGAAAATTCGTGCTAGAATAATCTGAAGTGTCGGCAGTGGGGATATCTTCACAACTTCGCTCAATCAAACTATCACAATGTCATCTCACAACACGCTAATTTTACTTCAAATAGAGGCAAATTCGCTGCACACACACAGCCACATCACGAAGGACGATGGCCACCCCGGCATGCTCAACTCCTCCTCAAATTCCATGATATCCAGGACTGATGCGTATTCGTATACTCCAACCATATTGCAATGCTGCTCCGCTGTCCGTCAATGCTTCGTTTACGACCAAATGCAGAAAACGCCCACTCTACCACCAAACACCAAACACCAAATAGATGACTAATTCGTAACCGACCCCATGCATGCTCTTAGGCCGTTCATTTCCGGATTGATTACGGAGCCGTCACAACACAGGTCTATAACTCCCCTGCCTCACCAGGAAGATAGCGCTCGTATTCATCGACTGCGTATCCGAAAACCTGGCCGGCGTGACGACGGAATCATTGAACTTATGCCACGCGCCCGCGCCACTGCCGCCATTCTTCGGCTTATCAAAATTCTTCTGTATAGTCCAGTAATGGCCATGGGCAATCGAGCCTCCGCCATGCTGAATCACCGCATAGACATCGTACAAGAACGGGCCAGTTTGCTGTCGCGGCAGAGCATGAGGCGAGGGTGGGTTGTCGGGCGCAAATGTGGCGCTGAGATCAACTCCATATTCCGGGAAGGTGAAAACGGTGTTGACCTTCTCCATCTCACTGGTGTAGCGGTTGAGGTTGATCCAGAGAAAGTCGGGAAGCCAGACTTGGTATCTCCAGGCCTTTGCTCTCCCTTGTACGACGGCCGAGCCGTCTGCGTTCACCTTACCACAAGACTCGCATCCAAATTCGACGTCCTCCTCCGTTTTAGGACCCATATCCTGAGCTAGGGCATTGGCGAGATTTTGCCTTTCGGGGTGTTTCTTTACGAAAACAAGTTTTAGGGGGTTGTTCTGCCAGTTTCTGCGTTCGGCCCCGCAGTTCTCACACTTAAAGAGTGACATCTCCATGAGATCAGTTTTGTCGGCCAGATCGGAGCCTTTGTTGTACATCCAATTCTTCCGAAACTGGTTGGTAGCCCAAAGGGTGGAAGGTATTGAGTTAAAGTTTTTGATCTCCATCGGGGAGTCCAATGCCCATTCTTTGATGTTCCGCCGGGGATTCATCTCGTCCATAAGAATATCTATCAGGAAATGGAAAAATTCCATTGAGTCATGCTGTCTGGCGGGACCACCAAATGCTCTGTCTCGTACTCTGGAGTCGGTTTGTCTCCCCGCATGTATTGAATTCACGTATTTCTACCACGATTTAGTACAATGATCTGAACGTGAAAGTATCTCGTCTTACCCTTAAGGTATGGGGCGTCACGTAATCATATTGACCGCTCCATATATGGCCCAGTAGGTTGCCAAGACTTCTCACCATCAATTGCGGTGGGTCACTTGACTCGCCCTCCTTCCTTGGAATCGGTATTGTCGGAGGGTACTGGTGATTCAACAGGAGGTCCCGCAGAAAAGGCGTGGCACTCAACGCTTGAATCGCTGAATTCATATAGCAAAGATTGTTTGGATTCTGAAGGCCGGTAAGGCCTGGAATTACACGGTACTTTGTGATTGAGTCGCCGGTAGTGTGGGTATATTGGGCTATAGGACCTCGCTCCGAAATTCCACTTGACCGCTGTCTCGGAAGAGCAGGAGCTGGGCGTGCCGGAGGCCTAGGAGCGATGCTGGCAAATTCGTCTTGATAGGTCTGCGGTGCAGTTGGGTCGGATATAGGCTTAACCATGGATTCTTGGATGGCAGGTAATTCTGGGTATAGACGGAAAAAGTCTTCGGTAGTTCTTGCGTAGACCAGATCCTCAGCCTGTGAACCATCAGGCGTTGTAGGGCTTCGAATAGCGCTCTCTTCCTTAAGTGCACTATCCCACTTGTGCTCTTCTTCTTTGGTCAAGGGGCGGGAGGAATACGTTCTTCGTCGCTTTATTGGAAGATTGCGTGCGCGAGCCATTGAGGTTCGGCTTAGAGGACGGCCTGGCTTCAACCCATTTCGGGCAGCATCCAGTGTTGCGCCATTGAGAGAGGTCTTCAGCGAATTGGGGCCCAGAAGGTCCATCCAAGCATCGACCCCACCAGAGAGGAGTTTGGGACATCGTTTCGTTCTTTTATCATATCCGTACTCGAAGACCGCAGCAACAAAATTGTTTAAAGTACTCTGTGTCTCGCTGTCCCCGGAGTTCGAAGACTTTAGTGAGTCGGATGATTGATCATAGAATACAAGCAGGTCGAACTCATTCCTCTGGTCATATAGACTTTGCTCGAGATCTGGCGCAATCACCATACTTTGTGCTAACTGTTCACCCGAAATTCCACGCTTCAGAGTAATCGGTTCCACACAAATAATGAATTGTGACATGATGTGGCCAGTATCGAATTCTTCCCGGCTCCGAAGATCAACTAGTAGGATGCGGAAAGACTGTGAGCTTTGTGCTAGCAAATCCACAAGTGTCTCTGCTGAGACGGTGGGAGAGTCTGATAAGATGGGAGCTCGTTTCTGCTGCTTCCGAGCATAGCCATCGTCGCCGGAAGTATGCGCTGGTTGGGCAAAATAGTCTGGCCGATCATCTATCAATGTCGGTGTCGGTCCAACTGTCGATATAGGAGGGGCAGCATTTTCTCTCGCGCTAGTTCTATAGGATGAGCTACGACTCGAGAGAAGGTTGGCGGAAGCTGTCTCTGGGCCTCGTATAGGGCTATCATAGACAGCCGCTGGGGGTTTGGGCATCGAGGGTATGTCGACACCAAGTGGTAATGGAGTCGGTCGTGGCAAGGTCTTAGGAACGGATGGAAAATCATATGGGCCAGTTGGTTTGTTCATCGTATGATTCCCGGACTGCGTTGGACTTGTGGTTGGTCCTGCTAGACCAGGGATTGAAATCGGCTGGGTTCGAATTCGAGGATCTTGTTTCGGTTCGGGGGTGCGGAGGTTTGCAAAACGAGCAGCCAAATCGATAGGTGGAATGCTGCCTCCGCTGGTGGGATGGATTGCATTCCCGTGGAGAGCCTCTGGCTTCGGTTGTACAGGTGGTTTTTTCCGAGAGGGTGTTCCGCTCGAAGCAGAACCGTTCATTGCTGGATTCTGAGTTGATTGTGCTTGCTCATGCCCATTCTTGCCTCCGTTTACCTCTGTTCTTTGCAATGTTGACTTCACACCGCTCCTAATATTGTTTTCCTTGATGACCTGTTTGACCTCTGCAAATTTCTCGTGTTGGGTACTAATGCGTTTCTTCAAGCCGTTGTAGAGACGAAACAAGTCACCCCGATCCGTGTGGAGGGAGGGGTAGTCCTTGTGGCGGGGTATTATTTCCACGGCAAGTATTGAGGCCTTGATGTACTCCTGCAAAGCCAAATCAGGCCGTTTGAAGTCTAGGTGTGTGTCTGCTTGTTTGGCGAGCAGGTCTCCTTCCTGGAGCAGCCGTCGCATCGGCCAGTTCATGTCCACGTTCGGTCTCGCCGTCAACAGGTCGTCCAGAGGGGGGAAGACCCGGTTCGCGCCCTTCGTCCCATCCATTCCGTTGGCCTTCACGCCATTAGCGGCATTGATAGGTAATCCTCCATTGATCGAAGAGCCCCGCGAGTGGGGAGGGCCGTTCGATGCGACGGGACTCATGTCGATGGGCGTAGGGTACGTCGGTGGAGCATGTCGAGGCAGAAATCGAGGGGGCAGAGCTGTGTGGGACGGGGCAAGGGAGAGTGGCAATTGTTCGTGTGGTGGAATCGTGTGCGATGTTTGCAGATCAAAGAGCGAGGTCGTCGTCTTGATCTTTGATGCGCGTCAAGGCTCTCTTCTCAAAGACTCGCCGGGCCTGTCTGTGCCTGGGCACACACAGAGTCATGAAGATGGGAGAGCAGCAGGTGCCAAGGAAGGAATCTGGTGCGAGGGGGGTTGTCCTTGTTCTTATCCTTTCCTTATTGCTGTGGGCGGGCAGTGGTGGTGGCCACGCTCATTCTTGGAGATGGAGATATTCGCATTCTTGATGTTTTCGACGTTGGCGAGGCGAGACAGGCCAACCAAACCAACCTTCAGCCGGAGCCTGAATTTCGCCGCAGCACTTGCTTGGTTCGCGGCTGCATCGTCATTTGGACTAGGGGGCGCCAGTAAGCGAGCCAAACGCCGCGTCTCTCGCTGCGTTCTGGATTTAAGCACTAGTAACGGAACAGACAGGGCAGGGTCACAGCAGCTTGGAGGTCCAAAGCTCGATGCCTATTATTCACCCTCTACTTCGCCCCATCATCCATCTTTCTACAACACTACGGCCCATCTGAATACACCGCAGATAATAGAACGAGACAACTTTCAAAAGAACGACAGCTCCCACTGCAACTCCGCGACCTGCGCCCCCCTGGCATCATGGCAGGCTGGTTCGCATCCACCACCCAGATCGATGAGCAGATTGACCGGGCGACGTCGAGCTCACTGTAAGCTACCGCAGACCTCTACACCGAGAATAATGCCCTAATTTCTCCCAGAGAAGATATTTCCCTCAACCTCGAGATTTCCGATGTCATACGCTCGAAGGCCGTCCCCTCGAAGGATGCCATGCGCTCCCTCAAACGACGCATAGGCAACAAGAATCCCAACACGCAGCTCAGCGCGCTCAACGTCAGTCCCGTGGCTCTAGGCATTTAAAGTTGAATACTGATTCGATGTGCAGCTTACAGATACGTGTGTAAAGAATGGGGGGTCGCATTTCCTGGTCGAAATCGCCTCTCGCGAATTCATGGACAACCTGGTCTCTCTGCTCAAGGCATATGGAGGCGCCGCAGTAAATGAGGAGGTGAAGGCGAAGATATTGGAATTAATTCAGACCTGGGCAACGGCGTCAGAAGGGCGATATGAGCTCTCGTACATTGGTGAGACGTACAAGAGCTTACAGCGGGACGGCTTCCATTTCCCACCCAAGGTCGACGTTGCCAAGAGCATGCTGGACAGTAGTGCGGTATGTATTAAAGGAGCCGAAGGAGGGCGCCTGCATACTGACAGTTTATAGCCCCCGGAATGGACTGACTCCGATGTTTGCATGCGATGTAGGACTGCCTTCAGCTTCACGAATCGCAAGCACCACTGTCGAAATTGCGGTAATGTATTCGACCAACAATGTTCGAGCAAAGTCCTTCCTCTTCCCCACCTGGGCATTCTCACGCCGGTCCGGGTTGATGATGGCTGCTATATCAAATTGACGGACAAGTCATCTAAGGGCGGCGGATCTTTCGCTAATGAACAATCGTCTACACATAAGCATAAGCATCATTCTTCGATGCAGCCACGAAGTGCTCGAGTAGATGATGGGTTCGATGAAGATCTGAAGAGAGCTCTTGCGATGAGTTTGGAGGAGGTTAATGGCCATTCTGGCGCTGGCTACGTTCCACAAGCCAAGATTCAATCACCGAAACCTGCGACTAATGGCACGTCTAAGCCTCCGGCCAGTAAGCCTGTGGAAGAGGAAGATGAAGATCTAAAAGCAGCTATTGCGGCATCTCTGGCAGATATGGAGGAGCAGAAAAAGAGGCATGCAGCAACATTTAAGGAGCAGGCTGGCACCAAGAGTTCAAGCACATTTGTATTGCCCAAGAACGACTATGAGCTCACTCCTGTTGAGGCAGAGAATATCAACCTATTCTCGACATTGGTCGACCGGTTACAAACCCAACCTCCTGGCACTATTCTACGAGAACCGCAAATCCAGGAACTATACGAAAGTATAAACAAGCTCCGACCGAAATTGGCCCGAACTTATGGTGAGACGATGAGCAAGCATGGTAAGCTTCCCAAATATACATTCTGGATGCCCCCTGACCGGTATAGATGCTCTTCTCGATCTCCACGCCAAGCTCTCGACTGTTGTACGATACTATGACCGTATGCTGGAGGAGCGGCTTTCAAATACCTACAGCCAACATACCATTGGTGGCTATAATCTCCCCCCACAGAGACAAGCGTCGACAATGTATCCATCAATTTCGGCCAATGTCCCGGCTGGAGCTGGTACTGCTGAGAGTTTCTATACTGGCAACAGCCAACAAGAAGCTTACGGCCGGCCGCAATCGACCTATGCCGCCTATGGGGCCCCTCCACAACAGTACCAGCAATACGATAGGAGGGCTTCTATGGCCGGCCCGGGTTTTCCCGCCCAAGAACAGCGTAGCGAGCCATTCAACCAACACCCTCCCCAGCAGGCAACGGCACAGAAGTCTCCACAAGTCCAACGCACTGTAAGCTGGCAAACCCCCGACCCAGCATCTGCCCAGTACGCTCCCCAAGCTTCAAACTACCCACAAGAGAACACCCCAACGCCGCAACAACAAGCACCTGCGCCTGTCAATCCCCAACAGCAAGCGCCTCCTCCCATGAATGCCCCCTCTCAACCTCCCACGAACTATGGCGCTTCAGAGCCAGTCATGACACCAAATGCAGATCCAAATGCAGGGTTTTATTACAAGAATGCAGTGCCGGGTCCACAGATCCAGCAAGCTCCAGAACCAAATTCTCAGAAATACCCTCCCACTCATCAATCACCTCAGCAATATCACACTACGGTCCCACAACCTGTCTCGCCCCTATTGTACGCCCGACAACCACAGAAACCTCAAGAGCAATACGCGCCTCCGCCTCAGCAACAGGCTCCCCCGCCCCAGCAAGCACTACCGATACAGCAAGCTCCGCCGATACAACAGGCTCCACCTCAGCAGCCACAACAACCGTCATACTGGCCACCGCAGCAAACACCGCAACAACAGTGGCAAGCGCCTGCGCAAACATATGCCGGTTACACACAGGATGCCTTCCCCGCGGCACCTCACCATACCCCTCAGGTGAAGGTGGAAGAAAGTCTAATCGATCTTTAATGTCTCTAGGTATGGAGCGTGGCGTTGGGGGCAGCAGCAAATTGTATAACCCTTCAATTCTGGAACGGTGGATCTAGAGCTTCTCCTGCTCTGTGTATTTTGACTCAGATGAGCGAACGGCGCGTCAATTAGATAGGGACTTCCAAATGTACCCACCATCTATTGAACCAGCTCTATTGGGGTTCCGAGCAAGAGAAATGTGAATTCTTGCTTGCACGTGACTATATGACAAACGACGGCTGATTGGCCAACGGAAACCTTATTTGTAGATCCCGCACTGGCGGAATGACGATTTCGACTCCGACCCTGAATTTCAACCCCTCCCCCACTACTGACCACATACACCACTCCTCTCCTCGACCAAGACAAATCTCCTACTTCTTTGTTTGCTGGAGCAAAGGCACTAGCTGTCCCATTTTTAGTGTATTTCGAAAGAAAGTGAAAGCGGGCAAGATGTCGAGACACAAACTAGTCAAGAACTTGGATCTCGACGATGAGCTGGATGATTTTGATGGTGGGGAGGACTATGATGATGGTGCTGGTGGCGAAGGTCGGTCTACTCTGTCTCGTATCAACATAAAAGAAAGCAAGCTGATATCTTGTCTGCAGAGTTGAGTGAAGAGGACCAAGGTCTGCCCTGCACCTCATCCCGACCCCTGCCTCCCCGAGCTTAGCCATTGTCCCAGACTGCAGTCAGCGCCCGAGAATTGGAAACGGAGGCTGATATTCAGCAGAACAAATGCGCATCGGCACGATCGCAGTCCGCGAAGCCCTCCCTCCCACCGCGGCACATGTAACGGATAAAGAAATACAGGAGTCGTTGTGGCATTACTACTACGATGTTGAGAAGAGCGTTGTGTATCTTGTGAGCAAGCATACACCGAAATTGAAGGTGGCAAAAAAGGAGAATGTTAAGGTTAAGGGGAACGTACAAGGTGGGTTGATTTATTTTCCATATCCCCCTGCTGGGTTTGAGGATGGAGGGGCAGAGGTCGAGGACAGGGGTGCGTGAGGTGGGTTGCCTTCCGTATTTTGTCTTGGACTTTGATTGAAGAGGAATGTGCTGACGTGTTGCGTGTAGTGTCCCGAAACGGTGAATGCTTGAACCCGTTTTCTGTCAAGGACTTCTTCGGGGATATGCCGTGGCTCAATATACCGCTGGATCGACAAGCTACCTTCATTGCGCCTTTGTATCCTCGTGGTGGACTCCTTGGTGGTTCTCCAGATGGAGCACCGAAGATGTCGAAATTGCAGGCTTTGGCTGCGGCAAGGAAGAAGAAAGCCCAAGAGCAGAAATCAAGTGGAAGCACTCTCGTGGAAGCACCTATGGCGAATCTCACGCTCGACTCATCCAAATCCAGGGAGTCAAAGGCTGGATCTTCATCACGAGGATTTCCCCAACGAAAGCGAAAAGACTCAAACCCCCATGAAAAGACCCCGACACCTGTCAAGCGAGAATCCTCAAAACAAGAAAGCCAAGATACTCCCATGGAAACCCCACCTCTAGACCAAGCCGAGCCCTCCGCCTTCGCAAACACTATGTTCAGCACACCCTCCAAACCCGCCCAGCAGCCAGACAGCTTCTTCACACTTCCATACAATGCAACGCCTATCGCAGACACTGACCCGTTCGCAGGACCTAGTCCAGATGACGTGGTCATGGCCGCGCAGTCGAAAGGTTCGACGATTTCCGCCTCCTCTCGCCCCAAGAAGTGATCTGGTGTGATATGATAGATACTGATCTTTAGCAGCGAGTGGAAAGGGTGGCAAGGGCCCGCCGAAGACTAATGGAGAGAAGAGGGCGGAGCAGATTGCGAATGGCGTGGAGGCATTGAAGATGGATGACACGCCGAGGGCGAAGAGTAAGAACCTAGACGTTCTTGCAGAGTTTGAGAAGGCGGAGACGAAAAATGCGGCGAATTTTGTGGTTATTGGTATGCTCCCCTTTCCCTGTCTCGAAGCAAGGGTTTGGCTGATTGGATAGGCCATGTGGACGCAGGGAAGAGCACATTAATGGGTCGATTATTATACGATCTAAAAGTCGTAGACCAGCGAACCATCGATCGCTACAAAAAAGAAGCAGAGAAAATGGGCAAGTCATCGTTTGCTCTAGCATGGGTGTTAGATCAGGGGAGCGAGGAACGAGCCAGGGGTGTGACGATCGACATCGCAACCAACAAATTCGAGACTACGAAAACGGCATTCACGATCCTCGATGCACCGGGACACAGAGACTTCATCCCGAACATGATAGCTGGCGCCTCGCAAGCGGATTTTGCGGTCCTGGTCATAGACGCCAGCACCGGCTCTTTCGAGTCAGGCCTTAAAGGACAGACGAAGGAACACGCGCTTCTCGTACGGAGCATGGGCGTACAGCGCATTATTACTGCTATCAACAAACTCGACACAGTCTCTTGGTCTCAGGAACGGTTTGATGAGATAAGAAATCAGATCTCGAGTTTCCTTACCACGGCCGGCTTTCTGGCGAAGAATCTCGCCTTTATACCTTGTTCTGGTTTACATGGTGATTTCATTACGAGACGTTCCACGGAGGAGGCTGCGAAGTGGTACACGGGACCGACCCTGGTTGAAGAATTGGATAATTCCGAACCCGTCCATAGAGCGCTGACGAAACCTTTACGGCTTACGATATCCGACGTCTTTAGAGGTGGGATCCAAAACCCGCTTTCCATCTCCGGCCGGATTGAAGCTGGGAGTTTACAAAACGGAGATGCTTTGCTCGTCCAACCGGCATCCCAAAAGTGTTTTATCAAAGCCCTCGAAACCGATAACGCCGCCGTGGACTGGGCGGTCGCAGGCCAAAATGTCGTCATACACTTAAGCGGGATCGAAGAACAGTACATCAAAGTCGGGGACGTAGTAAGCAGTCCTGCAAGTCCGATACAGAATGTTAATGAGTTGGTGTGTAAAGTTCTTGCGTTTGAGGTGCTTGTTCCTATGTCTGTGGAGGTTATTAGAGGGAGGTTGAGTGTTGCGGGCAGGATTATGGGGATTTTGGGGGTGTTAGATAAAGGAACTGGGGAAGTGGTGGGCGGGAAGAAGAAGGTTAGGGTTGTTAAGCCGGGACAGCTAGCGAGGGTGAAGGTTGAGCTTGAGAGGGGTGTGCCGCTTGAGGCGCCCGGAAGGGTGGTGCTTAGGAGTGGTGGGGAGACAGTTGCTGCTGGGTTGTTGGAGTAGGTCTATGGCGAGTAGTGAGTGGAGCAAGAGCTCACAAAATAGAACAAAAGATTATAAGAATCCTGTCTGGCATGTTGCTGATGCTGCTCATTGATTGAGGTTGGCCTCCATATCACGATTCAAGTCCCGTCTTTAGCGTTCATGAGAATTGCGGGATGATTCCGAGTGCTGGTGTACATAGATAGTAGTATGGCGTTCCGTTGTTCTTTGGAGTAAGGGACGGACTTGAGTAGAGGAATGGGCGACTTGAAGATAGGCTGAAGGTAGTTTTTTTGTACATCTACAGGGGGTTGATTTGATGATTGAGCTCTGCCGGGGTGGAGGAGATATGGTTACGGAACTTGGTTCTGAGCATTGAAGATGAACGAACTCGCGAGACAGATCATAGAAGCATCTGCAAGTAGTATTAACTTGACTCATATTGAAACACAGGGTCAGGAAGACTCCTTGACCTAGCTGTGTGCGGTTCATTGTCCACTAGCGCCTGCTTGCAAGAGAAGTTTGTCTGTCCTCCGTGCTTTGAGTTAATTCATTGAGACCACATCATTTTTACAAGAAATCTATATGAAATACCGAGCATGAAAAAGGACATTAACACAAAAACCACTCTGAATCCTCTAAGAGCCAGAACCATGAAGTGTGCATGGCGGAAATGGGGTCTTGGCATTTGTCAGTCCGAATTTGAAATCCAACTTTCAAGGAACCAGAACTTCTCATCAGCGGCCGGACGATTTCCATTGAATTCTAGTGAGATTCGCTAGATATGTTCACTAACCAGATGCAAATCCGCACAGTCAGCAAAGAAATATTGGAGACCCAAAATAGACAACCCGTTTTCACTCGCCACACACGTGACCTGTGGCGGTTAGGTCAGCATCCCCTGTTTCAGCACCACCTGCGGCCAGATTTGACGGAAAATCCCAGTGCATTCGGATGTTGGCCTCTGAATGAATCCTCGAATTAGCGTTCATGCATGACTATACAATAGGGGCCACATCTTGCTACTGTATGACAGGTGTCCTTCCTCCATTACCCTTCGGACGATTTTAGGTTGAGGCTGGAACAAGGACAGAGTGTCCCATAGCTAGCCCGAAGCGAGCCAATTAGCGCCCGCGGCCGATTTGAACAGATTACAGATTTCGCGTGGAGCTGTGTCCTGATAAAGTCTGGGGGAGCCGAAGAAATATTTATTCCTCGAACACTCCTCCTCTCCTTCTCTCCCCCTTCATACACACCACATCCGCATTCTCAAGGACACAAGAGAATACGACTACCACTATGGCGAGATCACAACAGACGTCCCTCCTGGGCTTCTCTATTCTTGCCTTCTTCGTTCTTCTTTTCTCCGTGGGGTTCCTGAGTACGGCACACGCACAGAGCGATCAAGAGCCATTACAAGAACAAGAGCAATATGGCACTGGTATGTCTGCACTGCAGCTGCACAGATAAGCGGTACCCAAGAGCATTACTAACTACTCTGTGACAGTCATCGGTATCGATCTGGGAACCACATACTCCTGCGTTGGTGTGATGCAGAAGGGCAAAGTCGAGATCCTCGTCAATGACCAGGGACACCGAATAACACCCTCATACGTGGCCTTTACCGACGAGGAGCGATTAGTAGGAGACGCAGCAAAGAACCAGGCTGCTGCAAACCCCAAAAACACCATCTTTGATATCAAGTGAGTGCCTTCCCCTTGTCGCAACAGTGTCCTCTTCCGGAACTGACAGGTGTCTGCTCGCAGGCGTATGATCGGTCGCAAGTTCTCGGATAAAGATGTCCAAGGTGACATGAAGCACTTCCCCTTCGATGTCGTCGAGAAGGATGGCAAGCCAAATGTCAAGGTTAACGTCAATGGATCCCCCAAGACCTTCACACCCGAGGAGATCTCGGCCATGATTCTTGGAAAGATGAAGGAGGTCGCAGAGTCATATCTTGGAAACAAGGTTACCCACGCAGTTGTTACTGTCCCCGCCTACTTCAACGACAACCAGAGACAAGCAACAAAGGATGCTGGCATCATCGCCGGCTTGAACGTCCTCCGCATTGTCAACGAACCCACCGCAGCAGCTATTGCCTACGGTCTCGACAAGACTGAGGGAGAACGACAAATCATTGTCTACGATCTCGGTGGAGGAACCTTCGATGTGTCTCTCCTCTCCATCGACCGTGGTGTATTCGAGGTCCTTTCTACCGCTGGTGACACCCATTTGGGAGGAGAAGATTTCGATCAGCGAGTCATCAACTACTTCGCCAAGAAGTACAACAAGGAGAACAATGTCGACATCACCACCGACCTCAAGACCATGGGCAAGCTGAAGCGCGAAGCCGAGAAGGCCAAGCGAACCCTCTCTTCCCAAAAGACCACCCGTATCGAAATCGAGGCTTTCCACAATGGCAATGACTTCTCTGAGACTCTCACTCGCGCCAAGTTCGAGGAATTGAACATTGATCTCTTCAGGAAGACTCTCAAGCCTGTCGAGCAGGTTCTCAAGGACGCCAAGGTCAAGAAGACCGAGGTTGACGACATCGTCTTGGTCGGTGGTTCCACCCGTATCCCCAAGGTTGTGGAGCTCATTGAGGAGTACTTCGGAGGCAAGAAGGCGTCGAAGGGCATCAACCCCGATGAGGCCGTCGCCTTCGGCGCCGCCGTCCAAGGTGGTGTCCTCTCTGGTGAGGAAGGAACTGAAGATGTCGTTCTCATGGACGTTAACCCACTCACTCTCGGCATCGAAACCACTGGCGGCGTCATGACCAAGCTCATCCCCCGTAACACCGTCATCCCAACCCGCAAGTCCCAAATTTTCTCCACGGCCGCCGACAACCAGCCCGTAGTCCTGATCCAGGTCTTTGAGGGAGAACGTACAATGACCAAGGACAACAACCTCCTCGGCAAGTTCGAGCTCACCGGTATCCCACCCGCGCCTCGTGGCGTCCCGCAAATCGAAGTTTCCTTCGAGCTTGACGCAAACGGAATCTTGAAGGTTACCGCTGGTGACAAGGGCACCGGAAAGTCCGAATCCATCACCATTACCAACGACAAGGGACGTCTCACACAAGAGGAGATCGACCGCATGGTTCAAGAAGCTGAGAAGTACGCTGATGAGGACAAGGCGACGAAGGAGCGCATTGAGGCCCGAAATGGTCTTGAGAACTACGCTTTCAGCCTGAAGAACCAGGTCAACGATGAGGAAGGCCTCGGCGGCAAGATTGATGAGGACGACAAGGAGACTGTGAGTTCCCCCACTTCAACAATCGAAAATTGAGTTTAAACTAATCATTGAATAGATTCTCGAGGCCGTCAAGGAAACAACGGACTGGCTCGAAGAGAACGCCGCATCAGCCACCGCCGAAGACTTTGAGGAGCAAAAGGAGAAGCTGTCCAACGTCGCGTACCCCATCACCTCCAAGCTTTACGCTGGAGCCGGTGGCCCAGGCGGCGCTGAGGACGATGAGCCTGACACTCACGACGAGCTGTAGTCTCCCCTTCTCCTGGTTCTTCAGTTTTTGCATCCGGGAAGGTAGATAGCGGTGTAATATCCAGTGGAGGGAGAGCATTTGGTGTTCCTTGAAATTTCGGACTTTTTTTTATCTCTGCTGGCGTGCGGGGTTGCGAATGTGTAAAATAAAAGCATAAGAAAGAACGGAGAGCCAATGCATACCCGGTTTCGATAGAGATTTGCTTGTCCATTTCTCCACGTGCCTTGTGACGTGGTTCTGTTGTGCCTTGCCTGGCCTTGACTTGGGACTGGCGGATGTTCTCGAGTGAGAAGCACAATAGGATGGTGTCTCTGGTTTGCGGCCAGGCGTCCAAAACTTGAGATTATTGTTCCTTCTCTTCTTGTTTCGAGCCTTGTTTAACACGGAAGTTACCAGCCGGTGGTGGGGGTTGTTTGCTGAGCAGCGGCTTCCCGAAAGTGGTGTAACTTGCGTGACCATCTGCGTCAAGCAAGGGTGGCGAAACTCAGTAAATGTGTGGAAAATTCGAAGTCGCGCAAAGCAGCACGAGTCCGTGAATGGTTGAACAGTGCTCTGCGTGACCTTCTTGGATAGGATCGGGAGCGCCTTTATCAATCTACTATGATCTATCCATTTGTTTTTCTGACTTCTCGTGACGCACAGGAGAGGCGCTAGTGACACCTCTGACAAGTGAAAGCAATATTTCAGCCCTACCTCTTCCTATTTCCTATTTGAAATCTGTTAACGATCAAGAGGTTTGAACCTAGTCTTATTCTACTCCATTGGTTTGTCAATTGAACCTATGCACAAGGATTCCACGTTTCTGGCCCCTTTTCTAAGACCTAAATCAAACGTGCCCGAACCCGGTCGGTCTCCATCCAAGCCACACTATCAAGCATAGCACCACAACGCGACCGAACCAATCAGAATGCGTTTCTCTAAATCATCTCTCCTTTCCATCCTGGCGATAACCTCACGTGCACTCGCCTGCGTTGATTTCTCGGCCAACATCGAATGGCCGTGGTACCCTGGTTAGTTCCCTACGTATGCTCCTCCAACAACGACACACTATATTGAACTACAATACAGACTGCCCACTCGATGCGGCTCTGACTGACAACGGCCACCAGAAATGCGCAATAATCCATGAAAAGGGACATTGTTTTTACGGGATTTGGCGCATCTTTACGGTCCCTGATGTGGACGTGCCAATGACCTGCGTTGAGGGCTATTCCGCTTCTTTCAACCTGAAAAGTGGGGTGGTCAAGTATTGGTACAGCGGCTTCGAAGGCAGCTTTACCACTGGATATGCCCCTTATTGGAGTGCGAAGGTTTGGGGTTGTTAATTGTAGGCTGGATTGTGAGTGAGATTTGTTGACAGAGAGGCTGTATTCTTGGAGAAGTTGAGACGAGAGCGATATTAGCTGCGACAGCAATTCTCAATTTGAACATCTTGAATACCGAGCAACCAAGATTGAAATGGACAGTGGGTGTGATGTTGACCTTCGCTAGAACGTCCTAGCTCATGCCCTAGGCCGAATTGCACTCCAGCGACTATGATATCTCTGGTGGCTGGAGAGAAAGGTATCAACGGGTGCTCCCCGTACCAGACGGGGATGTGATGGACTTTTGGTGAGACGGCAATGTCTTATTTTGATGCATACGCCAACCTGAAGCACTCTTCATTTTCAGGAGATTCCTGCCGATTAAGGGTTATCAAGGCTGTTGTCCAGAGCAGAATCAGTCGTTACGATGTGAGTTGTGTTTTTATCCTACGATAACTGAATCAAAATGCAGGGTTTTATTTCCCCAGACTAATCGGATGGCCAGGTGCGAGATGCCTTGGCATGTATGGGAACTTGCTCTTGAAGTGTTCTGCAATCTCTTCTCTCTTCGCAACCCATACATCGTCGCCACCTTTCTCCTTCACATACAACATGAACTTTCGTAAATCTTCACTCCTTCCTGGCTTACCCATAATTCTCGAATGCATTGGAACATTCATCAATTTTGGGCTTCCGTTGCAGCCCTCTCGGTACAACATGTCAAAAGTTCCCTTCAAGTAATCGAGGTAGGTCGTCCCGGTGAAGCCAGGTGACATGTAAAACTTTCCATCTAGATTTATTTCAGCAACTGCTCCAGGGTACTGTGAAATTTCTTACCATTGCAATCATAGTTGTAAGGAATGACCAACAAACCCTCCTTCTCTTCATCCTTCAAGTGCTTCTCCCACGGCAAGTCCATCCAATACGGCACATCATCATTAAAACAACTCTCACTCGAATACAGTAACTTCCGTCCCATCTCTTTCATGACTTCAGGGTACAGGCCCCGAATATTGGGACTCGCCCTTCCATAAAAATATCCCTTCGGGAATACCCCAGTCGTCCTCTCCAAACTCAGCGCATTCTCTCTAATATACTCTCTTTCCTCCTCCACGCTCATCTCCCCGATATCAAGCCACCTCAGTCCATGCGCGGCAATCTCGTGCCCATCCCTCACGCACGCCTTCGCAAAACTGGGGTTCTTCTCCATCGCCTGCGCAACGGCCCAACTCGTGAACTTCCACCCCATTTCTTTGAAAAGCCGCAAGAGACGCCACGCTCCGACGCGGGAGCCATATTCGTATTCCGATTCTGCGGAGATGTGACGTGCGCCAGTTACGAAGGTTGATGACGCGCCTTTCTCCCAGAGGTAGGGCTCCGAATGAGCGTCGCCGTTTAGGACAGTGCGCTCACCGCCTTCCTCGTAGTTTAGGAGAAAGGAAAGGCAGATTTTGGCGTTGTTGGGCCATTGGGGGTTGAGTGAATGCTCGCCGTAGCCTGATGAGTTAGTTTGTATTCTGAGTGGAGGAATTTCGGGAGGGAAGTGTACCTTCAAGGTCGCGAGGTAGCTCATATCTTGGGTCCGTGACTACCATGTTGGCAATATATAATGGAAGCTGCAGCAAGAGTATGGGTGTACTGACTAGATCGGGCGGAATCCAAAGATATTAAAGAAAAGCAAAGTCTAAATCTGACAGGAAATAATTGCGACAACGCCGTCATACCCGATCCACATATTTGCCCGGCGTGTTCCTGAATCCCAGTATCTATGCAAATGTCCTCACTCGTGGGGAATTCTAGGCTTAACGATCAACTCCATCATGCTTCGGGATAAGGGGTTAAGTCCGAAGAGAGGGGCTATCGGAACTCCATCTCGGCTAAGCCCCTGAATTGCGGATCCCCTCACCACTGCAAACACCTCTTCATTCTCATCTCCCCTTAACCATTACACATTTCAAAACTCAAATCCTGGTTTCAAATGAAGCTTGGCAATTGATTTTTCCTTGATCTAGCTGAGACTCAACGATGTGGTGCACTAGATTTCTTTATTCAAGCAACGAAGTGACAATGACCTCATTCTCTGCCCAGCAGGTAGCTTCTTGTTCCGCCATCATGTTGAAAGAAAATTGTCTTTGTTCTTAAAAGATTCTTTTTTTGTCGAATCCCCGGATTAAGTGCCAAGGCTCTCCTTTTTATAAAGCACACGGTGCTCTCATCGAGACCTCCACTGGAACTTGTCCTTACCGGATCCGCTCATTGAAGTGTGTCTATGATCCGAGTTAAAGACCACAGAACTGACATCTCCCACTTCGCACATTTCCCTATATTACATCCCACTACAAGTATATACTATCTGTTACAATGTCAGGTGAAGGTTACTACCGCATAAACCAAGACCGGGCCGGTCTCCAACGCATGGACGTCGAGCCCATCGACATCAAGGCCATTCGCTCCGGTTGGTTAACAGACACCGGCATTCGCGAGATCGTCGCCCGCTTCGGGAACCTCACGTCCTCGCGCGTCAACATCGTCGATCCCGTCTGGTTCAGCGCGTGGATCCGAAAGGGCGGCCGCGCTCCTGGAATCACTCCAGTATTCTTCAAGCCCCACCCCGGCGTACGTGCGGTTACGGGTCTGGCAATTCCATTCAACGAGGGGGGTAATCATTTCACGACGCTCTATATTGACTTGGAAAATTGTGGGGGGTTTTATTTCAATACGATGCCTGATATATTACGAGACAATTACGCGAAGAAGCTTATGCTTCAGTTTTATGATGTGTTTAGGGAATTCTTTGTGGGGAAAGGGCAAAAGAACTTTGAGTTTGTTGTGGATGGTGACTGTGCGGAGCAGGGTGATGCGGTGAGTTGTGGGATTTATGTCACGGCTGCTGTGATTGATTTACTAGCGATGGCGAGACCACGGACGCAGAGTTTGACGCGTGAGCAGATCAGGATATTTAGGGAGAATGGGGTTAAGTGGTTGAGCGAAGCTCTGGAGAACCGAGAGAAGTCGTTCAATTTTTTGTTGCGGGAGGACACGTATCACGTCCCGGAGCTGATGACCTGAAGGAAACAGCTCTGTTGGGTGTGTATGTCACGTCTAAAGAGAGAAGAGAGGAGCGGGGAGCTCGAGACTAAGTACAGGGCCAGGTTATGTGACGCTGACGTCACAACAGCACGCAAGTCGATCATCCCTCCCGTTCCATCTTCGTTGTGAGCTGACTATGAATAGATCTAAGTCCAAACCGAAAAATGGGCACTGGGACCCGTCTATACTTTAGGTAAATTCAGGAATAAATTCGAACAGTCACATAGTAGAAATATATCATGTGAGGTAGGGAGCCTAGGTTATGCCGAGGAATGGGATCTGTAATAATGTACGAGAACTGAAAGATATTTACACAACCTCTCCAAAACAAACTTGGCTGATGTTCCACGGCTTCAAGATGAACTAGCATCCCGATTAACTCCTCCACCCCGCCTCTGATCTAACTCTCAGCATTCATGCATCACAAGTAAGGAGCTGCAGATGTTGTTACAGCGGGTGCGTAAGTGATCGTCGAAGTAGCCAATGTAGTCGGCATATACGAAACCGCACCGTTCGTCGTAGCCGCAGCCCCATTTCCACCATTATACAATGCCGGGCCTGGGATGGTGTAGCTGAGACCAGTGGTATAGATGTTGACCAAGATTCCCGGATCTGTCTCCTTGTACAAAGCCTCACCCAATATTCCAGCCGGTACATCTGAGCCACCACCGGTGACTTCAAGGTTGATGCATTGCGGATAATTCTGGGCGCCATCTGTGCTACCTGCTCCATGTAGAGCGATGATCTCATGCCTGAGAACGTACGGCCCACTCGCAATACCGGTGGGGATAGTAATGACCCAGGTGTTGTTATTCGACATCAACTTATCCGCGGCCCAAGTCCCGGGAGCAGTGGTGTCGGAAATGAGACCTTGCTCAGCTATTTTGAAGAACTCGAGGGTTGTTTTGTCAACAGTGGAGCATGCTCCTTTACATGACGCGAGATAGTCGATAATCGGTCCCTTGTGAGAGGAGGGCCATGTATTCCATTCCATTTTTACAGTACCACCTGCCGCGACTGTGGCTGTTGCTTTGGCGTTGGTTGCGTTCTGGTGGCAAATGATGTCGGCTCCTGCATATGCGTCTGGGGCAACGAAGCCAAGATTTGTTGCAGTTTCGGCCCAGCCAATCGAGTCTGGAGGATTGGTCTCATATGGGTACTGGGTTACGAGATATCCGGGGTAGCTGGTGTCGTTAGCGGCCGAGTATGCAGTGGTGGGGTCGAGTACTTACGAAGTCCCATCAATGACGATATTTTGGACGAAACCATGTGCAGAGACTTGAGCGGCAAAAGCAAGAAGCCCCAATAATGAGGTAGTCTTCGCCACGGAATGCATTTTGGAAATAAAATGATTGCGATTGGCTGGAGCTTGAATGGTAAAGACCGGCGGATGTTGATTTACGGAATTTCAAGCCAGCTTCAAAGAGAAAATTTCTTGGCGTCTTCAAGACGTGAAATGAATGTATCGAACCTGAAATGAATGAAAATAGTGAACTCCCGTGAGAACATTTGAGTAAGGACAGGAAACATTCTTGATATATAAGACCGCAGGAAGGAAACACAGGTCGCATGGGCCAGGTAGTCCACGAGCTCAGGCGGGGTCTAAGTTCCCCTTGGGGTGTTTCAAGGACAGGGCTCAATCCCATCTTCAGTGCTTGGCAAGGAACAGAGAATCATATAAAGTGGTTTCCGTGGCCCTTTTCTCGTTGTGTGGAGTTTGAAGATGAGGAAGGCATGACTGGTGGGGAAAGAAGATGTTTCGAAACAGCCCCATCATTCGGATGGATTCTGGGCCAGCCAATCGCAAAAACAATTGTCCGGATTTCCCATGCGCTTTGCATGCCTCGAAAAGACCATTTATGCAGTAAGGAATAATAGATAAGATGAAGTCAAAACAATGACCTGAAGCGGTGTTCGATGCGATCATGCGACCACATGGAAGATGAGTTGAGCCGGCATTTCAGGTATATAGAATGAGGTAAGACATAAAGAGATAAGATTAGCGAAGCCCCAGAATTACGTGGCCCCTGTTCATAGTCCGGGGAAATTTCGAGTGGAGTTGAGCCATCCACATGACGAGTGAGCACTTGACATTTTCAGAGGAATGCTACGATTTTCACTTATCCGACAGCAACAGGATATTTATACACTAGTCTCCTCTGATTGCTCCCCGTTCGTTCAACATTGTCCATGCCATGTTTCACGCAAACAGAAGTCTATCACCTGATGGTTCTACCAGTCTCCACAGAGGCCTTAATAGAACTATTTCAATAATAGTATGAAGTTGACTCATTAAGATTTGCAACGAAAATGGCATCGATTCAAAGATATCCGAAAGATACTAATCCGAGACGTTATCGGGGTCCTCGAGCGCATCCCAACTGTGGGAAAGGGTATCCTTGCCTGGAAGATGCACTGTAAAGGCCGAGAAATAGACAAGAATAATGAACAACATTGCTTTCCCTTTTGGTCTGGAGGAGGTTCAGTGTAAGTTTACAGCCACTTTCATCGCAGCATAATCCGCAACGTATGCACATTATTAGATGCAGGGATCCAAAATCATACCTCGCGCCTGCGCACTTAGCAGTCGTAACTCTCCTTAGCCTACGGAGGCAGGTCCACACAAAGGCCTGCTTCAAGCATGGTGCTATCCCTAATTGGGCGATCCTAAATTCCTTCTGATATCAAGCTCAATTGGGACACTTATCAACATGGAGAACCTGCCGTCCCCATCTTCACCTATGTTCTGAGCAAGACTGCTGCCAATTATGTCGTTCGCAAGGCTCCCTCTGGGAACCCGAAGTTGATTACACAAGCGTACAATCCGGGATGAGTGCAGACCGATGTGGGGATTATGGTGCGCAGCAGAATAGAATGGATCAGGCTGGAGGAGAGTGTCAAGGGTCTTATTGTTCTCATTTATTGTGATTCCCTTGACAGGACCGCTATTTTCTACGACGATACTGGGAAACCAATTTCATGGTAGACGAAATTGGAATGAAGTCTTGTCCCTTCTTCAGGCTGGAGTGAGGGGATCTGAGGGCGGACCAGTGTGTCCAAGAATTAATCAGATTAGTCATGAACATTTATGAATAGAATTTGATTAACGCGATACTTATGTACTTTAATTAGATAAGAATAATTAATCAGATAAATCATAACCAATCTGATTGATATGTCACGTGATTAATAGTAAATCAACATTTACTTAATAATTATTAAATTCCTAAGGCAATCCTTGGTTGTGTAAGATGAATGGCAAGGCTAGGCAAAGTCCACCGCCAGTGGAGTCGCCAGCTATCACTATTCTACTTAAATCTCTGTGACTAGCGTCAGCGTGGGATGGTCGACGAACAAAGCGGGAGGACAGACTGCATGGTCAACGAGTTAGACACGCTGACAAGATGCCTTGTATGGCTCATGGGAATGGAAATTGAGGTGGTAATCGATATATAGGTGCGAAGACTCTGCCCTTCAGCCTAAGACTGCAGCAGTCAGTATTGCCAAAAAAAGTGGGAAAATCAGTCGACTTACTTCCTCGCATGCCTCTGGATTTGCGGCCCGTGTCCAATCCCTCCAAAGAAATACGCCCTACCCTGTACATAAAACATAATCTTCTTGCTCTCCCCTCCAATCTGCTTCCCTTCGGCATAATCTCTCTTCATCTCAACCCGGTCCCTCAGCACTAGACTCCCGGGACGTCTTCACTTTACTATGTCCTTTCCACCCTATTCAAATCGTCCTCATCTAGGTTCTCAGACAGAAATCTTGCTGCCATAGCGTAAAAGGTATAGGGAATTAAAACTTCTTTCATGATGCAGGAGGAAGGGTGGCGAATCCACGCTGTGATAATTTGTTGCAGATCTTCGACTCTGCTGACGGCTGTGGACCGGATTATTCGTCGCGTTGCTTCGAGAAGTTCTATGTATGCTAATTAATCGGAGGGCACTTTGTCGCTGCCGACATTCCTTTTGGCTTCTTCAACTACAATTGAAATTAGGTTGGGAGAAAAGGAGGAGAGAACAGACAGCCGCCACCATTGTCTTGCCTATGGCGGGCCCGATAATCGTGCTCGTTGCTCTGTTGTGGATTCTCCTTTTGCTGATTGTGTTTCTACCGTCAGAGGTGGTAGTGGAATGTTGTTGATCAGGTCAGGTCATGAGTTTGGATGGTCATGGAGCGGAATATATAGCATCGAGCTCGTCTACTCGCAACACTATACAGTGACGCTTGAATCACTGACAGCTACAGCTCATAAATATAAAATTGGTGAACGTGCTCTACTCAACCCCTCTGGACTCGCAAGGTTGGAGAGCTAGTTGATGGAGGCGTGCAGTGATATACGGTGCTCGGGTGCTAGAGTTGACATCTTGTTTCATGAGGAAGCCAATGGAATGTTGAGATGTTGCGAAGATGCGTGATATCCCATAGTTGTCAGATCACGAGTACGACTCTTGAACGCTAATAACTTTATTTTTGACAGTAGTCACATGCGTCCGAGGGATTTCGCTTTGACATCTGGTGATCAGTGCGTATGACGTTATAGATGAGGGGTTCCATTGTGGTTCTCCAGGGGTTAGTACGAAAGTTTGGGATCGTTACCGGGTTGAACTTAGGATTTTAAGAAATATAACTGCTGCCTACTGTTAAGGTTCTTAAGTCTTAAAAACTGTTGGAAATTGGTCACATGACCTGCCTCGGCTAGGGAAAAGGGGCAAGCGCGCAACGAGGAGATCTCCAGCAGGAAGGCTCATGAAAACAGATCTGGGCAAAAAAGTGTAGGAATTGACATTACACAATGGGACACTCGACTCGGCCCACTGTACCCCCGTATATAATTTCTTCCATTCTTCTCGAGCTCATTTTCAATGGCAGCAAGGACTTTGGACCCATGTTCATCCAAAGTGAAAAGAGGAGAAAAGAGGCAATACATGTAAGTTATCTATTGCCTCGCCCATTGCACCTCTGGGGTACAATCGATAGCTCCGAAGCACTTACTTCATATTGATGGTGGAGATAAAGAAAACTTCCGCCGTAGGCCCATTATTCAAGCCTCCCATCGAAATTCCAACGAACCACCTGTCCTATCCGTTTCTTCAGCGATTCCCGCAAGCCACCACCAATATTCGGATCGTTCACTTGCCGTTTCTTTTGATGACATTATTAGTCGGGTCCTCCAACGCCGAATAAGCTTAACGTTAGCAGCCACTTAACAGCCACACCAAGGCGATCGCGCCGCAACTAGACCCCTAGCGGACGATCCAGCTGCACGCTTCACCCCGGAAATCCCGTGTTCCGAAAACTTCTCCAAACTATCGACCGTCCCAAGGAAAGAGCCGTCGCAATCAAATCAAATTGCAATGGCGCTATATAACTGTCACCCGTGCGCTCCTTCGCGGCGATGTTATTTGTGCATATTGACTTGCTCTTATGCCTCATGGGGAAAGCGTGCTGGGCATGACTGACGTTGCAGCGAATTGAGGAATTCGTTCGGTGTTGAGTGTTGGCGCGCAAGGTGCTGAAACCATCTCGAGACGCGGAGGAACGAGGGCAGCGATCTTCAGACGGCACTTTGAACGCATCGCAAGCAGCATTCCGCATCGATCGATAGATACTTCTCTCGGCTGACCTCTCACACTCAGAGCCTGTGATCTTTTTTTCTCCTTCGCGGAGACGGCCGATGCTGACTGTGTAGTGATCCTTTGTCCTGTCAAAAGGCCAAACTCCCTCCCTTTGCAGGACCTGGACTCGCAACTCCAGCTCCACTCTCAGTTGCAAAGATGGTGAAGCTTTGTACCCACCGCGTTGAAGGCTTCGTAAGTTGCTTTTCTGCTGAAATAATGATCGGATGAACTGACAGGTAAACACAGGGCCCACACTCCAAAATCTCCTCGCCCATCCCAACATCTTGCTTTGTCGATACAATCCTCATTCCTCTCCCAGTCTGGGTTGCCCTTTTCCTGCTCCCCATCCTCCTAGCTCTGAGCATCCACCATCGAAAACAAAACTTCAACCCCTCGACGGCATACCTGCGCGCGAAAACCCGCCGAAACTGCGCTTTCAGCACCGTCGCTATCATCTACTACATTCTCATAGTCTGCAACTTTCTTATGCAAGTTCTCGAGATTGTGCGCTTGGAACTCATACACTTTGGAATTGGGCTTCAGCCATTTGTGTTTGTGGGGTTGATACTTGGAGCATGGTTACACTGGAGTGAAGGTGCCCGGGGCAGAATTAGGGGCTGGCAGACTATAAATGCGGTGGTATGGATGGGAGGAGTAGTGATGTGTGCTGTCCAAGTTGTCGGACTTAGCAAGGAGGGAATAAATGGACGGAAGGGCAGTAAATATCCGATCAGCGATCAAGTCACTGATATTGCGGTGATGGCGGGCCTTTATGCTGTCATCGCGATGCTGGAGCTGTTGTTGGGATTCTGGAGAGCATCGAGACGGGCGAGAGAAAACACACCAAAAAGTGAAATGAGTCCATTCATGGGGACCTGGGAATCTGTTGGGAAATATCCGACAACTGTATAATAAGGGAAGGCTTAAGCTGTATACCCATTGCATTAGAAACAGAATGTAATTTATGGCCATCTCCTTAAAATGGAAAGTGATGTTCAACACGGAAGAATTGCTGCAAGTGCAGATAGACTGGTTTTATAGGACTCTTGTCAACGACTCAGGCTCTAACACTTTCATCTTCGAAGCTGCTCGCAATGTTCACATGGTTACCTCCTCGGGTGAGCATCTTGGTGCAGTCTGCAATCACGTGCGTCATATTGGTTGTACCTACCATGTCAGAAAGACTCGCAAAAGCAAGTGCAACCCTTTCTTTAAAATTAAATCATTGTCTTAATATATGTCTCTATCGTTCCTGCATGCTCCAGCATTGTCAAAAACGGCTCTGACGATCTATCCTGCGCAGCTCCAAGATCAATGCCGCTTCACGCTTCCGCTGAGTTCATAACTCCGCATGTGGTATTGAGTGGGCGGCAGGACACGATTCTGCGAACTCAGTGCGACCATTAAGTGGAAGTAAGGTGGCGCAAAAGGTCGACGAGGTAAGTATTTTTCCAGTTCTCTAGGATAACCAAGAACTGAAACTTTTAGCCATGGAGAGTTGCAGCAAGCAGTGCTGTCGCTTCTGCACGCCCATCGGGGGCCGTGATCTGCGAAGATACCAAATGCTTCCCATCGATCCCGGATCCAGTGGCTGACAACCTTTGGTCTTATGAATCAATTTTCTCCCTCTTGTGCGTCGCATTCGGTGGGCAAGCTTGTCGCTCTTACTCAGACACGAATCACCTGAGCCCTCTGAGTAGCTCGACATGTGACTTCTGCCTTCTCATTTCTTAGTCAAATACACTTGGCTCTCTTATATCCATTCGTTAAGTTTTGATGACGACGCTAATAAAGCCCAAGCAAGCTCCCAGGGGTCTGAAAGGGGACGCCTTCTAAAATATACCTCATGTTTTGCCTACGGTGTAAAGTAGTTCAACATAGATGCCCTTGAGGAGAGTGCTACTATTCCTTGTCTAAATTCCTTCCTTCCTCTTCCGCACCCGCCCTAAATACTTCTATTCTTCAGTCTCACTATTTGGCCAACTCCCTAAGCTCTTTATTTCACAATTCGTTTTGCTAATTTTCTTAGTTAGAGCTAGTACATACTCTTTGAGTTTTGAACTAAACACCTTATTTTTATATCTAGTATAGTACAAACAGCGCTTACGAGAAGGTACGAATATATGTAACGCGTTGGAAAGATGAGATTGAATGTGATATTGGTGTCAAGACGTACTCCCAATCTCCTCTTGAGCCTACAAACTATAGAAATGCTGAAAATTAATAAAAAAGACAGTCATCAAGACGCAGCAAGTGTCGGTGGTGATTGGATTGTCTCTTCCCAAATCCCATCCCAATCAAAGCCGTCCAAATCTAAATCTCCCAACAATTGTTGAGGATCAAACATATCCCCGGCACCAACACCTTCTCTCGACCCGGCAACATCAATCGGATGATCGCAGCCGTCTCCCGTACCAGCTTGAGATTCCTGATACCGCGTAAAGAGGGTGAGTTGAAACTTCTGCACTGCATTGGTAACCTTCACCTTCAGCTTCTCTTTGGCTCTGGAAGGTATCGTGCGGAGCTCCTCTTCAATTTCTTGCTCTACTAGCTGTCGTAGCTCCTCTTGTAAAAGCGGCGGGAGTTCTTGACGCAGGAATTTCTCGTAATTCTCCGAGTCGCCGATGAGATCGCTTTGCTTGCATTTCTGTGTCTTTGTCTCTTCGTAGTCGTAGTCTAACCAGAATGAATCAACAACGAGATCCATCGTAAAGAGTCTTTTGACTTACATGGGGAGGGGATTCTGGTTTCTTCTGGGAATAGAACCTGGTAGATGTGAATCCACTTTTCATGCTCGGTGTCTCTGACGCCGATACGTGATCTCTTCCTGGATCGTAGTTGTAATTCCTGCGCTGGCGTCACCCCCTCGAACGCGTCCTGCGGCTCTTCCCGTACCGAACACGGCATTTCAGCGCGGTGATGGAGCCTAAGAGAATGTGCGTCTTGAAATGGCTCGAAGCAGCGATCGCAAACAAACTTTGGCAATGCATGGCGTCTGTACAAATGCTCTCTAGATCTAACGTTAGCAATAACTCGAAGACTAGAATAAAAGTTGCACAGATAGTTCGAAACATACTTAATTCGATGAACCGTATTCCACCCTGGACCAGGACATGACCTCCAACACATGTATTTTCTTGGGTTGTACTTGAAGAATGGGCATGCAAAGTTGCATTTGGGTTCCAATGCTCCTTTTGTCGAACTCATTCCCCCCCTCCCATTATTGCGTTCACCGTCTTCTTCATCGCTAGGTGTATTTCCGCTTTGATGCTCATCAGCATTTAAGTAGTGCTTTCGGCTTTGCGAGTTAGAGCTGCCCCCCGAAGTAGTTCGTCCAATCGTTCCTCTAGGCTGCTCATAATTGCCCGTATGCTCCACTATCCAACCACTAGTCACGATAATGCCCTGAACCAAGCACCTAATATACACCAGGACTTGATTCACCAAACTGGCTTTATTCAACCTGACAGATCGCTGAACCACTTCCCCACCTCCATCGCAGAAGTAACTATAGTCGGTCGTGGTCGAGGCCGTGGTGTCGGTTTCACTGTCGCAAATGCTCGACTCGGAACTCTGGTGGATTTCCTCCCATGCGCCGGCGAATGGAACTGCCTGGTCCTCCACCAAGGGATCATTTAGGGAGAGTACAGGTCGGCGTGAGGGGCTTGGGGGTCGTAGGTACCGGTCGATATGGTAAGCATCGAAGCCGCTCCACTCGGAGTCGGAAATTTGGTGGATTCCCCCCCCCCCCATGTGCCGGCGAATGGAACTTCCTCGTCCTCGTGGATTATTTCCCCCCATGCGCCGGTGAATTCAATTGAGAGGGTGGAGCCGCTTGTCACGCCCCAACCCAAAGGATGGTCCGGTGCCCAGTAAAATTCGTAGTTCCGACCTACTTCAGGCAACCTCCATATCTGTTCCCATGACAGACTCTCGTCCTCGAGGGTGATGTCGAAGGAAACAGTTGAGCTTGTTGAGCTTGGCCAATCGGTAATGCAACGTTCGATGAGGAATCCCAAACTGTATGCGGAGGGGTCAATTCGGTCTGGTTCAAGACGTCGTGAGTCGCCGTGCCAATTGAGCGGCATCCAACGCCTGCCGCGCAAAATATCACCAAACGCGTCTGTAACCGCTCTCACGATGGACCCACTGTCCACACCTGGAAGTCTCACCGTCCGAATTAGACCTCTCGATGCGAGTCGAAAATACGCAGCCTGACTAGAGCTCATCGGATTAGAGCTAATCGGATAGCGAAAGTGGTTACTACCACTCATGTATCCCTGTGGGAGAGTCCCAGGGTTGCTTTGGATATTATCATATGCCAATTCGACCGACGGAACCAACTTTACTCGTGCAGCCCACGAGCCGTCAGGACCAAAATCGATGATTTTTTGATTCCGACCTCGAATGCAAACAAGCGACCTTATCGATCCATGAAGCCGACAAGTGATTTCCGCACTGGCTCGAACAATGTGGTGGACGCAAAATAGGTGGCCGCATTGGCAGATCCCGGGCGGTTGTTCACCCGCTCCCTCCCTGAAACCGGGACAGTCGCATCGAGTACCACCGGAAATTTCATAGCAGAAAGTGTTGGCTATTCCCACATTGCCGTACACATCAGTGAATCCCGAGTCTTTATGGGCCGAGGATTTCATGGCAGCCTGCCGAAGCGAAAGAAACCAAGAAGAGGAAGCAACACGTCAAACGGGGCGGCAAGGCAGCTTCCGTTTATCGAGACAGTGCGTATGTTAAGTTATTACCAAAAGATACAGAAAGACATGCTGCCGGCGACAAACAATAGCCAAATAAAGGGCACGGGAAAGAATAAAAGAAGAGCAAAAAATGCGAAGCTGAATTGTCGAGTTTTGCGAGAATGCGCAGAAAAAAATGCGAGGTCAAACCCTTGCGTCCTGATTTGCTGGCTGACAACCCGCACTGTACAACCCACGTGATACCCTGCCTGCTCAGCCGCTGCTCGGGTTACCTATGATCATGAATCATGATCAGGCTGTTCGTGCCGTGCCGTGCTCGGGCAAGCTCACGCTCAGCTCAGGTTGTAAAAAGCAGCTGCTGCTCACGCCCGGAGACTAAAATGAATCCAGCGAAAGAAAAAGCTAATTCCGAGTCTTTCGGCATCGAGCATACGAAAGGCTTCAAAAGAACAATGGTGAGCTAATGATCAAATATGGGAGTATTGTGGCGAGAACAGCAGGTATCGAGGGATTATGTTTGATATGTTACCGAAGGACAAGGCTTTGGTGAGGCTCCTTTCTCCACATTTGAGACTACTCGTCTGAATAGCTTTAGGCTGCTAACGCGATTGAATTTTACATTATGGATAATCGGCTCTGGAAGCTTCAGCTTCCGTGGAGCCATGACGATGGAGATATAGGCTTGTCCCTTACACTTACAGGGTTATCATGGATACCCTTATAGAGTCGAGCGCTGTAGCTGCTGGGCCAACATCACAAACACCCCTGTGGATCGCCCACAGCCTTGCGATTGTCTCATAGTAGGTTTATACGGCACGCCGCCCATAAATATAGGTAGGGCCTTATGCGCATTGGCCCCTAGAAATACACGATGTAATGTAGGCCGAGACCAAATGCCCTGTATTCCCGTCGCTCTATGCCGTGATCTTTGTAAGCAAGCTGCTTAGTATCGGTATAGACAAGCTTAAGAGCTCCAATATTAGCCCACTGTCTAGTTGAGAAGTAAAGAGATCAATTGTTCGAGGCCGAGACTCAGAGAAAGAGGAGGTGAAATTCCCGAACGTAACGGGACTTTAAATCCAATTTGCGGCAATCGCTGTTCGTTGATAAGGTATTACTGATTTGGTATTCTCGCGATCGATTCTTCGCAAACTATCAGGGTTCTTCAACCTTGATTGCCATGATGCAAGAAAGAATGGTCCATCTGCCATGTGAAATGGACCAAACCGACACGAACGGCCAATGCAATATCCATGGTAGGGAAAGCTTCAAGACAGGATCCCATCTCTTCTTTCAATCTTCGTTGAGCCGGTGCATTCTACACAGAGATCCCGTAGAATGACTCTTGTTCTCATCTTGGCGTAAGGGGTTGCAGGTATCTCGCTGCGGTCGCTCGTCATCATTTCCATCTCAAAGCATTTGAAACAAATCTCCCAAGTCTCTGGGGCACAGAATTTTCCTTGCGGTACGCCTTGTATGCATGTAAGTCCTGAAGTCGTCCCCATGCCTTCAAATCCTCCATTGTAAGCGGCCCTTCAAGGGCAACCTTGATTGACAATTCAGTTGCATTGTTGGCCGGCCCTCTCTCCTTGCTTGATAATTTGGACAACCGAGTAAGCTCCGCGTTCATCTCTGTACTCAGTTGCGGACATGTCACTATGACATACCCGTCGGCCGCATCGCCGTCACATATCGACACTTTGCACAGGAAGTAGACGGAATTCTGCAACTCCCAGGAAGGACCTCCAAAGATGGAGGGGCCCCAGGAAGGATCTCCAAAGATGGGGGGGCCCCTTCCTGGGATACCTGAGCGGAGCTTAAGGGACTGAATGTTGCTACTCCTTTGGTGGAGATAGTTGAAGAGTTCGCGGGCTGCAGAAACGGTCAGATGTGGCGTTGGGGAAGCAGCCCATCCATTACTAAGCTCGAACCATAGTTCGACAACTTTGAGGCTCGGAAACTTCGCAATTATATCGAGCGAGCTATAGGGCCAGGCATTCTTTTTTGTGTCCCTGGCGATATCGAGGATTAGCTCCGTAAGATACGGGAGGCTTTGGCACAAAACTACTAGATCTGTATCGGCTAGGAAGATTCTAGGATTGTGCTCAGACTCTTGGCGATGTATCGTCAATTTGCGTAGTGCTGCTCCATGACGGATGATTGGACTCGGCTGGTTAGAGATATGCCCCCAGCTTGGAATGCTCAAGACCTCTAAAACTGTAGGGATTCCCTCAAGAAACTCGGATTTGTCCCAATATTCCTCCTCGAGGACGACTTCTTTGAGGTGTGTCAGTTTTGGCGCTATTTTAGGTGCCAATACTTTGGGGATATCGTTCAACTTTCGCAACTGCGTCCAGTTGAACTTCTCGGCCCAGTAATCAACTTCACTGCCCTTTTCAGGATATCCAGCACAGTAGACAGCTTTTATAGAGACGAGGTGAGGTGTAGGTTCGCGACCCCAAGGATACATAGTGACACCGAGTTCCTCTAACGCAAGAGGTTTCTCGCCACCGGAGAAGCCTAAGCCGCAGTACGGTGCTCCAAACGATGGGCCCTCCCCCATACCATGAGGAGGCGTAATAATTGGACCAACATATAGCAGTGGGATCCGGGTCAGCCGTGGGCATGAGAGAAGTACTTCCTTTAGGGCACGCATCTTCTCGCTACAAACAAATTCGATCTGGAGGCCCAGGTGAACAGATAACGAGAAGAGGTTCTGGTTGCCTACGAGTGCCATGAAACGTTCGCGCACCTGGTCGTCTGTTCCACCACGGCCAGTGATGGAAACATGAAGCCGTGTTTGCGCGGGAATTCGATCACGCAGGATATGGGGGAAGGTCCCTAGACAGCTCCAGTGCAGGTCTCGCAACCCGGTCATGGCTGACATCAAGTCTGCCAGGCGGACCAGGATGTCGTCATCTTCTTGCGTGTAACTACCGCCGCTCAGTTCGATGACACGCACGGCGGGTTGCAGGCGGTTGCGTTCAAGAATGTCGAGCAGGCTCAATGCATGTCTGTGCTGGCCTAGGTCGATGGCTACCGTGTGGTGCTGGACATATCGCGCCTTCTCGTACAAGGTGGAATTGATCGTGGCTAGCGTGCGCAAATCAATGTCATCGACGTAGCTGAGGATGAGCCGCAACGCCTCATCGGGTAGCTGTGCGATTGATGGCCGTTCTGGGTAGATGGGGATTGCCACACGTGCCGTGATGCGCTGAGGGACCCGTACAAGCTGTTGTTGACGCTTGCTGAAAACATGTCGGATGCGAGCCATAGGTCCGAGGGACGGGATTGTGAGTTGTTGTTGTTGAAGGATGAAAGTCGATGGCGGGCACGATGAAAGAAGTAGAGTCAGTTTTCGGAGAAGCAGTGCAGCCTTGGGCGAAATGCACGGGCCAAATTCAGGGGTGCTTTAGCGAGTGAGTACAGCAAGCAGTGTCGTGGCGGAGCAGCAGGCGGCAGGAGCGAAAGCGAGCTGTCTTGTATTATTAGGTAGAAAATGCGAGGTTTCTCTATTTTTATCTTTACAGAGTGCCTCGTGAGGTTGCCATCTTATACTCGGAACACCAGGTACAGATTTGTTTTTGGGACGGCCAACAACCAAACGACCTCGTTTAATTCCCTTGGTCTGTTTACAATGTACTAGCTCTTAGGAAACCATCTGCTTTCTTCCTCGTACTCAGCGAGAAAAAGCAGAAGTCATCAACAATACATGATGCTTCAAGGCATTTTGGGTAGTGGGATGCTCAGTACGCGTGTTGAAAACAACAGTTAATAAGCACCTCTCCTTCCTTCGTGCAAAGTGCGGGGTAATTGCGGGGTACTTGAAGGAACCACACACTTTTCAACCACCTTCACGGGCAGGGGAAAATGCTTCACAGGAGGCAAAAACTTGTTCTAAATAAGACCTTTCTTGCTCATACAACATTTGCTCTCGACAAGCATGGCTGTCCCTTCCAGACTCCACCTGAATGCCCATCTAATTCCCAAAAACCCAAGACACGAAATCGAAACCAACCCCCAATGCACTGCACACTGCCACTCATTCCCATCCGACCCTTACTTAGATTTCGGCAGCGGTAAAGCAAAGCAGGATATAGAGCCCCATGTTGTTGGCAGGAATTTGTTGGAGCTGACATCCGTACAGCCAGTTTCATCGTTCGAACTGATGCCGTTGGAAACCCCAGTACAGTCGTCGTTAGTAAAGAGGGTGCAGAAGCCATTACGGATGACAAATGAGGCAGGGTCGCTGAATGTGCCGGCAGAGCACGGCTTACTTGGGTTGCTTCCGCCTTGGTCGAAAAATCCGCAGCTGTATGAGTTGGTATCCTGCGGCGCATCGCGCCGGAGGCCAATGCAGGCCTCGTTCGGCATTTGTTCGCCAGTGCCATCCAAGGCGTACTAGAAGGAAGGAGGATGTCAGTAAATACTGCTTGCGCGAAGGGGGAGTTATGGGCGAGGATAGACTTACATAATTGAAGTCTTGAGCGGTTTCTCTTTCCTTGCAGGTAGCGTCGTACACTGCTAAAATCCAAGTTGAAGTTGGCGCTGGTGGTGATACACTGGTGGGCTCTACTGGAATAACTGTTACAGTACTCATTGATGTCAATGTAGCAGCGTCTTGGTCTGTTTCAGGATCGTGAGTCAGTAAGTGATCTTCAGAATATCAGATCATGAAGCTTGAAAACTTACCTGACCAGAAACTATTCACAAAGTCGAACACCGATGCAGCCAGCGCGTTGCTGTCATCAAGGAATTTAGTGACTGGGGGATCACTGGCTACATCAGACAATGGTACATAGATTCCACAAGCTGTGGCTGTGGGTCCGCAGGCCGATGTTGTTGTCGTGGTAGACGTTGAATCTTCGACATCGCAACCCAGGACGATGTTACTTGTTGAGAGCACCTGCGTTGCTGTGGTCTGGGCGTCTACTACACTGAAGGAGGTAGTGGTAACGAACATGGTCGCCGATGATGTTTCGCAAGATGTTGGCTCCTCGGAGCTGCGGAGGAACTCGGAGTCAGTATTGCCTTTTTAGGTAGAGATTGGGAGTGCCAAGATGATTCAAGGGACGGGAGGATTGTCTGAGGAGGAAGAGGAGGAAGTCACAGGCCCTAATCCTCCTGAAACAACCTGGAAGGAGAAGAAAGAACTCGGAGAACACTCACTACGTTGGAACTCCATCGTTGCCAATTCTGGATTACCTGTTAGCTAATGGTTTTCTTTTGTCTCATGTATGAATTGCATGCACTTACGTGAGTCTTGGCCACGGTGGGAGGGGGCCGGGAAGGTTGAATCCAGGGGGGAAGGTAAGTCCTGGTGGTGGCCCACTACGTCTTTTGTCAGCATGATTTCAGATTGGAGGAAGACGAAGAGAGACTGGAGTCACATACATTGGGTAGATTCCTGATGGTAGATTCCCGAATGACCATCCAAAAATGTTTAAATCTGGTAGATTGAACGAGATACAAACCTGCCAGCACACAGTTAGTTGTGTGTACCTCAATACTGCATATCATTCGGAAAGGTACGTACGAAGAAGAACCAAGCTTTGCATGGGATCGTGGGTTTACCATCGTCATTCTTGGGGTTGGGCACATCAGTCGATACCGGGAAGATGCTCACAATGTCTGGCCAAGTTGTAAATGTAACCAGGGCACCATCTGTGGTTGTAGTAGATGTGGGGCTTGGCGGATTGTCTCCCCCACCAACCGATGGTAGAAACGTGAAGGTTTCACCGTTCGTGGTGACGATTGCAGTCGTGGATAGCCCAGTAGGCACGGGGACGACGAAAGTACCCCAAAGCAGCTGACCGGCAGAAGAGGTGACTACCATTTGGTCCGGCAGAGTCGTTGTCAAAACATCGGTCACTGTGGGCCCTGGGTTTGGCTGTTCAGTGGGTGTGAAGATAATGGTTTGGTCAAGTGTAGTTATCGTTTGGGGTGCGGTCAACCCCGTGGGCACAGGGATTGTGTTCGTACCCCAGACAAGTTGACCAGCAGTGAAGGTAGCAACTACTCCACCTGGTAGAGTCGTCAGGGATGGATTGGTCCCTGTGGGCCCTGGATTAGGCGCTGCTGTGGGTGTGAACGTGAAAGTTTCGCTGAATGTAGTTATCGTCTGTGGCGAAGTCAAGGAGGTTGGGACAGGGAATGTGTTTGGACCCCAGATGACTTGGCCAGCGGAAATCGTGACGACTGTCCCGTCTGGCAAAGTCGATGTGGTTGGTTCGGGCGGCGTGACTGTTATGGGAGCACCCGGGGGAGGGGCAATGGTGGAAGTTATAATGTTTGTAATGGTCCCGTCAACGTTCGTAATTGTTGTCACAACAGGTCCTGGGCTTCCTGGCGCACCCCCTGGAACGCCAATGGTGGAAGTCACAGTGCTCCCATCGGGATTTGTGATTGTTGTGACTGGAGCCGGTTCACCAGTACCTGGATCCACGGGACGTGGCGGCAGGGTTCCGGGGTCTCCAGGTGATGCAAGACAGGTGCCATCTGGCTGGCAAGTGCTTCCGAAGTTGCAACATCCCTCGAAACCTGCATGTCGAAGTAAGTAACCAACAACCTAGATATCTCCGGCAAGCAAGAGGAGAGTGGCGGGAAGCAGCATTGAATGCCACTTCTTGTCACTCGGAGTTTGAAAAGTTCACTTACAGCAAGAGGTACCTGAGCACCCATAAGTCAGTAAGGAAACAAATATGACGGTGAAGCTTCGCTGACTTACCATAACCACAAAGGTTTGGGGCTCCGGACGGAGTAGTGCAACAGGTGTCGCCGAATAGTCCACAGCCAGCCCCGCACGGAACAGCGCACTCTTGTCTGTCAAAGACACTTCTTGCTAAAGTGACTGAAACGAAGCTGCTTGAGAGCAGCAGAGCCTGGATCCAAAACTCCATCGTGGAGATTTCGTGGCTCTTGTTGAACCCACTTGTGGGGTTTTATACAAAGGATATGAATGAAAGATGAAGCTTGAAATGTAAAGAAAAGTCTTTGAGGTATGCGTGTGTCAAATGCAGGTTTGAAGTTGTTGTGTTGTATTGAAGTGTAGGAACACCGACGTACTTATCTCAATCAGAATCCCAACTCGCTTCCCTACTGCGATGAAACTATTCATAGCTGGTACACAGCAGGGTAGTGAAAATGCCTGACATTCTCAATAAGGATCTTCCTCCATACTGAATGTATTTCGAGGGGTTTGTATCCCCATCAGCCTCCTTCTCACTGTCAGCCTCTCAAATGCGAGAGCGAGATCAGGGAATTCCTTTGCTTCGCGATTGGGTGCATGACCTGCAATCATTTGAGCCTATATACATATCGCCTCATGGCTGCATACCCCAGACTGGGGGCCTAAAGTCGCCTTGCATCGCCACTCCGTCCGGTCTACTTTTTGGCCGTCTAATCATAGGGGAGCTATAAACAGGCGCCTATTGTCGCCAATCAACGAGTCGCGACCCTGGTCTGGGACACACACACGCGTAGATGTAACGCGGATGAGAGGGTTGAGAAGATACTGTAGCGAGGCTGTGGGATTTGTGCGACAGCAAAGTCATGTGCGGCGTGAGCGAAGAAGGATCATGTGGAGCAGAGAATAGAGTAGTTGGTCCATAGCTTCTGCATCTCAGTTACGAACGGCACAGCTGCTTATCTGGCAAATAGAGAGTCGTGAGCAAGAATACATGCACCAACGCTTTAATCTATTACAAGGCGAATTTGTTCAGCTCAGCCCTCGTATTTAGGCTTTCCTTCCTTTGAGGATTGCCTCCCCTGCGTTTCAGACTTGGTATACGAAAGGTAATGGGTGTGTTGATGCTTAGAATGAGCACTTGGGGGTTGAACCGCGAAAATAGCTCCAGGGCTAAGGATGTCTGATAATAGAAATCAGAAGCATCAATGAGTGTTGGTGTGAAGATGCCAGTTGCTTTAATAGCTGAGGCATTGCCCTCAGAAGAACAGGAAATGCTATCGAGAACATATTCATACTCCTATTCATCATTGTCCCGAAGAAAGCTGAACGGTTTTGTTTACTCCTTGGAAGAACTATCTATCCTCGCTTCACTCATCTCGACACTCCTCTCTAGTCCCCCACACTCAGTATGCATCTCACTTTATCGAGAGCCTTGCTCTCATCCCTTGCTTTCGGACAGTGCTACGCAGCAGTCACTTGGAGAACCGTCGGCTGCGATGGCTGGACTCACGACGGAAAGAACATCGACCAGATATGGGATAATGCCCAGGCCTTGGTGACGAATGCTCAAGCACGGATAGACGCCATACCTGACGGCAACTCTGTTGTATGTAGAATCACCCACCTTAGATTCCCAATGTCTTAGGATCTTGATCTGAAGACGTGTTTTATGATTATGTCTAAAGATCAGGATCTCGGATCTCGGATCTTTGTGAAGCACAAGGCTAATATTCATGAAGTTTGACGAGCCCGCAAGGAGGGCAGGCGGCAATGCAAAGTTCATGTTTGGGATCAACTTCAACAGGTTCACTGGCATAGATCAGGCGGGCAAGGTTGTTATGGCATCTGCCAGAGGTATGTAGTCTCAATGATTGTGTGCCCCAAAATGGAGTTCCTTCGACTAACTCGGGCAATGTTATCAAGGTATGTATGACGCTATTCAGAGTGGATTGGCAAGAACACTGGTGGGGACCCAGTCAAACACAGCCGGAGCGCTTTTCGACATGAGCAATGCGTTTCTGTTTTGCGGAGCCAACACCTGGACACGCGGAACGTGGGATAACAATCCTCGTAAGTACACACGCAGGATTACAGGAAAGCCTTGAGGCTAACGAGCGTCTAGTCATGCAAGATGTTTGGTATGCCAAAATACAAACTGGTGCTATCACCGAATACCTTGTCCCTAATGTCTATTCGCCGGGTAACCCCCCCCCCCCCACCCCTTTCAAAGCGGTACTCCTGGTCCAGAGAGCTGATAGACGGCGCAGCTGGTACGCCGAGGCCATGTACAGAGAAGGATGAAAAGGGGAAACCGCTTTATGTGGCAAAGACATTCGCGACTACACAAGTTATCGACAATGGTGTTGAAGGCCAAGCACCTGTTTCCACTGAATTTATTGGTATCATATTGTGTTCCACCGAGCTTGTAAAAGCTGTCTTGGAGCCGGGCTTCGCCGCTACAGACCCTACTCCGGAGAAGCCAAGTCCAGATAAGTATATTTCCCTCTCCGGCACCCTGGTACATGAGATGGTCCATGTGGTTGGTCGAAGCAGGAACACGAATTGTAAGTTTGAAAGGAGATTTGTCAATGAGATGTCTGAGGCTTACATGATATAGATGACGATGGACAGCCTCCGCGGTACGGCTTTAACCTTTGCACCGATCTGGCCAACACGGATCAAAATAAAGCGCTCATCATGCCAGACAACTATCGCATTTTTGCAGAGATGAGCATGTCTCCGGCAACGAAGTGGTTTCCAACAGAGGTAGAGAAGACTACTTAGAATGGGAGTGATGATGGAAAGTGACCAAAACTGTGTTAGGGCGGGGTATGTAAGGAGTTGGGGTTGGGTTGTGTCGCGTTAGAATTATACTATGTCCTGACAATTAAGAAAACCGAATAGAAAATATTCCATTTTCAGATGCTGAGTTGTAGGTGATTTAAAAGCACGATGCCTCGTGTCTATGGAGATAAAGGTTATCGGTGTGCTAGGTAATATACCTTAATCTCAAGGAGCTTCTTGCACGCGACAACAATCCCGAACCGATATTGCATAACGATAAAACGAAAAGCCCGAAAGCATACATTCATTGAATCCATGGTTATGCATTGCCTATAGGGATTGGACCATGTGCTACTGCAGGATATAATAACAATGAGGACGATGATGATATCGCATAATGTGCACCTAATAACATAAGATGCTGGAGGAAATTAGCAGCAATCTTGAGCCTGTGGTTCAGAGAACTCCAGCGAAGAAATCTATTTTACATCAACTAACAATCATTCTTAGTGGGAGCCGAACTTGGAAGTGTGAGGACATCGTCACTTACCCTTGTGACCAAAGGACTAGTATGCCAGAGTAAAACTAATCCGGGAAAATCTATACATTCGAGGAAGTTCTGTTGACCTCTTCTCTGGCCAGTACCTCTTGAGTCAAATGCTTGGCTTCGTCCACCAGAAGAGTGAATTAAATGGAGGCAGTCGACAGCAAGAGGAAGACGACAACGGTACTTCTTTCCATTTATGCTCGTCGCCGATATTTAAAAGTGTTCTTGTTTTGCTTCTGGGTTGTGTTTTCCACTCTAAAGTGTGGCAGATAGGAAGGGGGTTTTTTGATAGGGAGGCGTGTTTGGCCGTCTCCAAGTAAGGTCGACTGTTGATTTTGGTGTTGGGATTTGTTTTGTCCTCCGATGCTCGCTGGAGGGCTTTATAGACGGAGAGAGGGGAGATGAATACTTTTGATAATAGTAGTGAAGCGAGCGTGTCTGGTATAATATATGACCATTACTTATGTAAGGCGTAAAAGGAAAATGGAAGTAAAGAGTGCGATGGCATGCAATGATCTAATTCATACACTATCCAAGAATGGCTCATCTACGGACCCTCAATCACCCCCTCCCCATTTTCATAACTCGTTTACAACTTGGCGACCATCTTCTCGCCCTTGTGGATCCATGCAACGGCATCAGTAACTAACTCATCGACGACTGCCTTGGCGCTTTTCTTTTCGTTTACAACAGCGGCGGCTTTGCCCATCAGGAAGGGGCGGGCGTTATCTATTGTCTATGGATGATTAGCATACTTCAAGAAAAAAAAGGCTTGGGAGGCGTGGGTTTATATACCTCATCATCAATATCATTACCCAAAGTCTCGAAATCATGCTCGACGGGAATGACACCCTTGGCAGTGAGTTCCTTAATCTCCGTAGCACGGTTGTTTTCCTAGTTGGAGATATATTCGTTGTTTCGTACCCGTAATAGTCTTCCAGTGAAGATAATTGTGCGGACATTGTCGTCGTGGCTAGCTGTGCGGACGGCTTCTTGGTGAGCCTTAGGGCCCGTTCGGCCAGACGATGTCCCTCGTAATTCCCGGCGTACGAACGATGTCCCTTTTAATGTCCCGTACGAGGGGCATTAAAAGGGACATTAGAAGGGGCATCACGTCTTTGTAGGGGCGTTTGGCCGCGCCCGTACGAGGGGCGGTAAAGAGGGCATTACAGATTATTAATAGTTTAGTCAGCTTATAGTAGGCTACTAATTATGAATAAACATAAAAATAATATAGTAGGAAGGTATCAAGTCGCGCGTAGGAAAGTAGGACGCGCCTATAGAGCACCAAAATAGCGCGATTCTAGTGATTATTTAGCTCTAGTATATACAAAAGACGCTAAAAGGGACATCAAAAGGGACATCACGGACGTAAAGTTAGTCATTTTCTCATTTTACGGGTATCACGAGGGACATCGTTAATTTGTATAGGAGCTAGTGCGGGATATTAAAAGGGACATTAAAAGGGACATCAAAAGGGACATCAAAAGGGAAATCGCGAATTAGCCGAACGCTATTCTATAGGGGCGGCACGGGGAAATTAGGGACATTAAAAGGGGCATCGTCTGGCCGAACGGGCCCTCAGGGGCACCGGCCTCATTAGTTAAGATGAATCGGGTACCGACCTAAACGGTACTAGCGCCGAGCATGAGAGCTGCGGCTATAGTCTAGCTATTACAGATACCACCGGCCGTAACGACTTGGACTAGTTGGCTAGTCATTAGGCTCTTCTTACCCTTGACAAGCTCGACCACAGCTAGGATTAACATAGTCGTGGGAATATCACTAGTATATCTACTACCCTCTCCTCCTTGTGCGTAGATGATATCTACGCCGAGGTCGAGGCACTTCTTAACGTGCTTAGGGTGTCCGATCATGTTCACATATAGGATGCCCGCCTTGTGGAGTCGGTCAACGACATGTTGTGGGGGAACCCCGACGGCCGAAACAAAGAGCTTAGCTCCGCTATCGATGATGATATCGACTAATTCGTTAAGCTTGCCTTTGGTATAATCGTAACTGTTTACGGGTAATGCGAGTTAGCGGTGAATACTAATCGAGCAGTGCTCTGGACACATGCTAAAGTAAGCAGGCGGTGCAGGCTTATGGTGCTTACTTGGTCTTGCGGGCAGAGCCACCGACTTATGGGAGGAGCAAGTCGACACCGAAGGGTGCGTTCTTGTCTGTGAGGAAGGACTTGAGTTCTGCGATCTGTTCACGTAGCATGTCGGGTGTGTATCCCACGCCTCCAATGACACCGAGTCCACCAGTATTCGTAACGGCGGCAGCGAGCTTAGGACCGGCGGCAACGTTCATTCCCGCTAGCAGGACGGGATAGGGGATCTTGAGGAGGTCGGTGACCGTTGTGCGGAGTTGTTCTGGGAAGAAGATGTCAGTTTGCGGTGTATTGATGGTTGGCATGTGATTGTTTTGATGGCTTGGTACATACGTTTGGAGGCCATCGTGGCGGTTTGTGGTTGTAGAGGGGATGTAGGGTATGAAGGTATAGAGAATGTAATCAATGGACAAACAGAGAATGGGTTTGTGGGAGGGAGAGATGTTGATATGTAGGAGAGAAGGAGGAGGAGAATTTATCGGGGAGAAGCTGGAGAAGGCCACTCGGATCCTCGAACGAGGCTAACTGTCGAATCTGGGGAAATGCCTCGGCTTGGATGGAGCCGATGGATTGATTGCTGATTAGGTGATGTGAGATGCTGATATAGTCGGAGCGGCACACAGGGCAACCAATACACCCACACTATGGTGTGGGTAAAGAGTTGTGGGAGCACACGCTTACATAAAACCCACACCCCCCTAGTCCCCCACCAAAACTCACTGCACTACCAAAATGATCACAAATCGTAATCGTATTAACTCTCATCTCATTATAATTCTGCTAGCAATTAATACGCGCGTAGCCAACTTGTATCGCAATTATGGATATTTCATTATCTGTATTAGCCTCTTTATTACTCTTTCTAGCGCCTCCCCGCCTTCCCCTCCTATTGAGGGGGGGGGGGGGGGGGAAGCTTGTAGTATGAGCGCTATAACTTAGTGATATGAGTGCTATAGCGTAGTAATATAGGCGCTGTAGTTTAGCGATGCGAGCGCTGGGACTTAGCGATGTGGGCGCGATAGCTTACTAATGTGAGCGCTGTAAATTAGCGACGTGAGCGTGATAAGTTAGGGATGCGATTGCGATACGTGATCATTTTAGTAGTGGGAGTGAGTTTTGGTGGGGGGACTAGGGGGGTGTGGGTTTTATCTAAGCGAGTCCGACGCATGTGCAAACCCAGGAGCCATTTGTTAGAAGATTGTCAAACTCTAAATGATACTATATAATATGATTCGTATACCGCAGTTGAAGGACATGTAAAATCATCGAACTAGACAAAGTTGACAGACCAATGGACGAGGGCAATTTCTGGTTAACCACGTGACCCGTATAAAATGCTGTGGATCTCGAGGTCGGCTCGTGAACCCAACGTCAGAATTCCATCTCATCCGTGCTGGCCATAACTACATCGATGAGGGCATTCCGTGTGGGAGGGAAGATTGGAAAGAGGGCATTCACAACTAAACATGCCACTATTCCAAGACCAATCTCTGCCGATTCGAGATTTTCTTTTCCAGCCATCCCACGACGACATCACAGCTCATCCAACGGGCCCCTGAAACCCTCGCCATGGACTCCTCACAATCTCAGCACCTCTCAGTCAGCATTGAGAGATTCCCCAGATCTTTCTCGGATATCAAAGACCTTGAAAACAAGCCAGAAACATCTGGCGTATGTTGCTCTGGGAAGCAATCTCGGAGATCGGGTGAAATGGATAGAGCAAGCTTGTAATATGATGCCCGAGAAAGGGATTCATATCAAAAAGACCAGCTCCTTATGGGAAACCGAGCCGATGTATGTCAAGGATCAAGAGCTGTTTGTTTCTGAATGGTGTCGCTGAGGTGAGTTTTCTCCCTTGCACGTGATATTTGAAGTCATGGATTTCATTTCATACACCTTATTCATTCCAGTCATTGTTATTTATTGATTCTTAACAGGTAGAAACTTCCTTGGAGCCAATTCCTCTCCTGGATGCTCTTCAATCCATCGAGAATGAATCCGGTCGAGTGAAGGTTGTGGACAAGGGTCCGAGAAATATTGATCTCGATATCTTACTTTACGACGATCAAGTCGTCAATCACCCGAGACTGAAAGTGCCACATCCATTGATGCGCGAACGAGAATTTGTTCTCAGGCCACTAGCAGAGTATGCTCGATACCTAGACATCGTCTAGCCAAGTATTGACGTTACTTAGACTTATCCCGGGCAAATCCCTCGACTCGAAGAATCCTTGGAAGGTCACGCAAGATTATTTAAATGAGCTCCCATCTTCAGAGTCTGTCATGACTGCCATTACTCCACTTACTAAGTTCATGGAACCTCTGCATGGTCTTGACCCTAGACGCCGCACCCGCATAATGGCAATCCTGAACGCCACCCCGGATTCCTTTTCTGACGGAGGTAAGGTCCCTGCAGAGTCAGCTTCTAAGGCAATCTACGACTTCAAAACAGACGTCTGGTCAACTATCATCGACGTCGGCGGGCAAAGCACCGCACCCGGCGTAAAAGAAGATTCCGCCGATGAAGAAACCAAGCGTGTCGTCACAACCATCGAGGAAATCACCAACGCCTTCGGAGAACTAAGCATCAGCGTGGACACATACCGGGCCTCCGTTGCCGTTGCCACCATCAAAGCCGGCGCGAGCATCATCAACGACGTCTCTGCCGGCGCCATGGACCCAGACATGGTACCCACCATGGCCCGTCTCGGCGTCACAGTAATCCTCATGCACATGCGCGGAACTCCTCAGACAATGTCCGCCCTAACATCCTACCCCTCGGGCCTCATCCCCACCATAGCCAAAGAGCTCCTCGCGCGTGTAGCCGCCGCCGAAGCAGCAGGTGTTCGTCGCTGGCGTATCATTCTAGACCCAGGCATCGGGTTCGCCAAGACGGCTGAGCAGAATTGCGAGATTCTACGGAGGTTGGACGAGTTGAGGGATGGGCCTGGTTTGAGGGGCTTGCCGTGGCTGGTGGGGTCCAGTCGGAAGAGTTTCATTGGGAGGGCTACTGGTGTGGTAAAGCCGAGTGAGGGGGCTTGGGGGACGGCGGCTACGGTTGCGGCGGCGGTGCAGGGGGGTGCTGATGTGGTGAGGGTGCATGATGTGTGTGAGATGGAGAAGGTGGTTAAGATGGCTGATTTTATATGGCGGGGTTGAGGACGCTGTGGGGCTTGGTATATATGTTTGCCATGTTGGAAAAGTGATTATTTATGTCTCGTTGGATGAGGATCCTCTCGCGACTTGTCGCGATGTTTTCTTCGCTTGATCTGGGAGCCAATCGCGCCTCAGCCAAATCGGGATCCATCACGTCCATCGAATACCAAAGCACGACCACTGCATGGCTGTTCTTCTTATTCTCTCCCCCAGTTCTCCGCCTTCTTTCTCATACCCCCAAGAGCCCTACCTTCTTTCTACGTAAACACAGGTTTCGGGCCCTCCTCCGCAAAGCCCTCAGAAGACCCTCAAGCACTTACCGGTGCCTTATTCAGAATCACCCCTCCTCCACATTCAACACACACTTCGAATACCTTCCCCAATCCACCCTCCATCCCAGCGACCAAACCTCCTCCTCTCAAACCCTCCAACGAACAACCAACCCCACATCACATCACCATGGCCACCCCTCTCGCCACAATCCCGCACGACGCCATCCAGCGTCTCGTCCGGGAGCTGAAGCTCACACTAGATGAACTTGAGAACCCCGCAGCATACGCAATCCCAGACCCAGAGGAGCAAGAGGATGAGGTCTCGAATGCTGAGGCCGAGTCTGTTTTTGATGGAGCTGCGTCTAGTGTGTCAACCAGAACGGATCATGAGGATGTGACTCCTGTTCCGCCGGGCCCTGCTCTGGTTAATGCTGAGGATGAGACATATACTATGGACTTCATTTAGGTTGTTAGGTATGTTGGATCTCTTCTTAGCTCTCGCCATGTTCTGCTTCATCTTTTTGCTATCACATAACCTACCCTCAGCTTCAACCCCGTTAAACCCCTCGTCCAAAACCTCCTTATTCAGGCTACTAATCCCCTTTCACCCCTCTCGAGCTCCTATTCACTTCCACAACCACGCTAACACCAAACAGGCCAATAGCCCAACGCGTGACCTTCCAACGCCTACAAGAACTCCTCTACAGCGCCCGTCTCACAGCCGACAAAGCCGTTCTCGACAAACTACAAATAATTATGCTCCGAGCCTGTGAGACCGCGGGCGCTGTACATGCTTTTCGTGGGGGACAGCGCTGTGTTAGGTGTGAAAAGGAGTTGTGTTTTGTAAGTGGAATCTTTGTCATTATCCTGGGGGAGAGTTCGGCTGTTGTTTCTTGAGGTGTTGTCAGTGGAGTTTTTCGCTGTCAATCCGTTGGACTCGGAACTCTTTTACTGGGTACAGGCTGGGGTTTAAGAGCTTTCCATGGTTCGTGAATTCCATAAAGTGTTCCTCGTCTATGACTATCAGTCACCTTCTTATTGCCATCCGAAACCCCTCCCATCAACCCAACCGAAAAGCCCACAACAGGCAAACTTCGCCCGCTAACAAACCCCAGCACTGCCGCAGCAGTCTCCTCTCACACTGCGTCCTCTATGCCTCCTCATCATCCGCATCGCAAGCCTACTTCCAACGCCGAGATTCCATCGCCGCCATGCGCGTTTCCAGCCTCTGCCACCGCGAAGAATGTGCCCAGCCCCAGTCTCGGCCTAACAAGAATAAGAAATGCCAATGCATGGAGTCTCTACTGCGCGCTACCAAACCCTCCATCACGGACATAGATGGCTTCTACCACTGTGCAGATTGTCTGCTTAAGGCACTCGTTGCTATGCAAGTTGCGAATTCGAAGATTTTGCACTTTAAGACTGTGGGTGGGAAGGAGGTTTTTGCGGTATGGTTCCAAACCCGAGGTGTTTTCTGTATCCGCGAATATTGTTTTTCACAGGGAGGAGCGAGAGAGCTGACCATGGATATATAGCAGTATACCTGTGCATGTGGCAAGCCCGCTAGCTATCTGCCTCGCACATGTAAGATATGTCTGGGTACTTGCCTACCGTACACGCTTAATGCGTTCGATATCATCCCCTCTGAGAAGGGCTTGCCGGCTGTCGCTATGGAAGCGAGCATTAAGGTTAATGATGGTTGGGAAGGCCAGAGTGGTTGGAATAATGGAGAGTGTTTGTGGTTCTTTGGTGAGGCTTAATTGATATTTTGCTATTTCTCAGAGAACTGAGTGCTGCCACTTCAAGTCCTGATTCTTCAAGGTGGCTTCGGATGTTCGTGTTGGTTACTGGTGTAGGATATCTTTCTCGGGAGCTTCGTTTTGCCAATCGCGGGCATATAAGACCAAAATGAATTAAGAAAAGCCCCAGCTGCTTGTAAACCTATATACTTTGGCTCGTCGTCAGTGTCTTCCAACCAAGGGCCCCAAGGATGGGCAAGAGTTATATATATATATATATATGCTGATATGTCTCCATTGAATAATTGACAGACAGCATGATACGAACAAGTCTTACAGGCAGTTTAAGACCTCGTAAGCCGACTCCATGCATTGTTTACTTTCGCTTGCTGAGCTAAACCAATCAAGACGCGACGTTGCTCAACCGATGGATGCAGGCCAGTAATCCACGTTCCATCTTGTCAGTGGAAGTCCTTCTCTAGACCCGATTAGCAGTGCTGTTTTGTTGCTTTTCGTTTAGTACTCTGGACCAATTGGGACACGACGGCACACCCAACCATCCAGATACATTGGTCCCCCTGTTCAGTCTCACCCGCCATCTAGTCTTGTCCTTCCTTTCATACCCTCCCTTGACCTTCTGCCTTCCCCACGTTCTTCAACGCACCCTCACAACATCGTTGAAATTTGTTGAATACTTGCATCTGCATCTCAAAAACAGGAGATTAGAGCAATTGCAATCCACTCCTCACACCTCCAGCTCTTCCGAGACATGCTGGTTGAACCCGAAGCATACCTGCCAACCGAGTTGCAGGAGGATATCATCTCGAACTCGGACTTCGAGTCCCTCTTCAATGGAGCGGCATCCTCAGTCTCCTCTGTGACGGACGTTGAATTGACTCGTCCTCCTCTGCCTCCGCCGCCTGACAATGGAGGTCAGGATTACACTTTGAAGGACTTGGGTGATGTCTTGAAGTAAGTTTTTTGGAGTTCTCCTCTTCTGGTTCTGTCGCACTTTTGCCCTGGCGCCTGTTCGGCATACCCTGCAATTCTGTAATCATTCTGTTCTCGACTCGAAGTTTGATGAACCTGTTTGTCCAGTGTGGGCTCCGATAAATTATCGATCGCGATTATCGATTAGTAATCGTTATTAGCTTATCGATCGATAAACGATCGATGTCGATAATTATCGTCGATAAAAGTGGGCCCTAGCTATTAAGCGAGCCCTATCATATGAATATCTCGCTTTCTAGTTTAATTATAAACCGATTAGTATAAAGATTAGTATAAAAGTAGACTATTATCACTATACTATTATATTTCTATTTAATAGTCTATTACGTAATATAGATAATAATTATAGCTACTCACGTCTAAACACTAAAACGGAACCAGCGAAAAAAAAAGTTGAGTCTGACTTATCTGGCAGATAGCGAGGTGATTTGGGTGATTCACGGATGGGGTTAAAATGTTGATTGGCTTTGTACACAAGACTAGACTTTTCATGATTCAGATGTAATATTTCCATGGATTTTTGACCACTCTGCCTTATTCACAAGCGATTCCCTAGAGATACAAACGATTTTGCATAAGCTCATCGATTTCAAGAGTGCCTTGTATCATGACCTCCAATTTCCCTCCATAGTTTCCGCTCCAAGTACAATCTCTCAAATCCCTGTGGTCGTAGTTTGAATAACTTGAGTCTCTATTGTACTCGAAATCCTGAAGAGACCATCCTTAGCTGCCTTGAGAATAAGTTAGAACAAGATATTCCCGAAGACACTTCTCAAATATCTTCCTCCTACAACGACAACGGCATAAAGTACCGGGAATACATGGCATTAGGAGACTTTCAGACTCTCCAGCGTAAAGATTAAGTTAGCAAACTCGCTATAAGGCCCTATGTTTCCATGCCATTTCCCTGAAATCAGTATACATGCCTTGAACAAGGGCTATCACACCTTTTCAGGGTCTCTCCCCTATACTTGCAATGGAGTCTTCGCAAAGGAGGCCTATAATAGTTGCTCCACTAGTAGCGCTATAACCATGGAAGATCTACTTAACCCCTGCGAGTATCTTATAGCGCCTCTTTACATCGATTTAGGGAGCACTGCCTGAAGTTATAAATGCTTATAGCGAGCTTCTGCCGTAAATTCGCACCATACAGAGCACCAAGGGTCAAAAAGCCATGTATTCCCAATACTTGATGCCATTGTCTACGTACCTTCTGCGCTTCTTGAGTCTATAACAGCAAACTACCACAGCAAGGGGGAGCATGACACCAAATACAGACCCGAAATCGATACCTGCGGCCGCTCTTAGGAGAGGTATCGTGCGGAGATGTGACGACAATAGGGATGACGCAGTCTTTGAGTGGAGGCCTTTGCTTATCTACTAAGGTAGAAGGTATTGAGTAGAAGCTTGTCAAATTAGTCTTGCGAGAGGTACAGACAATTGTTTGTTTAACAAAGTTGAGTGTAAGTAGCAGATGGTGCAATTTTGAGAGCATTTATTCCACAATTAGGGACGTGACTGTCCATGAAGAAAAGAGTGCCGAATTGCTGCGTGTAGGCAATTCACAGAATCACAGCTGAGGCAACTGCTTCTTTGACTATGTGCACGCCATACTACTGCATATTCTTCCTGAATCATGTGGCAGAAGTAAAAAACACTTAATTTCTTATCAATTTACATTGGAATATACCATGTAAGCACATTGATTTTAAAATGTGTCTAAGGCTCCTCCATTCACAAGACATGCTCCAGCTTTCACGGCTCCCAGTGCACACATCCAGTCTAAAGAGGGTGAAAGTGAAAGGTTTTCCGCGTTGAACGCCGTCATCGGAACCATGAAATAGTGAAGCCAAATCGGCAGCTTAGGTCGTTTTGGAGACCGTTTCGAGAACCCCTGGTTCTGTTCAATTATCCTCTTCGCTTCAAGAAACATACAAGCCCAGCCATTACAATGGCAACAATGGCTACTGACCCGAGACCTACGCCGACCGAAGCTCCAGCAGAAAGGCCTCTTTCCGAGATGTGAGACATGACTTGATCGTGGAGTGCAGGCATGGTGAAGTTTTGGCGTTGCTTAGTGAGGTTGTTTGGTGATGTTGCTTCTGAGAGTGGCAGCCTTTGAGGCCGCCGGTGTAGTTCGAATGGATTTTGGTCCTGGTACAAATGTTTCGAGAGTGTTGATGGATGAACAGGGAGAGAATTCAAGGGGAAGATCTGAGCCGGGTAATGTAAGCCCTTTAACCGATATCGAAATACTTTCGAATGCTGCAGGTTGGGCGTCGCAAGGTGTTTTACACTGAGGAAGTCCGTTAATCTTCAACGCTTCTTCATCCAGATCAACAGTGCAATGAGGAGCGAGATGATAACCCCCGTTGCAAGACCCAGGCCAGCTATAGCCCCACCAGGAAGGCCTCTTGCTGAGATGCGAGAGATGATTTGGTCGTTCAGTGCAGGCATGATGAGGAGTGTTGATGCTCACCAATGTTTCTGTAGAGGCTTGATTTGGTTCGATACCTTGGTACGGATTTGAGGGCGTGAAAAGAAAGAATAAAGAATAAGTAGGTAGAAGTGCTGAGCCAGGGGAGGTTTCGAGAGCTTTTGACTGAAGCAGGTTTGCGTGTCGCGTCGTGATTCACACTGATACTATCCCCTTAGTCTGTTCTTCGATGACACTATACGCAGGCTAGGACCACGGCCATAAGAACTCCTGCACAAAACCCTAGACCGATGGTAGCCCCCGAAGAGAGAGCTCTTGCTAAAAATATGAGAGACGATTTGGTCGTTGAGTGCAGGCACAGCGAATTTTTGATTCTTGGCAAGTTCTCTGAAGCGGTTTGACTTTTTGACTTGATTCGTTGCCTTGGTGTGCCGAAGAAAGCCAGCGAGAAATGTGTAGAATATCCGAGCAAATTTAAATCCTTGGAGAGAATCGAGACACCGTTGAATAATACCGGTTGCGAATCGCGGCGTGAATCTTTTCGAAGGCGCCACTAAACTTCCATATCATCAAAACGATGATCAGAGTGATAACAAACCCTGTTGCAAAACCCGCACCAATCGTACCCCATGGAGAAAGTTCTCTTGCAGAAATTTGAGGAATGCTTCTGTGATTGAGAGCAGACATGTCAAGTTGAAGTCCTTGGTGCGTTGTCGTGTTGCAGCATGTGCTGATGGCGAGGAATAAAATTCGTACCCTTCAGGAGGCGATATCGCACCTTGACTTCCGGGTCCAACGTGATTCACCCCTCGTATTCGATGTATCGATACCACGAAACTGGAATATCTCGGAATCCGGAGTCATAAATGAATGTTATTAGAGCTCTTGTCAAGGCTGCAATATAGACTCCCAACCTATCGCACAGGTTCGAGTACCTTGCAATGTCAAAAACGAACATCCACCAGAATCCTAAACTTCCAAAGAGTAGCCCCTACGAAGGCCGCGGTTAAAAGTCCGGGTAAGGCAGGGAATTATCCCTGTAGGCCCCTGTAGAACAGCGAGTAATTGCTAAAACCACAGGGCTTACAGGCTACTGTAGCGAATTCTACGTCATGGCGTAGTCTGTGCAAAATAGACTCGCCTTCGACACCTGAGGCATCGATACTGGTATCGAGACTGGGTAGTATTAGCTAGGCATCGCAAGTATCGACACATCATTAACGAATCGATTCTCCCTCTAAATGTTACCTTTTCTATTATCTTCCTTATTTCTTAAATTTCATAAGTTATAAACATAGTATAGAATAATTGCTCTTATAGTACTTTCCATAAATAATTTCAAGGAGGTTTTATTAATTAGAGATATTAGGTCAATAAATCTTTACTCGTATTTGGCTCGTTTTTATTAGTTGGAAGAATCCGAGGCCGGGATTCTCGCTAGGGGCCCTGGACCCTTGCTAAGAATCGATTCTACTAATACTTTATCATTCTGGTATCGATACGGCATCGATACTGGAATTTAGGTATCTGGTGCAAAATAAGTGAGTGTAAGTTTTGGGACCTTAGGCTCGAAGCCTAAATTATAGGGGTTTATACAGGCTTCTAGCGCTAAAGCAGAAACTTTACAAGGGACCATATAGCGCTTGACCGCTATAATACCCTGACTTCTGACCGCGGCCTTCGTACTCCTATCTCCATCATAAAAACAGCGCCAAGCCCCCAAACCATCCCACAACCACACTGTACCACAGAACCACGCCTATATCTCCGCCCACCATCCTCCCCGAATTCTCAGCTTCACTCTTCAATCCAAAGACGCCATCAAATCCCTTCTGCAACACCTTCTTCTGCCCCTCAACTACACCCTTCCAAATCTCACCCACGCCCTCATACCTAATCATGTTCCCACTATGATTATATGTTCCTCCATTATACCACTCACCCCTCACAATGTGATCCCAATTCCACCCCATTACCGCTAAGCTGAACTGCGCATCGGTCGGTGCTGAGAGGTAGAGTGCCGAGGCGAGGGAGGTGTAAGATGGCTGCGCTATCCAGGTAGATTGGAGCGACGAGAGGAGTGCGGTTACAGTTGCGGCTTGGGAGGGGTTGGGGCGTAGGGTTGCGGGCCAGGTTGGGGAGAAATGCGGGGGACTTGTTTTACTCCTGTTAGACATTAGTTAGCGCCGGAAATTGGAAAGGGGTCAGAAAAGGAGACGACATACGAAGTCTGGCTCGTCGTCGAGCAAATTCCCCCAGGCGGCGGAGTGCAGAGCCCCGTCTCCGCACCTGGTGTTGGAACTCTCGGTACGTATGCCGTCGGATTCTGAGCTCTAACTACTCCTCCATACGCGAGTGCCGCCAGAAGAATTCTAACAAAATTCAAGCTCTTCATCTTCGCTGCTCGCCGTGAACCAGTAACCAAGTAAGTACCATTGACCAATAGCGGAACCTGAAATTCGACCGAGCTCAGGAGCGGACGGACAGACTGCGGTCAAACCCAGGGGTGCGAAGATGTTAAGTAAATTAATATCTACCTTGCCTACCCCCCAAGTGTATTGTTCTTTTGCGCAGTTTCGGTTAAAATCTTTCCTTAATTAATCACTCCTGCAACCTCCCGTCGAAGAACAACGAACATACCCCTTGGCCTCGCAGCACCCAGGAACATTCTCGGTTCCGTGATACGGGCGTGATCTAGAGCATGCAAGGAAGCGTTTGCACCTCGTTGCACACATCGAACGCGCCACAGAACCAGTCGTCTGTGAGTTTGTGGTACTCGGTCGAGGGACATTGCAGATTCGCAGGAATGAGGGCCAAGTCCTTCCCGAAACTGGGTATCCAATGAATTAACAGAATGATAGCATTGACGATCCTCTTTTTCGATATCAGATCGAGAATAGGGTAGAACAAGATATACGAGATCAGCGTACTCGTCACACAGAACAGACTCTGTCTTCAGATCTAGAGATGGAGGAGAAGTGAGAGGACAGACGGGGAATACAAACCCCGGATCATTCCGCCGTTTCGGCAAACGTGTAACGATACCAGGGAAAGGAAGGCTTCGCCATGGAAGCTCTTCCCAGCCAGCGAGAAGGCAAAGCCGCGGACTCTATATCATGAATAACCAGGGAAGGGCCGCAGAACAGCCTGCTTCTTTTAGCGCTAGAGTGAACAGTGGAAGCGAATGCGATGAGCACTTTTTTGCTGCACCTCGACAATCTCATCCTGATACTTTTCACGCTTAAGAGGAGTTGTGAGCGCCTCAGATGCGCAACAAGATATTCCATACAGAGGAGAGGTACTCACTATCCACACCAAGACCGTTCTTAAAAGTACCCAAAACTTTTGGAACATTAGATGTGCAACAAAGTCACTCCACACTCACGGAGAACGGTATAATGCATGCAATCAGGAAAGAAGATTCACACTTTTGCTTCTATACCAGTGTCTAAAATTCCATACTCTGTGAAACCAATCTAATCTTGTCTCTGCTCTATCCATCATTTGCACGCATCAGTTCTCACGTCCCACCTGCTCGGCAACCTTGAACCCAGCCCAAGGCAGCCTACTTCTCAACGCCAGACTACTCAGCACAACAGAGATACTACTCATCGCCATCGCCAGACTCGCCCAAACCGGATCCAACCTAATATGAACTCCATGGCCTTTGATGGGATACAGCGCGCCAGCTGCAACTGGCAGCGCTACAAGGTTATAGACCAAAGCCCAGCCAAAATTAAACTTGATCCTCCTAAACACAAATTTACTTAGATCAAGCAATGTGATGAGAGAATTCAGGTTGCTGGAAACGAGCACGAACTCGGCAGAAGAGATAGCGATATCTGAGCCCGAGCCAATGGCGATGCCGATATCTGCCGTCGTGAGGGCTGGTGAGTCGTTGATTCCGTCTCCGACCATTGCAACCAACGCTCTGCTTTGGGCATGCTCTGTTCCGTTGGCGTTGCGAGACTTGAGGGATTTCTGCAAATACTGGATCTTCTCTGCTTTTTGGCTGGGCAGGACGCCGGCGATGATGTTGCTGGTTGGGATACCGACTTGAGCTCCGATGGCATTTGCTGTGATCTGGTTGTCACCAGACAACATCCAGACGTCCTTGCCTCGTTCCTGAAGCGCTTTGATGATTCCCGCTGCTTCTGGTCGGACAGGATCGGAGACGGCGAAGGCGGCTGCGAGTTGCCAGCTAGATGTTGAGAACCAGTCGTCTTCGTTCTTATCTGCGTTAGATCTTACGGCTGCGAGGGCGACGGATCGTCCTTTTGACTTCCATTCGTCGATTGTAGATTGAGTCGACCGTGAAATATCAACCATGCTGTCGGACATCAAGAGCTCGTTGCCGATGAGTATTTCCACGTCTTCGGTGGTGGCGTTGGTGTGGAATGTTCCCTTCATCCCTTTCCCAGCCACTTCTTCAATATGGTCAACATCAATTCCGATATCTCGTCCCTCTAATCGCTTCTCTCGGCAGAACGAAGCCAAAGCCTTGGCAATTGTGTGGCTACTGTTTCCTTCGATCGCGCTGACCATACCAAGTACCCTGTTCTCTACTTCGTTTTCATCTTCGACCATCTCAGCTTCAACAGTGAAACTTTGGAAGTCCGTAACGACCGGCTCACCACCAACAGTCAAAGTGCCCGTCTTGTCGAATACGACACAATCGAGTTTGCTAGCTTTCTCGAATGCTTCGCCTCCACCCTTGACCAATATTCCATGCTTTGCAGCTAATCCACTTCCGACGAATATGGCAGTGGGCGCAGCAAGGCCAAGTCCACAAGGGCAAGCTACAACAAACACTGCAATGGCAAATTGCAGAGACCAAACGGCCCAACCGCCTGTCTCGGAACCAAGGTAGTCTTTGGGGAGCGCTCCCGAAAGACCCAAGCTAAGCCAGGCGATCCAGGTCATAATGGCCATTGAGGTGACGAAAGGGACGAAATAGCTGGTCAAGGTATCTGCGATGCGTTCCATGGGAGCTCGTTTAGTTTGGCCTTCACGAACAGCTTTCACGATTTGATCAAGCATCGAGGATCCTGCCACCCCAGTGATTTCGATCGAAACAGGAGCATCTTTGTTGACTGTGCCAGAGAATACGTCATCTTCAACGACCTTCTTGACAAGTCTCGATTCTCCCGTCAGGCTGGATTCATCGAATTTGGTCTCGCCCTGAATCACAGTCCCATCGCAGGGTGGAGAACCTCCGTGTAAGACTCTGACAATATCACCGAACTCCAGGAGATCAACATTGACCCGTTGGATAGTTTCGACACCGTTTGCATTGCCATTGTTGAGAGTCTCGTCGCTTGCGCTAAAGTTGAAGTCGGAAGTTACCAGAAGTGCCTCTGTGGGCCGAAGCTTTCCAAGCAAGGTGACCGCATCCCCCGTCTTCGACTTGCTGTATGATTCGATGAGACGTCCAATGAGCAGGAAGAGAGTCAAGAAGACTACCGAATCGAAGTAGAAGGAGTTGTCACCCGCCGTCTCATGGGAATGAAAGGCAGCAGCAATCAATTGGGCAACAGACGACCAGTAGGCTATCGATGTACCAATAGACATGAGCATGTTCATGCTGCCAAAGCGGTAAAATCTTTGCAGTAACGGAGTCTTGCTTCTCGGCCGCCACATGGATTTAATTTCCTTCAGGGCTCGCTTATGAAATACATCGGCGCAGAAAAAGTATACAGGACTGGCCATGATGAACAACGCCCACTGCGCTCTGCTGACTCCTGCTTTGAGTTGTGCCATGAAGAATTGCCGGCCGGGATCGTTATTAGAAACCAGACTCATGTATATGATTCCGATGATGAGAGTCGGGATGGCCAGAACGAGGGTCAGAACGACCCTGATCACAATTCGATGCTGCTCCCTGGCGTGGATTTTCCGGGATCGTTCCTCTATGGTTGGTGGGTGGTATATTATAGGTTTGAATGCGGGGTTCGCGTTTGATATTGCTGAGACGATAGTTCTAATAGTAAAATTTGGTACCTAAAAGCCTCGAGTTAGTATTGCTGTATAAAAATTGTACCGCAACTGGTGGGATATTTGGAACTTCCAGAGGTTGAGTGCTCAAGAGCTCCTAAGGCATTGAGGAAGTACTGGAATTCGATGTCTCAAGGACTTCCAGTGAGACTAAGAAGGAAAATGCTCAAAGGCTTCCAGTACATTCAGGAAGGGATGGAGACGAATGTCCAAGAAAGTCGTCGGACATTGTATTACAAAAAATGCTGGAAGCAACGTACCTGGGGAGTATATCGGATGGTCATGATGGGATCCAGCACCGTTAGTGCCTTCTCGATCTTCAAGCGTCCACTAAGGGCTTCGAGTGCGTCGCCAACTCTGTCTGGGCAGCTGTCACAGAACATCCCCTGCACCAAAATATCAACCGTCCTGTGGATAGTTTGTGCTTGGCCACCTTTCTCGACTGCCGCCAAATCAACAACGTTGTCGAGTGTTGCCTCAAATCCAATGTCCTCGATGCTCCCGACGATATCGTTCCTGTGCTGTGCGCCTTCAAAGTCGATCGTGGCGCTGTTGGAGAGGAGATTGATGACGACCCTCCGGACCCAATCTTTCCCTTCGAGTTCCTTTGTAATGGCTCCCGCGCAGGCCGCACAAGTCATCCCTCCAACTGCTACCGACGCCCGCCATGTGTCCGCTACCTTGGAATCGACCACGACGAGAGGGAGTGCGAGAGGGAGTGACATGGCGCTGTCTGGGGGTACAGTGGTGGGGGTAAAAATGTTCGAGGAGGAGGCTTAGGTGGAGGAGGGGGCGGAGGAGGGCGTGAGAGATATTGAGTCGAAATCGGAGTTTTGTTCGGCCACCGGTTCGATATGACACGCTCCATAATTTCTGCCATGTGATGGTGTATCTGATGCAGGGTGGGCTATCACAGCAGCAGGAAGGAGCGGCGATGAGGTGGCAATTATCCGGGGTGCCATTGAGGCTGAACATGTTCTGTGTTCGACGCTTGTTTTGAGTAGATAAGGGGAGAAATGAAGAAGTAGACGTGAGAACGGAGATTTGAGAATGAGTGGTACTGATCAAGGATCATGGTGCAGACTGATCGAGTGCAACGTTCTGATCTCTATGATATTGAGTTTGGAAGAAGGTTCTCTCCAGCCAGGTACGCCGGATCAACTCACCGTGAAAACGGTCCGCACAGGAGTCGGGACCGGACCAGAACTCGTGTAGAGCTAGCCCTGAGAAGTCTGCCAGCCAGCAGAGCTCGGTGGATTCATGGCTTCGGCGGAATATCTCGCATCATCCAGATCATTCCATCCAGGAAACGGTCCCCAAGGACTGCCCCAACCGCCACAGGTCATACCGATGGCCTTGGACTGGGTGTGGTTGTTCAGCATGCGTGCTAAACATTTGAAGTTCTTTCTTTCTATGCGGACTGGCTGACCGAGGAGGTGGCGGGTCATTTGGTGATTTGGTGCCACGGTGAGATTTTTGATGATGTCGACAAAGCGAAGAAGTGGCCTGCGTTTTCACGCACAAACTGCGCAGACCCGCTCGCACAAAATGCTCGTGGGCAGGATTCGACACCGCACAATGCGCTCGCCCGGCATCCTTGCATGGAGCGTGCGGTCACACTTCCTGTAGGTATCCAGTATTTGGAATGAAGCCAGGCGACACTCGATATGAGCAGTAAATGCGGTGTGGGGCAGTTCAAAAAATGTGTGGCGGACCGAACAACCTTCGGAAGGTAACGTTCTGCAGATGCATCCCAGTCACGTGAAGATGCAACCCGTCCAGAAACCAAGAGCGAGACCTGGCAGACCTTAGAAAGCCCTTAGAAAGGGGAAAAAATTGAACCTCAACTTTGAGAGAGATGCTCGCGGCTTTTGGGGGTTTTGTGGTCATTTTAAAGGAGTCTCAGCCATCAGCCCCCACTTCTCGCTTGTAAGAATGTGCTCATTTGTGCGCATACTGTCGCACGGCAGATCGAAACTTCAAATTGTTGGCATCAAAATACATGTACACATCAAAGCATTTAACGTCGAAATGGTGTTGGTTTAGTCTTGGCTTTACTTGGTAAGAGTAGCTCATCGCGAGCGCACTCTCTCTTTTCTCGGCCGCCGATTCCGGATATCGCTGAAGCTTGATTTGAGCCTAAGAAATAACCACAGGTCCTATAGGCGAGTAACATATATAAACATCGTGTGGCTTAGTCACTGGAGGCAATCCAATGGAAATAAACTCAAATCTTTCACTTCAAGGTTTAATTCACGTGACCTCCCGTGACATTCAGGGGTTCGCTTACTCCAATAGCCGAAATCAATTTAACCGTTCACCAAACAACGCCCAACCACTTTATCCTGAACCTAATCTAGTGATATAAGCCAAAACACATCGGTAGCGTGCGTCTCACTCGGAGATCTATCCCGATTGGCCCCTCTCCTCGCAGATGGTGGCTTGATTCAATAAATTCCCGGATTAATTCTCCGCAATCTATACAAACGAACCCAAGCTACTCCCATCAATTGCTAATTAATCTTCCGCTTAAACGCGTAATGTGTCTTTCCGGTTCCGAGTCTGGAGCTCAAAACTCCTCTCGTTCTCAATCGTTTCATTTTGGTTCTCACTGTTCTTCGTCTATCTATTATTTCCACGTTTCGTTCTGTGACATTCCAAAATGTTTCCTTACTATACCTGCTCCCTCTAGCAGTTAAGATAGCAGCTCAGAAATCTCCCCTGCAATTCGATGGCCTTTTTCCATCAAGCGCTGCCTCGACATCACGCGACAGCAGAACAAGCCTTTTCAACCCAAAACACAACATCGGAGCTGGTGAGTAACCCTTTACTCAAAATCACCTATAACAGGTACGTTACAAAGACATAGACTTACAATTGGCGACATCATCCAATCCTCCTCCGTCAGTGCTTCACTGGTAAGCAACCTTCAAATTCGATGCTATGGCGTTCTGAAACAAATCAGTCCGACACAGACACAACCAAGGCGCTCGAAGTACCATAAGCGATAAATCCATCTCCACTCCATCAGCCTCGAATATATAAACAGGGTTTAGAAGAGCAGAATTGATGGCTGCATCCAATTCTGGTACCGACTCCTCAACCTCAGATATAAAAACAATCCACTTCTCAATTATGAAGGATGAGAGGAGGGCGTTGAACACGAGCCACGAATACCAGCTTTTCTCCTTCGAATCAAGCGAATACAGCACAAACCAAGTTGCTTTAAATACGGCACGATCATTGATAGCAGTAGGGGTCCAAACCCAGACACCCACCTCCTGGTTGGGAACGTATCCTGTGCAAACTATCTATTCTGCCAGATTCACGGCGGGAGTGTGGCAGGACAGGGCGAGTATCACTTTGGGATTCTGAATATTCCGATTGGTGGAGGCAGTGAGACTCCGCATAATGGGTACCAACCCCAGGGAATCAATGAGGGGGTAATTTTTAGAGGCGTTTTTAAGGAGGATAGTGCGGAGGCGGGGGGGGGGGGGGGGGGGGGGGTGTTAGCTTGAAGCCGCTAGTTTGTTTGATACAGGGGTAGTGAGGGAGAGAACATTGGGGGAGGAAGTATGAGATAAGAAACACTCGCTCCAAGATAGAGGTAACTCTAATACTTCTCCGCTGTTAAATCACATTCAAGGATCAGAGAAACCAGTCCCGCTAAATGTTCATCTTCAATCCAATTTCATCTTCCAGGCAACCCATGTATCCCAAATCCCGCTTGGACGCCAAGCGGTGCTCTACCATCTTCCAACTCCTCGGCCGGGGCTTTTCTTTCTTGACTCTCACTTGCACCCCCACACGCTTAACTCCCCCTCGAAAGTTGCTTCCATCATGAAACCTCTTTCTTCTCCGTGGTATCCGGAGTCCAGCACCGATGACAAGGAGAGCAACGGCGCTGACCACGACCATAGTCACTTCTCCCCCCTACATCGCCCCTTTTACACCTGCTGCCGGTGGTGAAGTGATCGCCATTGCCGGGCCACTGACAACAGAATCCGTAGTTGATCTAGGTCCAGTCTTAGAAGTTTGTTCGCTCGAATTCGATGGTAGAAGTGAAGAAACTATGGTAGAGTTGACCTCAGCGAAGCCAACCCCGTCGGGAGAGCCGCCGAGGCGGGATAACACAACTCACCACATCCTTGGCAGCCGCCCGATATGCCTCGAACTTCTCACTCGGCGTATTGGTCCCCCAACCATGCCATTTTGTGGGTCAAGGTGGAGTCAGCATTTTCTCGATTCAGATCGTTTCGGGAGACATTAGGACATTATGTCAGAAGAAATTCAATAAACGTCCAGAAATGGCAACACGTTCCTCTCCCAATACCTACCGGACAATCCTTTCCCGTTGCGCAGCTCAATGTGAGAAATGAATAGATTAGATTAGATTAATCGTTGTTAATCTAATCTATTCATGAATTTTTCTCATTAATCATAGTCTATTCACGAATTAATTAAGGTATTCATGAATATTTATGATTAATTATTCTAATATAATCAATTTTCTTCAAGTGTTTCGTTAATTATATTCTAATCAACTTATTCATGATTAATGTGATTAATGTGATCAAATTTTTTTTCGCACACTGGTTGCACTGTAATAATATATCGGATCAATGGAGGTAATCATGACTGCGAAAGTCAGTATATTCTGCTCTTGTGGCTCAGCATTGTGCCCCAACTTCGAAGGGGCAAGAGAGGCTGGTAAGGGGGTAAGTTATAGTACTCGAGGGCCTAGTCCCGAAACAAACCCAGTAGAGTTGCACTTCCAGGGGAAATCAAAGAACCCCTAGACAACGCTTTAAACCCCACTCGTAGACTGGAATTGGATCGTATCCCCCAGGTTGGCGGATATTGTTTGCGGGAAAGAGAGGGTAGATTTGTTTGGGCTTGCGACACTGATGGTTTGGACGATGATTTCGGACATTATGAGTGCTTTTGTCTCGTCACCTGCTCCAAGACACAAAACAAAAAGAGTGTGTATGTGGGTGTGAGAGAACGAGAGCTGAACAGGGGCACAGGGAGGCTGGAATAGAGCTATGTTTAAGCATAACGTTGTAAAAGCTGCGCTGTGAGGTTTCAGTCATATTGTTATCGATATTGGTGTTGACCACAACACCATTGGTCCCAACCCCCTAAGCACCCAAGGAATTTCAACACAGTATAAAATCTAACACTGATTCGTGCTTTCCAATCCAAGGCCACTTGATCTTCTCTCCTGTTTGAAGCCTGTCGTATTGCGCTTTAAAGATTTCGGAAAACAAACTCGTTCGACTCCCTTGACGGGGAGGCACTCCCAAAGGAGATGCTTTCAGCCCTTTGCGTAAACCGAGCTCGCTCTAATTTCCTTGCCCCTCCTTCCTCACTTTCTTGCTCCTATCTCCTATATCTCGGTCAACTCTCACCCCACATTCTACTCCCCGCCAGCCACTCCTCCCCAACCCCCAAAGTTCCTCCTTCTTCACGCAATCTTAGTACAATACCAACAAAAAGACATACCGTCGCAGCAACCGCAATTACTACGGGATTTGTCCCGCTTCTCGGCTCCCGTTGCGGTCAGTGTGTCAAATGAGTAGAGTAGAGTAGAGTAGTGGGTCCTACTCATACTCTACTCAGCCAAAATATGTCCTACTTATATTCTACTCAATACTCAATGAGTATATACTTAAGTAACTTAAGTAGCCAGTCACGTGCAAGCACGTATCCTTATAAGGGGGTCCCCCGACTTAATTATTAGTTTTAAACTTACTTTAAAAGGCGATATTATATCTAAGAGTAAGTAGAAGTCAAAATAAGCCCTATATATTCCTTTTCTCTTCGATTTATTATTTAGAAGTCACATGGATTAAATAACACGTGATTACTATATTAATTTTTACTAGTATAATAAGTAGTATTAGAGGAATTTTAAGTAATAAAAAAGATAATAAAGGTAGAGAAAGATAATAAAGAGAAGAATTAAATAGTATTTATAATATAAAGAGAGATATTTAATATAATAAACCACGTGATGAGTAGCTAAACTACTTAAGTAGTCTACTCTACTCTACTTAAGCTTAGTCATGGAGGGGCTACTTATACTCTACTTAATACTCAATGAGTATATACTTAAGTAACTTAAGTAATTTGAGTATTCCTTTGACACACTGGTTGCGGTCGATATCGTTTCGGTAAGCTTAGGCGGGCACAAGGAGAATACGCCCGAAGTACCCATTGTGACCCCATAGAGGTGGTCGTTTCTTTGGTTGAGACCCTTGTAAAATTCCCCATTGCTTGGGCTCTCTTGAGATACCAGCAGAAACGAATTTGAGTTGAAAGACATGAGGGAGGACGGCAAGAAGAAGTTGCACTTCGGTTTGATGGGGGGGGGAAGGAAGTGGGCAGGTTTTTGGCAATTGGTGATATCGCATTGAGTTGCAAAGCTGCGCCATGCTGGGCTGTCTTGATGGCTACTTCCTTGTCCCGACTCGCGGGGACAGCGTTCTTGCTCCTAGAGTTTCGAACATGAAAGCCAACATCATCCCTTCATCTTGGGTGCAAGCTGTCCAAAGGCGACGGAACCGCCCTCACTCGAGGAATGAAATTACTAGGCCTCCCTGGTTTTGAACTTTCTTTAATTATTCTGCATGAGCTATTTTTAAAACTTAAAGTGATAGCAAAAAAATCAGCGGAAGCTTTGTTCCTAAACTATGACAATCAACTCCTTGGTGCCAGCCCGCGACTGCTGCGCCAATAGTTTCCTATCATAACTCTCTGCCCCCTTCGGAAGCCAAAATCTCGGATTCGCTCCAACCCTTTTAAAAGTTTTCATTCCTTGCTCCGTTTTTATCTGCTCCAAAACAAGGAAACAGGGCTGCGCCTCGTCCTGCCCTTTAACCCCCTCCATCCCAACAAACATCAAAAAGTACTTATCCACTTCATTAACCTCCAGCCCAAGGACCTCAGGACTATCTATGACTTCAGAGTCGGGATCAAGCCAGGTCTCTCCCAGATCTAGCACGATCTTCATCTTCGGGTGGCAGGCCTGGTTCCCCGTCACGTAATGACCAACAGCATGTGCAGTTCCCCGCCACTCAAACCCGTGAGCATCCGCCAGCATTTGTTTCCTTATACTTTGCAAATCAATCGTAATAGGCATCAACACTGCCTTCACCTCAATCCTTCCTTCCGAGACACTCCCGTAGCGATTGATCCCAGATGGCGGTGCAGCTATCGAGATGATCTCCACACCAGAAGTAAACTCTGAAGGTGTCTCTTGCCGAACCCTACAACTTACGGAAGCCCAACTCCAACTCGGCGCCCAGTCTCCTCTCGACTGATTCCTCTCAAAGGGAATCCTACTATGCCGTACCCAAAGCAGCGCATACGGAAACTGGCTCTCCCACAACCCAGCGAAATACGTATCATTTACAACATCACTCATCATCGTTGCCAGCCCCGAGAACGCCGGTAATCTATCAGACGGGTACGTCAAGTTCCTGCCCGTATAATCCTCTAGCATCGCATACCACTTCGCATACAACTTTGCTGTATTGTCCTCTGACGGAGTCTGTCTCCCTTCTTGAAAGAGTTCGAGGAATGGGGAATGGATCGTTAGCTGTGTCATCGGTTTATTCGAATTTCGACGTTCGTCCCGTTGTGATCTGATCGAGCCGTCGAGCCGACACTCACACGAAATCCGTTCCATGCAATCCCATAAAACCTCATCTTTACTGTAGCTTATCGTTCGTCTTGCCAGAAGAACTTCTTGGAATGTCCACCCTCGCCGGGACAAGTGGCTTTCTCCTAAACTGTGTGGATCGCTGCGGACATCTGCCCTGTCGTCGAAGAACGGGAATTGTGCAAGGCGAGCATACAGGGCGCGCTCTTTCCCGTTTTCGTCAACGTATGTTAAACGTAACTTTTTCCGATTGCCAATATAACAACCGTCTGTGCAACCTGCTCCTCCCGTGGCAGCGATCACCACAACGGCCGCTGTGTAAATATTGCTCATCCGCGAACTGCCAACCTGCCAATCTGCAGGGGAATCTTGCAATATACAGAGAGAATCGATCCAGATATATCTTATCCCAAGTTTCCTAGTAATCATAACAGAGTCGTAAAGTGTTTTCGGTAGCAAATCGAGAGGAATTTCTTTCTTGTAAGCTTCATATCGAGAAAGAAGGAGCTTCACGTCTCGGAGCTGAGTATCATCGCCCCAGCAGTATGTCAGAGCCGCGTAACGGGCATTCACGCCATCATGTTCGACGAGCTTTATTGGGCCACCATCGACACCGACGTCGATGACACGTTTTGGGAGGGTGGGAGGCTCGTCGGAATAGTCGAGGTCGCATTTCACGTGCGTTTCCATGCAGTCTTTTATCCAGCCCTTGACGCGCTCGAAACAATCGTCTGAGGAGCTGTCGATTGATACATCTCTTGCAGGAGCGACTAGAGACCACGGCGACGGGTCATCTGAGAAGTATTGTTAGTACTTGCAAGACAGCTAAATGAAGGTCGCGCAACTTGGGATTAGAGAAGGACGGGAACGTAATTTTACCTGGGTGTTCGTATAGTTCAATAATAGTATCTGGTTCCCCGGTATAAATCGCAAATCTAAATTGCTCATCCGGATCCGTCTTCACCATACTTATAGCAGGCGCCACAGGATTCTTTACAAACCCCGCCGTCGCCTTGATACAAATCGAACTAAAACAGCATCCATTCCTCGCAGCCTCAAGCAGCTTACTCGTGCGGTATCTCTCCATCGGATTGTTGTAAACCACCTTGGCCTTTGCGGGGTGATCCGCGTGCATGAATAGCTCCTCGCATATTTCACAGGTGTGAGTACTGCTGAAATGAGGTTGAGGAAGGTCGGAAATGGAATCTGCTGTAATGGAGAACCTGCGCGGAGCATCGGGGCTGCCTAGGCTGTCGGAGAAGGTCGACTGCCTTCTGAGAGAATTCTCCATATTGTTACCAGAACTCTGGAGAGGCTTTGAGGGCCCGGATCCCGGTGGAGTAGGCTGAGAGTCATTGAAAATTCGCGGCATCGGTGCGGGAGCGGGAGCGCCACGCGCTGAAAGGCCCGAGTGAGGCGTGAATGGCGGGCAGCGATTCGAGGACCTGAGATAATGGTTTAGGAACAGTCAATGAAAATGCGAACTGGTGTTGCACAGCAGATGAGGCAACGAGATCGAGGGATCCAGGGGCTTATGTACCCCATTTTCGGTGATTTTAGCCGTTGGGGGCCAAACCATCAGAAGACCCTGTAACCCCTCATGGACGCCGGGATGGGAGGTGCTTCTGCTGCGATGGCAAGAATAATGGGTCTGAAAGTTGACGAGGCTCCTGCACAGTACCGAAGAGGGGAAAGTTTGCCTTGGATTTGCGTGGGATGTTGCAGAGGATGCAGTCAGTGAAGCAGTGGAGAAGCGAACTTTCCAGCCCCCTGGTTCTGGACGCCTCTTAGCGCACTACGAGTTTCACCCAGAGCCTCACCAGGCTGAGTGATCGACATCCCTAATGCTTCAATTAAAGCAAGTAAGTAGTAGGTCGCGTTAAAAATAGGCTAATTAATTGTACGAAATAGTGCTTCTTATATATAAGAAATATTTATAGGCTAAGGTTATTAGGTTATAAAGAGGGGCAGTTCTAAGGAGGGGTGCGCGAGGGAGGGGGTGGGAGCACTTTCTAGCGCCAAGCGCACTGATTCCTACGAGATGCTTTACGAGCCTACCGACTAAAGTCTGTGTTTTTAGGGCATTTCGCTAAGAAACGAACCTCATAACTATTTTGAATGCTTTCAATTTATATTCAGAATTTGATTTAAACGCCTTCTAAACTCAATCTAGCTTCTTTTATCGTATGCGCTTGAATTATATAAGGCCTTAATTTATAGTTGTTGAGAAATTGTGAAGTGAAGTAGGCGACTTTGGTTTTGCGATCCCTGAAAATATCGCTAAAAACACGGACTTTAGTCGGTAGGCTCGTTAGCGGGAATGTCGGCTCAGCCCGCAGGACTAGCCCTTAAACCCACCACACGGAAATTGTCCCACACCTCCTTCTCGTAGTATCTACAAGCATCGTTTCCTGTAAAGTCTACTTGGCATTCCCTATGCAGTTTGGTGACGAGACCTGGATCAGGCGTGTGACCCAAATGAGCACCTTGATAGGTCATGGGTACAAAAAGCAAAGAAACGCGGAAGTAGGAGTTATGCAGGGAGAATTCTTTATGTATGCGTGTTATCCGGGAGGAATAAATAAGGTCAACCAAGATAGATATGGAAGTGCAAAGCACACTCATTTGATAGCACGACTGTCGACTAATATAATAAGTCGATCTTTCACAGGTTGCATTTTCATCAAGTGAGAAGGGAAAACAAATGTCCTTTTCTATTTTCATATCTCTCCTTTCCTTCTAATTCTAATATATTTATATATATATTATTGTTCTCTTTACATGTACACTTAATTAATACTTCTCGACAAACGTTGATTGTCTCGACACCTGGTAGGTCTGTAACACACGCAAGGAAAATGTGCCTTCAACCTTTAAGCTTGCTTAAAGTTGAAGGGGTTTCCTTCTCATGATGAGGGGAATATTCACGTGATTTGGCGGGGTAAAATGAGTGGTCGTTGTGGATTCTTCTCAGGGGGTTTCAGGGCAAGCTTCCCCAAATTCAAGCCGTTCCGAACACAGCCAGAGTGTCAAACAGGTAAAACTCCTTAATTCTTCAAACTTTACAGTTCATTAACATTACATATCCATGACCATATCCACGCCACCGTATTTATATCCCAGGGTATCTCATTCAATCAACAAGAAAACAAATCGCCACCCATTATCGCCCTACTCCGTATCGAAAACATAATAATTCGCCTCCAAGTCACCAGCTTCCTGCTTCGGCTTATCTTGCACCACCACACCCACCGAACTCGTAACAATAATCCCGTCCTCACTATTCCATAACGCCTCCTGACTTCCCCTGGTCAACTCCCCGAGCATCCTCTCGTGCGAGATGGCATTGCCAATATCCGCCTCCTCGGCCATCAGCTCAGGACTCATCATGATACTCCTCGAACCACTTTTATTACTACTCGAAATATGACAGCTCGATGCCTGGGACAGAACCTTCTTTCCTTCCAACGTCGAAAGAGTAATAGACTCATATTGATCTTTTCTCGTCGGTGTATTTGGTCGGGAGATGTACTTTGACCAGTAGATTTTCAGCGAAGGAGCGTTGGCAGCGATGATGGCGAGATCGATCTCGATAGAAGAGATGATGATGAGTTTACCGAGGGTGTAGGTGAGGTCGATATTCTTCTCGAACTGCACGAGGACAATGATTCGAAGCATGGAGACGAGGACGACGAGGCTGCCGAGACTGAGAATGCCGATGAGGGTGAGTCGTTTGCGGACACTGACTTGGATTTGCCAGAGTGGCCGAATCGGGAGGATGAGGATTGCTATATCAATGAAGGCACTCTTTATCTAGAGTCAGGTATGTTCTTTGGAAGCGGAGATTGGAAAGACTTACAAATCCAGTAGGAGCAAAAGCAAGAACAGCACGGTCCACGCATTTGGCTGTGGGATGTGCAGCTGGGTGGAAGATAGCATCCAACGGCATACATTGAAAGATATATAGAAGCCACGTGATGATTGAAAAGATGGTATTGAGACCCATGGTTCCGTAAACCAGGCACCTGAAGGTTCGAGTTGTGGCAAAACGGAGGTAGAAAAGCAGGAAAGCCATTTTGATGACCCAGTGCATCCAGATATAAGCAATTTCTTCAGCAAAAAGAGCCTGCGAGCAATTAGCAAGTCTGAACAGAACTTTAGTTAGGGGACATATGCTGACGTATGCAAGATTTATGAGCCACTCGGGGTGGGTTGTGAGAACGGTCGTCAAATGTAGCCCGGCGCCATAGTGGAGGAAGTAATACAGAATAAATTGTTGGCCGGCGTTGAAAAACTGTGTCTTCAGTCAGAACTTGATTCCCAATAACGTGGCCTGGAACGTACTAAGATAAAAAACATGCACCAATCGTCCAACCCAAAACTCCTGACGAGGTAGCCCCGTGCATATATTCGAAGCAAGGTTGTTATAGACGAGATGAAGAAGAATATGGACACGACTGCATAACTGATGGGTTGTAATGATTCAAACATAGTGAGAATGTTAAAGATAGTAGCCGAAGGGGTTGTGTCAATGTTGCATCATACAAAATTGATTTAAGACCTAGAATTGGAAAAGTTCCGAGTCTCAGTGGCAGTCGGGATATATATCTGTCATGCTTTATCATTGAATAGTTGTGGCTGCAAGCATTCTTCTGCGAGGCTGGAAAACACAAATACTTTTCGATGAAGATCGCGATTCAATTGAAGCAATAACAAGGTTGAGGTTCACACGGTTCCCTTGAAGAAATGTGGAGTGCGGCAAGCTGAAACCAGGGTCAATGAGGTTGAAAGATGGCTTCCCGGTGTATCTTCTCCCTCACTGTGTCCCGATCAAGAGATTGGCATGCAATTCCTCATCAGAAGTCTGGTAACACCAACTTTCCGTCGTTCATCAGTGCGTGAAAATTTAACGGATATGCTCCCCGTTCAAAGCCTCATCCTGTGACCATGCACTGATATCAGTCCATGATCCTGCACGATCCAAATGTTAAAAGATCCCAACCCCCTGACGCCTACTGCCAGGGTCCTGAAAATCATTGACAATCGCGGTACCGATTAGCGAGTCAGCTTGTTTCCGGGGAGCTGATTCCCTGGAAGGGCTGGCATGTTAGGCAACGAAAGCTGAGGTTCATTGGCAAAACGTGCGTGCTTCCCTAGTCAAGATCGGCTGAGAACCCCGGTAATGTAACACACCTCGAGTTGCTCGGCATGCCGTCTCCGAATTTTTCATTTCCCGGAAAGCGTATCTGGGGGTAAAGGAGGCTCTTTCAAGTCCTTGACTCATACTTCAACTTCCGAGAGACGATGGCCGTCAACTATGGTATGAATTAGCACTGGTTCCAAGCTAAGAGATCCTTTGAAGCAATTTATCTGTCCGGGACTTCCTCAACTTCTGGAGAGCTTTTGCTCTTTCGGGTTCTTGAAGATTGGACGTCGCCGTCTAGAAACATTAGTGAAGGAAAGGGCGAGGAAAGCACGGAATCCACACCTTCAGCTCATCCCGCTACGCCTTGCTCTTGATCTCTCGTCCATACTCTTCGCCAATACGCCAACGTACGAGATCGAAGCCATGCCTGTGAAAACCTTGTTAAAAATAACTCCTGTGAATTCAACTTCCACATCCCACAACTTGGGTATTGTTGACGGTTACCCGGCTGATACCGCCCAAAGACAATGCCTGCTTCACAAAATTGAAAATATGCAACTTTGACACATAGAACCAAGAGTTGAGTAGGCGGGTACTACGGTAAATCACCAGGATCTTGACATCCATCACGAGCAGGAGCACCTCACAAGATATGAAATAAAATTATGATCGGTGGTCCCTGCTCAAGGAGGCGTCGTTTGGTGACGTGCTGGATCTGTTCCTGAATTGTTTTGTGATTTCCTGCAAGGGGCGGGCTCGATTGCAGGGAGTGTGTGCTGGGGTCGAAGCTTGGGATGCCTGTGCGATTCGAGAAACTTTGACAGCGGAGCCTCTCCCGCCGTTACAGTCTCAGCTCAGCCACTTGCCTGTGGATATGAGACTCTTATCGGTGTCCTTGCATGTGCTCTAAAAATAAGTGTACAAAGAAGACATGGAAACTTGTTTGTTGTAGTTCTGAGATGCAGCTTCCCAGGACACATTTTTTCAGGAGCGCAGCTTGTTGCGAGGGGAGAAGATCAGGTGAGAAGTAACCTCCTCGAATTTCCTCCCTTGATCATCTCTTTGTGGAAACTAACAAAGGTTTTCGTATTGCCGTTAATAATGGAAAAATAGTCAACAACCTTCTTGTCACACCTCAGTAAGATTATTTATCAGGAAACGGCACGGCTGAGAGGTTTCTGCGCGAATTTTCCGGGGCTGAGAATGGCCGGCCCGTGCTTACGATCCCGTTCAACATTGAACTTCCGGGGTTCGCACAGGGGTCAATGCAACCTGTACCCCACATTCAGCAGGCTGCTGCAGGCTGCTGGGACGAAGAGTCGTACCGGAATTCGGTAACTTTTATTTGATTCATGCCTGCTCACCAGCTCTTAGCCATCTTGGGATATGATACAACAAAAAAAAACTCTGAACGGCTTCTCTTCCCAGCTGTGAATTTTCACTTGTTCCTGGTATTTAAATGATTAGATCTGGGTCCGATCTTAAGTAAATGCTCAGCCACTGTTTCGACAAAAGAAATATCCTGGGGAAGGTCTCAGTCCACAATTTTCGTTACTAATCTCCCCGGCGGAAAGTTCTTCGCCAACGAAGAATATCTGAGCTCGGATCGTCATGTGGTTCAATAAAACGCCCCTGCCTGGGGCATGGGGTCGAAATATCGATTCGGGAACTCATACGATCTCCTTCGCGTGCAGTAACAGGGGTCTCGCCGATCCAAATGAAGGTTATTGTCTTTTGGGAAACGGGCTCCCGCTTCGGCTTCGCAATCAATGTCTAAGAAGAGTGATGCGGTGGGAGAGAACGGCGAGGGCGGTCGTCTCCGTTTAATGAGCCCCTGATATATCGACTCAGCTGTGTACAACCAGTTCCCACTGTCTTCACTGCCGCTGATGCCAGTCAAAGAATTTTTAAGTTCGAGAGATGGAGAAGGATGATCTGGAAGTTCTTGCAATGTACAAGGAGGTAAGTGAAATTGGTGAGGATCACTTTCAATTGCACTTGCTGACCTTCATAAATCACGTAGGAGCATCCAAGGTCTCTCTTCTACCACCTGAAGACCGCATATCTCATCACACGGAGTGACATAAAGACGACGATATATCCTGCGACCATCTTTGCGTTCTCAAGTGCTCTTTCCGGTGACCTCCTCACCACAAACTCGACACCAAACATACTTGCGCTCCTGCTGCGACTTCCAAGTGTCTTACTGTGGATATGGTCGAATCTCTGGATCTTTAATTTGGCGAATCAGCGTCTCCCAAACTCAGTTCTCGAAGACTCGATAAACAAACCTTGGAGGGCGATCCCCTCCGGACGAATTACATCTACTCAAGCGCGACACCTTCTACTAGCCTCGATTCCGGTCGTGTGTTTGTCATCGTTTTATGTTGGTGGCCGAGAAGCCAGCGCCGCGTTGATGATATTGACCTGGGTGTACAACGACCTGGGCGCTGGTGACGAGAACTTCTTCGTACGGCACATCAACAACGCTCTTGGATTTGTGTCGTTTGGTGCCGGAGCGAGTCAAGTTGCTTGTGGCTACCCTGACCACACCCTCAATCAGGACGCGTACTGGTGGCTGGGGGTCATCGCAGTAGTCATCACTTGCACAATTCAGTTTCAAGACATGGAAGACCAGGAAGGAGATCGCTTGCGAAACAGAAAGACGTTACCAATTGTTTGTGGGGATGACTCAACAAGATGGGGGAATGCGGTGGTCATCCTTCTTTTCTCCCTGTTAGTGCCTGCCTTCTGGCGCATGGGTATAGTTGGGTATTGCTTGCCGGTGCTTCTGGGGGCTGTTATTGCGGGACGTACTTTCTTTTTGAAGACTTTGGCTTCTGATAAGCAGACGTTTAGATTGTGGTGTCTTTGGCTGACTACCCTTTATTGTTTGCCTGTTATTAAGCACCAGAATGGGTCATTATGATTTTACGCTTTCATTGGCGCTGTATGTTTGTATGATACCCAGCACATATTTCCTTGATAGCTCATATTCTTGCAAATATATTCCAACACTTAAATTAATTTTCCTGGACCTGGTCATACGCAACCTTCATTTCTTCTTCGACTCTGTTCATCAATCCTTTGTCCTCTTGATGACTTATGTTCTTCAAGAGTTTTCGACCACAGGATCGACTTCCTCCTTGAAGAGCCCCTAACTTTCTCTTCTTGCTATCCTCGCTTACAGATCAAAGCTCTGCTGCACATAACCCCGGTGACGAACTTCTTCTAAGCTGAAATGTCATGCCGAAGGAGCTCAAAAGCCGTCAGCGTAGGAAGCCTATCATCCGAAGCAGTTGTTTGCATGATCATTCTATGTCATTAGTTACTAATCCTAAGGTCGGGTTTTGGGGTTGTACAGAGTGTGCGTGAGCCGCGGATGTAATGCTGCGTCCTGCACGAACTGTTGACTTGGCTAGTGGTGAATATGCGGGGTGATAAGGCACTGATTTCTTCCAATCCACTCACCACCATCCATTCACAAATAGCCTATATCGATTGAAGAAGTGCGTAGGCACTCTTCCGCGCATCCAAGCCACCAGCAAGTGCGTGCAGAATTCATCAGAGATTTGGGTGCTTCTCTCGGGAGCAGTCTTGATACCTGGAGCACTATAAGGGGAACGTAAATCGTTGCCTTTGTATCATACTCTCGCCGCTTGTCGAAGGCGAAATAGGTTAGTTCCCAATGAAACCAACAGGCACAGTTCTCTCTAATCGCAGGTACTTTTCAGAGCTTCCGTTCTTGGTTGTGTTGGCGAATAGCTGTAATGGATTGGCCAGTTCACTTACCCGAATATGCAAGAAAACATCAAATGGAGACATTCTGTTGCAGTTATGCAAGCTGAGCGGCAAGGGAGGAACGCGAGTAGGCAGCTATCAACTTAGGACCGGTCAGCGTGGTGTGTAGACTGTGCCTTCGGAGATTGAGCAATGGAGCTATAAAGTGGTTGCAAATGCTCCCCAGTATTTGGGGGGAGGGGGTTCAGCCGAAAACCGCCCTGAAAGTCGAATTCCCCAAAAAATCCAATTATGAAGTCAAGCTTCTCTTTCACCCTCATTCTTCAAGCGCTCTTCGCAGTGGGGACTTTCGCAGTCACCAAAATAATCCCGACAGATCCAGGCACCGGACCTACCACCGCGGAATTTTACTTCGGGGGCACTCCTTTTTTCGATGGGCCGAAGATTGATATCGCCAATGAGACTTCTTTTGATTGGTGGTATTTCGATGCCGTCTCCAGCGATGGCACCTACCAACTCACTGTCAACTTCTTCACCACCCTGGCCACAACTCTAGGCTTTGCTACCAGCTTTGGGACAACCAATTTTGCGATTTTCACCGCTATGTACCTGAACGGAACTGAATATCAACAGTTTGGCTTTGCTGGACCAGTGACCATTTCGGGTGGACTATTCGGCATAAAGGCGAATTGGTCTGGCATAGGCTTCACTTTTCAGGGAACCGCGGACTTAAGCTATTACAAGATTATTATCGACTCTCCGGCTTTAGGTATTAATGGTTCTGTGACCTTCAACCCGGTATGTTTATTGGACCTCAGCTTCCCCCGTCAAAATTTTGTATCTATAAATCGTGGAAATCTATGAGGTATGCTGAGACTAACTTCAATTAAACTTGCACCAGCCCACTACCCAGAGGACCCCGATATTCCGGGCAAAAAACTTGTCGGAGCATTTATCGCCTGTAATCGGATGGGCCAACGCAATTCCTGACTCAGTTGCAAAAGTAGATTTCAACTTAGCTGGCGTTGGGGAGCTAAAGTTTACTGGCTCAAGATACCGTGACAAGATAGTTCGAATCAATTCCTACAGGTGCAGACCACACTAACGAAGTCTTAGAATTGGGGACTACAGTCACTCCCTCAAGCAGTGAAGAGTTGGTACTGGGGTCATGGCCATATGGGCCCATACTCACTTGTGTGGTTCGATACCGTTAACTACGACGGAACTGAGAACGTCAGCGGCTCTGGCTCGCGACGGGAAGATCATCGGCGTCGGCTCGAGTCTCATAGCCAAACCAACTGGAGCAAACTCTACGTACCCACCAACAAGCACAACTGGTAACCCGGGCGGTTTCCATATTATGTATAACACAAAAGATGGCATTTTTGTGGCAGGTGTTGCTGGGCAAACTGCGTGGGCTCCACCCTTGCCCCTCGGCGGCTATACGCGATGGGCTGGTCCGATTACGGGAGGTTTTGTCGGCCAGAAGAAGTATACAGGGTCATCTGTGTGGGAGTGGGTTCGATTTACGCTTTAATAGCCGTTTTTTGGTAAAGTGAGACAGCTGGAGAACATTTCACTCATGGTTATAGGAATGTCTGGCTAGAATTGGTGTCAGTTATATTACTGTGATTTTATGAGCAACTAAATATAGGGGGTTTGGCTCATCACTCATAAGTTTGCTACCGTACCTCTTTCGTCACTGATCATAACGACTAAATGAAGTTGAGAGATTGACTATATGCCTTAATTGCATAATATAGCTAGCGAAATGCATATAGTAATTCGACGTCAAAAAGTGATATCAGTGACCAATTTCTAGTCGACCTTGTTTCTCCCTCTTTGCATCCAACATTACTATAAAGTTTGCAAATATTACACTACTAAGCGACATGCTTACATCTAAACCCCAACTCACGCTATCAATCATTTGACGAATATCGCAGTATCTTACAAAAGTTTAGCGTCATCATGCAGTTGATCATCCGCGCTCAGAACCTCTGACGTATCCTCAAAGCGTACTAAAAGCGTACTCAATACTATACATAGAATGAGTAAGCTATGCATCCTGCGATTTCGTATCCTCATTATTCCGCAGCTACCAGCACAGTGATTTCTCAACCTCGCCCTTCAGTCCTCAAGATGGCTGGCGTAAACACGTCGACTTTGAATAGAATATCAGTGTGCCCGTGGCCCCGTGCCAACCCTTGTCCACCCCCCTGTTCAGCTCGCGAACCTCATAAACCGGATTGTCCGTCCAAGGTGTAATTTCGTGCCAACAGAGGCCAACCCTCTTTTAGATATATTAAGCACCCTTCCAGGGCTATCCTGAACGGGTGCTTATGTAAAGAGAGAATTGTTTTGCCCCTCCTAACCTCCCACGTTCAAAGATCATCGATTCTGTAATTTTTTTCTTTAAACGCCTTACTTGGCGTAAGCCTATAGTTATAGACACTACTAGCGTCTGCCTACACTATAGCCTGAACCTGTAGAGGACGAATATTGTATCTCGGACAGGTATGCCCTGATGTCGCATGACTTTATGCCGCGATATCCGTACCATACAACAACTTCACCAGCTCCAACTGAATGCGCTTGTCTCCCATTGGCTCTGTATACCTAGGTACTGACAGGTTCGTAGCCAACACCACGTACAGGTGGGATTTGGACTTTGCCAACCCACTAAATTAAGGTGGTGCGCGGGGTGAAGTGTGGCCCAAGGCAGTCCTGAAGTCTGAAGAACACAGGCTAGTGAGAGTGGACTCGTACTGTAAGCATGCTCCGATGCGGACTTCTTTTGGAAGATGAATCCCCATTACGGTATTACCCCAGGCTACGCGCTTACCCAGGAATTGAACTCGTAATGTTCCATCGCTCCGCTTCCCCAAGCAACTCGAAGGCTTCCGGTTCCTTATCGTCTGACGATAGCTCAAATGGTAGTTCGCCAAGTTCGAGAGACGGGATGCCCGTAGGGTGTGGCCGTGAGGCAACAAGAGGTTGGACCTCGTTCACGCAGCAGGAGATCGCCTCGCGACTCATCAGGTGGAAGGGGCCTTTGTTCCTGACAGGAAAAGGTGCCAGCCTTTTCTGTATGATTCCTCTGGAACGCCGGAACGGAACGCAGTGGAAAATTGCAGCGATAAGAGGCGATGACATCAGGTGATAGTCTAATCGTCTCCTCCTAATAGGCCGTATGGAATGTGTACAATTGACTTTTGCCTAAACTCCAATATAGCTTGGCCAAAATCATCATCTTCATTCTTCATCTTCATCATCATCTACTTCTAGACTATTGAGTCTAAGATGTCTCTCCCATTACCTCTCCCTTTCAACAGTGCTTTAAACCCAGGACATCAAATCAAGTACATCCGCCTGAATCCCTCCGCTCAATATACTCTTCTCTTCTACTACGGCGCAGGCGGGTCTTCCACCACCTTAACCCTATTCCAAGACTTCCTCACGACCCATCCCAACCTCGCCCTCCTCTGCATCGACAGATGGGTCCTCGGCCCGGACGCTCCATCAGGCCCAGCCCTCCTCTCCTCACTAAGCTCAGTCACCATCGAACTCCTGGACCACCTCTCTATCACCAAGATCAGCATAGCAGCACATTCCGCGGGCGTCTATCAGGCACTTGATCTCATTAACCGCTATCCAGAAAGGATAAAAATTGTATTCCCTATTGCCCCGCATATCCCAGCTCCATTTACGGCTTCTAAGATTATGTCTTGGATGTGTACCATGCCTGAGTTTCTGTTTGCTGCAGTGGGGAAAATAGATAAGCTTTCTGATACAAAGGCGGAGAGAATGTGGTTGAGGCTTATTGGTAGTCCGAAAATCGAGCATGTTGATGATGGGAAATTTGCACACTCTAAAAGGTTAAGAGATGTTCTGCAAAGCTATGAACCGGATGAGCAGGAAATGGGGCTGCGAAAGGAGAGGCTTGATTTGGATTATCGGTTGGGCTATTCGAGAGTACCGGGTATTGAGGTGGACGACTTGGTACAGCTTTATAGGAGTTGTACGGTTGATTTGGTTTGGTTCATCTGCAATGCGGATGTTTTCTTCGGGCCAGCTTCTGTGGAGAGAATAGTGAAGGATATGAAGTCTTGCAAAGTCGAGGTTGTGCTTGTTGAGGGGGCTTGTCATTCTGACATCTTTTTGAGGAGTGAGGTTTGGGAGAGGATACATGAGCGGGTAATGACGGTTGATAATGGATGAGGGGAGGTCGGAAGGGCAGACATGGTCGCTTGAGAAAAATTTGGGTGATAGCCCAGCCCGACTTTTGCAATACCGTATCGTCAAAAACGCCGACCAGCCGGGAAATCCTTAGAATAGCCGTTTGAGAATAACTTCATCTTGTACACATGCTGAAAATATTTGACATTGCTCCACACGCCAGAGCCAGGAAACCTACCCTGGGTCAACCAAGAGAAAACCATCTGCTTCAACAATAACTAAACCAGTCGGATTTATTCATGAAGATGTAACTAGGAATTGAAAGATGGAATTTGGTGGTTTTATTCAGGTACAGCTATTATATTTGTTAAGTCTTCAATGCTAAAGTATTAAACTATATAGGGACAAGTAACAACCTAATTTTCTTTAATTTGTTGTCATGTGTGGCCGGCAACTGATCCTTGAATTAATCTGCTCCTGCGTCGAAAGCTGATATCCGATAGGTATCAACCTGGTTTCCGCTCTGCTGTAGATATATTGACTTGTAAAGAAAGGAGTTATATCCCAGAGCGGACCGGATGCCCAATTTCCCTTTTACCTATCACATGTATATAACGGAAGCCATCGGCGAAAGAAAATCCACAAGCCTCGGTATATCGAAAGCCTTCAGAAATCCAATCGACGATTGATTTTCAAATTTCCATACTGCCTAAGGAGTAGCCTTCGAGTCCTATTCGATCCTTTATACTTCGGCAGGAATAATCTATAACTTTAATTGTTCCAAAATGAGCTCCAGAGCTTACGCCTCATCGGTACAGCTTCAGGATAGGCCTCAGCAGAAACCGCCTCAGGTTCCTCCATTTTATGTTCAAGCTATGTACCATTTCACTCGCGCCAAAATGGAGGCTCTCCGGATACTAGAGTTATACAGCAACCTGTAGACCCAGTGGGCAGCGGGGCAGCAGCCTGGGGGCTTCTATGTGCTGCCTTTATCTTTGAAGCTCTCTTCTGGGGCAAAACTTTCCACGTCGTTTTTCTTAAGGCCAAAGGCACACAATTATTACTGACACAGAAATATCAAAGCTTTCCTCTTTCCTTTGGAGTTTTTCAGAATTACTACTCAAGTCTACCTCAATTCGCCGACGGTCTGTATATTCCTATTATAAGTACTGTTGCATCAAGAATATCGTACCTAGGCGCCCCGCTTGTCATATTGTCATTCCTTTTACAAAACGGTTTTCGAAATATCAAAGACAAATGATTGGTTGGTTGTGAGAATATCCTTCCTCTTATCATGTGCATGATGTGATCGGTTGATTGATTGTGCATTTAGGGCCGCTGTGCCTTAAGAGGGCTTGCAGGGTCCTTCGTCACAACCCTCAGTGCTCTCATTTTCACGCAAGGCGTCATATACGGTATAGGATTCTTGATATTCTATTATATTCTATACTGAGCTTTGTGAATGAATTCTGGGTTCCAATTGCAGACGAGATGATCTTTGAAGCCGATTACAGCCTACTTGCGGCAGAGGGTTACCGGACATTCGCCGCAGCAAAGATCAAACAATCGCTCACGTTAGATGTTCTCAACGTGTCCAGATTGAGAGCTAGAGCTCATTTCCCTTCTTGGGCTCCTAACTGGTCTCATTTAAGGGCTTCCGAGCGGAGTACTTGGAACTAAACTTAGTGTAATTTTCTCTTTTTATATAGAATCCTGGCTTGGACCCAAATACCCCTTATCGGTTGAACGATGTTAGCGAACCTCTCACAGAAAGGCGATTGAGGGTCATCAATTCCATTATATAATGAAGTGATTACACTTCTGCGTACTTGCTGCTCCAGTGGCTCCACCTTTACTATATCTGGCTTCAACTGGAAGAGAAAGGCGACGAGATGAGGTCCAAAACTGGCAACCTCATATCACGTGATTCAAATAAAATACTTTTTGCTACAGGACAAATGGACAATCGACTCGGCGCTGGAAATTTCCTGATCTTGAACTGGATTATGTCAGAGGCTGTGGCTAACAAAGCGCGCTGGCATATCTCATTCTTACGTCCTTCAGTAGACGTACACATGACTTCAAAGTTCAAACTGCGGGCAGCTCGCTTCCGCGTTAGGCACCGAGTACGGCTTGATTCTCACTTCATCCCAACACTTCCCAATAGCATCGGCTACTAACTTTAATAAAACAGATGAATTCCAAATCAACCTCGACAGTGCAGAACAATTAGAGGAATGCCAAGACATTCACTTCCATGATTGCAGTCGTAAGTGATTTAGATTCGGCCGCGATTCAGGAACCTTGGGAGGCCACCAAATGGCACTCGAACTCCAGTCTGCCAACGTACAAAACGATGTTTTTGACTCATTATCACACGCAGCGCGTAGATTTAAGTCGAGATCGAAAGGGCTCCAAATGAAAATTACATGTCGAAAACATAATGGTAAAAAAGGGCTGATTTGTACTGTACACCGCTCAAACAGTTCTCAAATTCAGCTCTCGAGATATCATTAGACATCCACATTCGCATTCAGATTTTCAACGATCATCGCCGTCGGTAACGAAAGAAAATCGCGATAAAGAGAAATATAAAAGCACCGCATCGCCATTGCTACGAATTTCTCGTCCGATCTTCAAAAATGGCGTCCATGAAAGCTGGAGAAGGCCACCGAGGCTGCTCCTCTGATCCTATCACTCTTCCAAGTCGGGTGGAAAATCAACAATCAGAATCGCACAAACCGAAGAAAGAAACCATTGGAAAGTTCCCAGCCCCCATGATCGTTCTTCCTCAGCTCGAGCATCGACAGACAATCATCATCCTCCACGGCCGTGGTTCATACGCAGCCAAGTTCGGACCGCCCTTGCTTGAGACGGAGGTGGATGGCCAAACTCTTCAGACGGTGTTCCCGCAAGCAAAGATCATCTTTCCAACTGCGACTAAGGAGAAAGCCACGATTTATAAGAATCCGACGCATCAGTGGTTCGATAGTTGGCATCTGGAAGATTACACCAGGAGCCAGCATCTGATGGTCGACGGGCTGAACAAGAGTTGTAGATTCATTCATGGGCTCCTCGAGACGGAGATCGAAGCCGTAGGAAAAGAGAATGTCGTTCTGTGGGGATTGAGTCAAGGGTGTGCCACGTCTTTGGCTTCGTTATTGGTGTGGGATGGAGAGCCATTTGCAGCCGTAGTGGGGATGTGTGGGTGGATACCTTTTGGGAACGAGTTGGTAAAGATTGGGCGCGGACATGGAGACAAGGGGCTTGAGGAGGACTACGATGACCCGTTTGCACTTTCGGGGGATGAGGATGAGGATCCGTTTGTGACGTCTGATAATGAAGATGAGGCGAGAGGAGACCTGCCCTCACAAGCAGTCAAGTTGTTGAGGGAGTCGATTGAGATGGAGGATAAGAAGGGCATGGTGTTCCAGGAAATTCCTGTGTTTTTGGCTCATGGGACTGAAGATGAGAAGGTGGATATCAAACTGGGAAGGGAGGCAAAGAATGCTTTGGACCTGATGGGGACCGATGTTCAGATGAAAGAGTATGAGAGCCTGGGACACTGGTACTCGGAGGACATGCTGAGAGATATCTTCAAGTTCATCAGGAGAAAGTTCAAGATTGAGGAGGATATGGAATAGAGCGGTATGTACAGACAGAGAAATCAGATTGAGTGTTCCCTTCGAGCGCTGTCACGTGTCAAAGTGAAGAAACTACCTAGTGAAGATGTTTAACTTCAACTGAACGGCAGACGATTCTTGCATATTTGACTAACCTGAGCCTGAAACGGATGTCTTGTAATTTTGTTATCTTTTTGTAATTCAATTATCCAATTAAATAGAGCAATCCCACTGCAGACTTCTGCCGTAGAACCACAAGAGTGTTGCTCAATAGCACACAAGAAGCACAACGTGTGCCCCCACTCTCCATGCTCAATATACTGCTGTTTCTGCACGATTCCGGGAGACAAGTTCCCAATTGATTTTCACTTGAAGCTTCTAAGCTCTTTACTTTATAAATAGAAGTCGAGGAACAAGCTGCTACGCGGCCACTAGAAGCTTGTGTCTTTTTAGCGGCTTTGACTTCAACTTCGTCATTCTCGCTAAAATCCCGGCAGGTGCAGCTCCTGCTCACAATAGACCACTCGCTGCCCAGAAGACCCTGGGAATCCCTCGCGCCTTCATATCAAGCTCGCAGCACTCGGCAGCTGCATATCATTGCCGCGCCCGCACCATCTTTCTTCTTCTCCCCACCACGACATTTCGACATTCGACATTCCGCGTCCTGGAAGATCGTTCTTCGAACGCCAACAATTCGGCGGTCGATTTTGGAGCTGAGCGGGAAGAGACTTGTCTGACAGCCAAGGTACTGCTGTGTTGCAGCGGTCCTGGCAGAGCTCCAGCCTGTGGTGGCGATGGCCTCGAAACCTGCAGTTGCCGTCGGTCGGTCGGGCCACAATGGCCTCAATGCGCGTCGCCCTGCGGTTCAAGGCATCTCGAAGCTCTTGTTCCTTGCTCTGGCCCAGATCACACACGTCGCTGCCGCGCCTTTGAAGGACTACATTGGACATTCGAGGAAGGCCCATGTGAGGAATCATCCGGATGAGGAAGATCCGAGCTTGTGGTTGTATCTGGCAGTTGCGGCGGTTCTGGTTCTGCTAGGCGGTGCGTTTGCTGGGTTGACTATTGCGTGAGTCTGCTGCATGTTGCTTGTTAGGAGAAGCTTTGCGTGCTAATTGCCGTGTTTGCCAGGTTGATGGGTCAAGATGGTGTTTACCTCCAAGTAATAGCTACCTCTGGTGAAGGCAAAGAGCAAAGACACGCGCAAAAGGTTTACACTTTACTGAAGAAAGGGAAGCATTGGGTTCTGGTCACACTCCTACTGAGCAATGTCATCGTCAACGAAACCCTCCCCATCGTCCTCGATCGGTCTCTGGGCGGAGGATGGCCTGCTGTACTCGGCAGCACAGTCTTGATTGGTATGTATTATTGGGAGAAGGTTTGGAAGCCAATTGCTAAATGGTGACAGTTATCTTCGGAGAAGTCATTCCCCAATCCGTCTGCGTTCGATATGGCCTGTCAATTGGCGCGTACATGGCGCCTTTTGTTCTCGGTCTCATGTGGATTCTTGCACCAGTTGCTTGGCCCACAGCAAAATTGCTCGACAAGCTCCTTGGAGAGGACCACGGGACAGTATATAAGAAGTCGGGGTTGAAGACGCTGGTGACGCTGCACAAGACTCTGGGCTCCAGTCCTACCGACCGACTCAACCAGGATGAGGTTACAATCATCAGCGCTGTTCTGGACCTCAAAGACAAGGCTGTAGGGGATATTATGACACCGATGGACGATGTTTTCACGATGTCTGCGGATACCGTTCTGGATGAACCGACAATGAATATTATTCTTAGTGCCGGGTATTCACGAATTCCGATTTACGAGCCAGGAAACGAGCGTAACTTTGTTGGTATGCTCTTGGTCAAGATTCTTATTACATACGATCCCGAGGACTGCACGAAGGTCAGCGAGTTCGCCCTAGCTACTCTGCCTGAAACGCGACCGGAAACCAGCTGCCTCGATATTGTCAATTTCTTCCAAGAGGGGAAATCCCATATGGTTTTAGTATCAGAATATCCTGGGGAGAATTATGGAGCGATTGGAGTGGTGACGTTGGAAGATGTCATTGAGGAACTGATTGGCGAGTAAGTGAATTTCTTAATACAGTTGGGTGAGTGCTAATAAACCGCAGGGAAATCATTGATGAGTCCGACGTCTATATCGATGTGCACAAAGCCATTCGACGAATGGCTCCAGCTCCCAAGGCTCGCGTCCAGAAAGGTCATATCGTCGAGAATCCGGACACTGCAGTGCTCAATCCACCAGAAGACCATCTAATCGATCTTTCCGAAGGAGGTGCTCCACTAATAAGAAGTGCTACTGCGACTGGAGACCGAAATCCGAGCCCTGCTACGTTTGGCACGAGCCCCAAGACCACCACCTTCATGCGCCGAAGCTCAGGTGGAGCAGATGGTATGCCCATTGCGGTTCGAGGCACCGTTGATGATATGCGAGAACACCTGAAGCACCTTGGCCCATCCAATCTTGCTAGCCGCCCGAAGACCACGCGCTACAGCACTGTCAAGATCAAATCCGGTCATCCAGTTCGGTCAGATTCCAGGACAGAATCATCTGTCCTCCCCGATCCAATTATCGAGGAGCCGTATCATGATGATCCTGCACCACAGGGTGGAGAAGGCGAAGGACTTCTCAAATCTGCTGGCAAAGATGCCAGCGATGGTATCCAAGCACTCCAACAGGGCTACGGTTCATTCTCCCAAAAGAGTCAGGACAGTCGAAGCAGGCTTTCCAAAAACGAGATATACGTTGATGGGGAGGCAAGAAAATCAACCTTGTCAGTCAACAAGACGCGGAAATCGCAGTCTCCGGAGAAGCGCCCACTCTCTAGACATGACAGTAATGACAGCGGGAGAAGCAGCGACACCCTCGGGTCCTTGAATGGATCCAGCTCTCGCAAGAAACGAGGTAATGCACGCAGCGGAAGTATTACAGAGAATATAATAGAGGCAGGTGGTATTCGGAAAGTGGTATTGGAAACCAACAGCAGTTCAGATGACAGAGACGAGAACGGAAACGAGCATTACTCAACAAAAGCAACCTCGGCAACGTCGAAGGGTTTAGATGGTCAGGCAAAATCTCCCGATGATCATTCGGAACAACTGGCATTGTCGAAGGGAGAGGAGGTCAAGAAGAAGCGTCGACGCAACAGGAAGAAGAAGAGTGCGAAAGCTGGTGGCGAGGAGGGATCTGGAGCAGCAGCTTAATGATTGATTCGGGACTTGTATTAAAACAGTTGTGTGTTGTGTCGTGCCGAGTATATTGGCGGCATCGCATGTGTACATTATGCCCATTTAGGTGGGCTGCCTGTATTCAAATGGGTGCTGAATGAAGAGGGACTCCTATGAAGCAGTGTAGATGAGGCTGCTCTTAACGAATCAATAGTGATACACGTTGAACCCAGGATAATGCTGCTCACGTGATCAATGTTTGCTTCTTCAGCGTGACTATTCTGTGTGGCACCCTTGGGTCTATAAGTGAATAACTTCCTTCAAATCCATTTCTACTGTGAATTATCAAACCTTTGGTGTCCTTTTGGTCTCCAAGCCCATTTGTAATTCGCCAAAGCTATCACCAAGAATCTTCAACCTAACCGACCTCGGCGAATTTCTTCCCGACATCAAACTCGCACCTTCACCAAAAAGTCTCAGCCCTCGCACCTTCCCCAAACACCATGTACTGCATCGAATGCGGGCAAATCTTGCCCTCGATCCTCACCAACTCAACCATCTGCAGCAAATGCAAAACACCAGTCGCCACCTGGTGGGACGAGACCTCGAAGACCTTCCGCACGAACCGCGAATCCATCCTGCCTGACCCCGGCCCGAAGACCGCAGCCTCTGGTGCATCACCATTCTATATCGAGGAGAAGGAGAGAGTCAGGATGAAGGCCAGGGTCAATACGCAGAGCGAGGAGGAGCGGGTGTTTAATGGAGCCCTCGTGGTGCTGGAGATGCATTTTGAGCGGCCGAGCACGTATATGCGGGAGACGATGGGGGAGGCGAAGAAGATGGTTACCAAGACTTTAGACCTTTCACTCAACAAAGCGGAAGTCAGAGAGACGTTGGCCAAGAACGTGGATATCTGGAAACACCTACAGAAAATCTTCACCGCTGCGACATCGCTCCTGGAGACAAGAAGCTTGATGAAAGTGGAGGGAGCGGGGGAGGAAGAAAGCGGCGGACGCCCGAATGGGCATCATCATGATGTGAGCGAGAGTGCGGAGCTGATACTGAAGAATTATGAGGTATTAAGGGAGGACTTGCATTATTTGAATAATTTGCTGGTTATTAGCAGGAATATGTTGGCGATTAAGGAGACGGCGCAGGAGATTTGTAAGACGGTGGGATTTGATAGGGAGGTGCATCGCCTTATTGTGCTGTGTGTCAATGTGACGAGTAAGGGGTATGATGGGGAGAATGTGGATGAGGCCAGGAGGGTCAAATTGAATGAGATTACGGAGCTTTGTGAGTTCACTTCATGGGTTATATTCTGGGCAGGTGCTAACGGTGGAGATAGATAAGAAACTCCTGGTTACTTGCTTGCAGCATACACACAACTGGACGATGGGAAATGATCGGTTTAAGATGTCCTTTTGGTTCGAGATGCTGTTCGATGACGAGATGAAGAACGAACCGATACACGAGATGCCTCCGGATGATTTGAATGTGGAGAAGGTACACCATGAAGTTCAGAACTGGCTCTCACGACATAGGAAGAAGGACCCTTTGGCCGCCAAACTTCTACAAGCATATCAGGACCAGGTGCCTACCGGATACACACCTGGCCCTCTCCCGGAAGAAGAAAATTGGATCAATACAGATAATATTGCGGAATCTAGTTCTCCTGTTTGGAAGCCGGACATGCAAGATAAATTCGAGCAAGACAGGTTATACGCCAGGGTTTCACATGAAATCGATTTCTGGTGGAGGAAAGTCCGAGATGCGAATTTCGATGGCTGGGTGGTGCCGATGGAGACGGTAGAGGGTGCTGTTGAGCGGGCTGAAGCGTGCAAGAAGAATGCCATGCATCGGTATATGCCTCGCTCGCAGGATCAACAATACGAATTGGATGACCAGCAGTTCAATCATCTGCGGGAACCTCCGGCGGATGACGGGAGCGTTGGTCCGGATGAAACCGATGATCGATCGATCCAAGGTGACAATGGCCTGGACGACGATGAGGAAGAGGAGGAAGATGATGAGTCCTATGCCGAAGGTCCCTTACGCGGACTCTTGACCGAGATCCCCAATATCCTGGACACGAAGCAAATAGAAGCTTTACACATGACTGTCAAAGCTTGTATTGTCGACTCGATGGGCTCCGGGCTTACACCAGCTGGAGAGAATCTCCAGAAAACGAGGTGCAAGATGTTTCTGGCTTTGGATTGTGGCAGGAACCTGCTCCGAGAATTGCTGGTCTTTATTGCTGTTTGGGAACAGAATGATCAACAATTCATATTCCAGATTACTGCTCAAATAATTGAGTCTTTCCACCACAACGCCTTGCTGCCGTTCGCCTGGAATTGTCTGAGAATTCTGAAGGATATCGTATCACCAGCACAGACCGTTCTCCTCCGCCTGATCAATTATATGTTCCGAGCTCGCAAGGATAGTCCCATCTACGCGGATGTGAAGGACTATAACCGCGATGCAAAGCTCATCCACTTCCTCTACAACTATTTCAGATGTCGCGTTGTGCCAGATTGCTTGGCTCTCCTTCATGCACAGGCTCAAATCAGACAGAATGCTCGAGCCGCAGCCGATTTCCCTGTTGATTTATGGGATATGGAAAGGGCTAAGGATGGACTCTCACAATACCTAGATTTCATCTCAGTTATCGCCGAGATACCAGAGATGCGCCACTTACTCATCGAGTGGGAAACCGTCTACGAGATGGTTGCTCTTCTGAAAGCACTCGAGGCAGGAGTGGCACGCAAGAATATCGACGAAAGGTCAATGCCAGGACAATCAGGCCCAGCTCGTCGCCCTCCCTCCTCGATACCAGCTGTTGATCGCCATGAACCCCCAATACAAGACGCCAACTCGACCCAATACCAAGACACGCCCCACCGCTTCCCATGGGCTGGCATCAAGATTCAAATACTGATCATCCTAACCTCCCTCATCGCACCCAATAACACCCGCCGCCAAGGACCGGGCAACCCAATTGTGCAGAAACAGCTCCTAGCGCATGAAGGTATCATGCCCCTCCTCAACTGCTGCGTCTACGATGGGCATAACGAGTATCTCAAAGAGCGAGCCACACTCACTATCAAATTCCTGATGGAAGGTTGCAAAGAAGCGCAAGATTTCGTCAAAGAACTCGTGCCTGTCAAGCAAGCTCAAGCTCAAGCTCAAGCCGCTGCTCGCGCCGCACAAGAAGCCTCCCAATCCTCCGCTTCTAACGCCTCCTCATCCAAGCCCGTAGATCCTGTAACTGGCATGCCTCGACAAACAGCCAAAGCGCCACCAGGAAGCGCGCCGTACGTCGCGAACAAGAACGCCATCGCCGCTGCTAAGGCGCAAGCGCTGGCCCATGCGAAGGAAAGTGGCATTACGCTTGGAGCGAGTGATGTCGAGAAGAAGATGCGAGAATTTGAGAGGAATATCAGGAGTTTGAAGGTTGGAAAGGAACTGAGGGAGAAGGAGGAGGAGGCGTCTGCTAGTGCCGCTGCGAAAGAGGGGAGGGAGAAGAAGAGAGAGGTGAAGATCGAGTTTATTAGTGCTAGGAAGTAAGGGCTGGGTTCAAACGGATAGGAGAGGTTGAAAAGGGTGGGTTTGGGAATTGGGAATGCATGGGTGGTGTTTTGTGGGATCATTAGATACCAGGTTGTGAATGGGTAATGAGGGAATGAGCGTTGACTGCATGCATAGCGTGGATTAGGGAAGACATTGATAGAACTAGTGTGTTTTCTGGTTTATGTCTTGACCAGTTCCTTGATTAATCGCGAATACTTTATTCTTTGGCTCATCTTCATACATGATCAATTCCCACTCTGCTCGAGTGAGCATGCTGCGTTCAACAAGTCCTGTACCTGCGTTGCTAAATTAATAACGGTTTCGTGCTAGTGATTTGGTTGCAAAGTTGCGCCCGTGTTCGCATCGCGAAGCAAAAACTGGCCCACCAGAGTAGAAAATACAAAGGATATTCCCTGACTGAATGCTTTTAGGACCCCGGTCAGTCCTGTCTCCAGTAGTGCTTAAATAAGAATGATCAGCCAATTTCGTCATACCGCTAACGAAGGTCCGCCCGGCCCAAGTTGGCTTTTCTTGCCAGACAGGAGTCATCATAGCATCTGGGTTTTGCTCATTGCTTTGATTCTCACTTGTGCTCGTACTTAGATTGATCGTCCATAGCTTGGCATTAGATGCATCCCAATATCGGGACCAGGTTCTCCCTAGCTCAGGCGGCACGTCCGCAATGAGTTCGCGCCAGTGTGCCACGTGAGTGTCGTTCATGTTGAGATGATAAGCCTCCACAGAAAGAGCACGGCAATCTTTTTTCCCATCTGTCAATCCTAGTAAACAATTCTGCTTGAGCCGTCTCCTCTGTATGAAAGTAGACCAGGTCGACAATATTGTTCACACGGTCAAGCTCAAATTTAGACACATGAATTTAAGTGATGTTCTTGGAAAGCTGGCCATTGTATTGGGCTTAGTTAAAAATACAGAGATTGCCACTCTCATAATTCGATTTATCAGTGGAATTGTGAAAAAGGAAGCTTCAAAACAGGTTTGGAAAACTAGTCACGTGACTTGTTCTACGGGCTCAACCTCCCCCTTGATTCAAGCCTCTAGATTTCGCGGAGATTTTGGTTAATGTAGTACCACGTTTGGGAGCAGTGTTTTGAGCTTTTCCAGTCACAAAAGTGATATCGTCTGATGCACGAGCATTTAGTCAAACAGGATTGAGAAACTGTCCTAACCGCCATGGCTGAAAGGGAGTCAGCTGATCAGGCTTTCTTTTTGAAATTCATGCGCGATTGCAAATCTTCCCCGCTTCCAAAACCTCTCCCACTTCCAAATAACCACTATCAGAGGTCGGTTGCTTCGCATTCAGCACACGCAAATCCTTATGGCGACTGGCTCGTCGACTGTCTCTTCAACCCTCAACGGCCACGGGCTCATCGTTGTTCCCCGTTGCGCCAATCCAGCTTGGGTTGCGGATCATGGGAGCCCGACCGCTGAGTATGAACTACTCTTCTATCTCGTTCAACAGAAAGCTGATCTTTGATGTATAAAGCTACGGTTCCTGGAAGAGATGCTCTCACCGCTCGAAGGGACTTGCAGCTGGATACTTGACCACCCAGCTTACCGTTCGTGGTTGGAATGCTCAGGGATTTCGATGCTCCACATTCTAGTGAAATCTGGTCGTGGAAAGTCCATGATCTCGAAGCACTTACTGGCAGATTCCAAATCTTGACTTGACTGGATTACGACCGGCTATTTCAGTTTCAGCGCTACCGAAGGACGACAAAATCTGATATAAGTGTACGCATCATTTCTCTTGCAGGTCCTCGCCTTTGCGACGTCGATGTATCCTCATATTATCGAGGCCTGCAGCGCCAACCCAAAGGGGGAATGGAACGAGAAATATCTGGAAATTCTGTTAGAGGAAGAAGCTATGGCCATCTTCCCCCACCGACGCGTCATATTTGTCCTGGATGCTCTTGATGAATGCCATGCTTTCGGTTCAGAAGTCTTGCGTGCAATTACGAAGGTCTACCGCAAAGCACCGTGGTGTAAGGTCTTGGTGACAAGCCGGCCAAAAGGGGGCATGCCACGGGAGGAGGATGTGACGGAGCTCAATCTCGATAAAGATCCTGGATTGGAGGCCGACATAAAGTTGTTCATCGCGGACAGAGTAAACCTCTTGATGAAAGCTCGACCATTCTTTGCGCCTCTGAAATCTGAGATCGCTAAACGACTCAATGAGAGGGCAGAGGGGATGTTTCTACTGGTGGAGCACATCCACAGAGCCAGTAGCTGAGCCCTACTATCGCTTAAGCTGATTACTACTATCAATTAGCGAGAATACCCTTGTCTTTTCCATAGGATGGATCAACTTTCCTCACTAAAAACCACACTATATATATCAGTTTTAATAATATAGACACCTGTCCTCGTTTACACCCTCTTTCCAACCCCGACATCCTCCCTACGGCCCGCCAGGCGCCTACTAGGTATACTCCTAGCATATGCTTAACCTTTACTACTAAGAAGCACATAAGTAAGTTAGAATACTTTACTATTACTATTACTTAAGCATATGCTCGGTATATAGAATGCATATACTTGGTGTATACTTGACCTTTATTACCAAGAAGTATATAAGTTAGAATGCTTTACTATTACTATTATCTCAAGCATATACCGAGCATATACTTCCTATACACTTAGCATATGCTAACCCTAACCTGTAGGGCCTTTACACTTTATTATATCCCAATACGGGGGGCTCTCACCACACTCTAACCCCCCGGGACTAACCCTGACCCTAACCCCTGACCCTAAGCCCCCTCGCAAGCTCGGGACTAACCCGAACCCTCCTAGCCCGCGTATATGCAGAGCATATACTGAACTATAACAGGGACAGCTTGAATAAGTGAGGATAGCTTAAGCGATAGTAGTGATCAGCTAAATAAACGAGCATATGCAGAGTTTGATAGTAGTGATCAGCTTAAGCGATAGTAGGGATCAACTAAAACCCCACATCGACAGAAGCCTTTTGAGCTTGAAAGGCACGTCCAGGAATAGTATTCGACAAGTACTCCGCTCACTACCCAGAACCCTCGCAGATGCATATTCTCAAACATTTGACCGAGTTCAGCCGGAGGATATCGAGTTTGGAAGCAACATTTTAATTTGTCTGCTGTACGCTGCAAGGCCCATAACTGTCTCAGAGTTGTCTATAGCAATTGCAATCACAGAAGAGACCCCGAATTTTACGGAAATGGCAGATGATGTGGCTCTTTCAGTCCTATACGACATCAAAACATGAATTGGACCTATCGTCACCGTCAGCAATGATTATGTTTCACCGATTCACGCCTCAATGAAAGATTTTCTGCTTTCCACGGTCAATAGCGACTTAGCGGATACCGCAAATTCTGGAGCTGGTTCACGAAATTCAAGGCGCAATCCACGGAAATGGTACATAATCGACAGGGACGAAGCTAACAACGATCTGCTCTCTCGTTGCATGAAATACCTCTCTTTATATTTTCTCGAGATGAAAGAAGGGTTCGATCGTTTCCCCAGGGCTCTTTCACTGGCGTCCTAACAAGTAAACAGCAAAGAGAATTCGAGCCAAATTCGAATGAATGTGAAGGATTTCTCTCGTATGTCATCGAAAATCTTCTAGACCATGCCAGGAAATTATCTAAGACGTCGATAAAGGAACGGCGACGTGTGAAGGAGTTGTTCATTGTTCCGGCAGTGGGCCTCGCTTTTTTGGGAAGAAAAAGATCCGTCAAGGAGCGGCTCAGGCGTTAATCCCTTGGCTATGGCTTGCCTCTTAGGTTTAAAACTGACAGTGGAGGATCTGATCTATTATTTACCAAACCCAAGAAACGAATACGACATCGGATCCGACTCATATTGATCAATTCGCAAATTTGCAATGCACGTAAAGTTTTAGCGGCAGCGATTGAGGGCGGCTCCATGGAAATTCTTTCCCTTTTGATTAAAAGTGGTGCACCAATCGATGGATTCGTTAAACTGCGCGAAAAGAGAACTCTTCTCTCGGTCGCAGTACGGTATGGGAGGACTGAAATGATTGCCCTTCTTCTGGACAAATCAAAACGTCTCGGTCTTAGATACGAGGAAGAGAACGGCTCTACCCCTATTGATATTGCTGTCGAGGCTGGTCGATAGTCCACAGTTCGGTGGCTTAACGATAAGGGAGCCCCACTCAACTTGGGGAACCCAGGGAAGTCGATAGTTTTATAGTTCTACCGTTCAAACTGTAGTTTAAACGAACTAGTTGACTTTTATTAAAACGGTAAACGGAATAGAGGATATAAAAATGGTACTAGTTCAGAACTACAGTTCTGCCGCTAGTGAAGTGTAAACTGTAGTTCAAACTATAGTTTTCTAAAGTGAATTTGCCTCGCTTATCAAGTTCACACTATAATTAGTACTATTATTAATAGCTCCTATAATAAAAAATTTTCACGATTCTCTTACGTAATTGAGGCTATTCCCATTAACCTCTTCTATAAACGTCACAACGCCACCATGTCTTAGCCATTACGGGGCCGTGGAGCTAGTAATAGACGCCCTATAAGTAACTAATCACGCCTCTTATTCCCCTCCTCCTCCTAAGCTACGCCCCCTATCGAATTAAGCTAAGAGCTAACCTCTCCTATAATCTCTTTAGCCCTCTCTTTACTCAATAGTGTCTAATTCGAAGGACTTAAGTAAGATATGCCTAATACTACGAGATCCTCGACTCCCTCTATATCTACGAAAACGAAGAAGAAGCGTATATATTAGGTCTATAATTATATAGCTAGTATAGAGGATATGTAGATAGTGTTCTATAATAAGGATAGCGTTAAGGTCTAGCTATATGGGCCGTGTACTAAGCAGGGCAAAATTAAGGAGTATATCGTCTCTATGGGCTCCCGTAATATTGAAACTTATCTGAAGAATACTTATTCTATCTACGAGGACTCTCCTATGAATAAACGACTATAGTAATAATAATAGTCGATTTAAGAGGCTATAAACTTAGCCGAATTCAATACTTCTAAGAAACGGAAGCTTACTAAAGAGACTATATACGAGAAACTATTAGATGGCGCTACTTTGGAAGCTCTATTTATTCGCTGGATTATATTAGATAATTAAGCTCTATACCTTATAGAGTACCCCGAATTTAGAGCCTTTCTTACCTACTTTAATTCTAATATTAATATTTACCTACCGAATACTCACTCGACTTGTGGATTATGGGTTTATCGTTAGTACGATATTGAGAAGGAGCGTATTCGACTTCGATTATAATGTTCTCGTACTAGAATCCATATTACTTACGATATCTGGACGTCCCCGAACTCTCTCCCTATTCTAGCGATTATTGGTTATTATATATCTGAGGATAATTGGCTTAAATTGTCTTTACTTGCTCTAAAGGAGATTTAGGGGTTATATGAAGGGGATAATATAGTACTAATTATCGAGGGAGTACTCTAAGATTAGGGTATTATCTCTAAGATTAGCTATTTTTAGATGAATAATGTGTCAAATAATAATACTATAATTAGGGCGCTTAGTAGAAGTAAGTAATTTCCAAAGCTTATATAAATGTGCTCTTTTTACTAACTGATTTCTAGTCCTATTTCAAGAGCATGATATTAAATACGATATAAAATACTATCGAATTCGCTATTAAGGCTATATTCTTAATCTTTTAGTCTATAGCTTCCTATTCGTTACCGATTCTGAGAATCTTGAGAACAATACGCTTAATATAAAGGAGATTAAGGCATAACTTAGTCTTATTAAGTAATAGTATAAGTATAGCCCTCTTAGTAAGCTTTATAACTTTATTATATACCTTTAAGCTAGCCCTTAACGTATATAGAAGTTTCTGAAGCTATCCAAAGGTCTTCGGCTTACACGTGATAATAAGACTCGTTAGAACTCCTAGGCTAAGGTATTAAAGGTTGCTTTATTAGAACCTATTTATGACGCTATTAATACCTATTTTGAGTAATATATTAATAATGAATACCGCTTAGATAAGCTTACTAAAGAGGAGTAGGAATTACTAGGCTATATTCAGGAGTTTCTTGAATTAATTACTTAAACTACTAAGGCTCTTGAGTCTAATTCCTCTATACTCGATATAGTTCTACCGGTAATAGACTTTATTCTAGGCAAATTTGAGGAGGGTAAGGCCAAGTTTAAGGACTATCCATTACTTAGTAAGATGTTCAATTCGGGGTAGAGTAAGCTTAATAAATATTATTAACTAATAGAGGAAACTCCGGTTTATATTACTGCCTTAGTACTTAACCTATAGTTCAAATAGTAGTATATCAACAATAATTGGGGTAAGAAGAAGTGGATTTCCAAGTCAAAGAAGATGATGTAGGACCTGTAGGAGCTCTATAAGCCTCAGGGTAGTTAGATGGAGCAGAGGGAGCCTAAACCGAAGACGAGTAATTAGTTCCTTATATTCCTTAACGAGTAGGATGGGGAGGTTGAGGTTATTGAGGACGAATACGCCCATTACTGTGCCTAGCTAGTAATTAAGGGCCTTTATAATGCACGCGATTAGTAGCTTCAACCTACTCAATAATAGTAATACCCTTATTTGAGCTAATTAGCTCTTGAGATATTGTCGATTCCTGCGATATCTATAGAGCCTAAGTGTATATTTTCAGCTATAAAGCTGATTTTGACGGATAGCCGTAATAGGTTAAGTATAAAGATGATTAAGGCCTTAGTATGCTTGAAATCGTGGTATAAGCTAAAGGAGGTTATACTAGATAATAATCTATTTATTGGACTATAGATGAAGCTGGAGGTAGTCAATGAGTAAGGGTAGAGGATAATTTGTATATATCACGTGCAGAACTATAGTCTAAAACTGTAGTTTATGTAGTTTGAACTAGTTCGTCCTGTTTATAGCCTCAAACGGACTAGTTTAATAATTTAAAAACTTCAAACGGAATGCAAGAGCTTCAAAACTGCAGTTTTACAACTAGTTCAAACTATCGACTTCACTGGGGGAACCATCCTTGGTGGAGACGAGATTTGTCTGCTCTATATGTCGCCGTTCGATCTCGCCGATCTGGAATGATCCCCATGTTACTGGAGCTTGGCGCTGATGCTAGGGAGCCTACACGGGACGGAGATCTTGCGGTCCACATGGCGGCTCAACTCGGAGAGCTGGCCGCCTTGGAAATGTTGAAAGCACATGATATCGACGCGAGGGATGCAAATAAAAATACAGAGTTCCTGAGTGCTGTTGAAGCTCTACAGAAAGAAATGGTACTGTACCTGTTAAAAGAGGGGGCCGATATAAATGCTGGAAACGATCGAGGATCTCTTGGCACCGCGGCCTATTTAGCTCTAAGTAAACGAACAAAGGACGACTACCAGAAAGCCAAAGAAGTGGTAGAGCTTCTTCTTTGCCACGGCTTCGACAAGCAGTCCAAAGAGAGGGGTATCTTGTGTGCCGTAGTCGAATCCGATAACATCTTAGCCTTTTCTTTCCTTCGAGTTTGGCCTGGGTCATTTCTTCGATGGTCCGCCTGGATTCTGCCAGTGTGCGGACACTTGCCTCTAACAACTGCGCGACTGATATTTGCCATTCTCTGCTACAGACTAATGCTGCCGATGTTAACACTTGCGATACTGACGGGACCACCACGCTGACACCCGCTGTCAAACGAGGATGATCGCTTTCTGTCAAAAGCTCATCTCAAACTACTACACGAAGACTACCGTCCGGGACAAGGAATCCAGAACATCACTTCATGCAAACGCTCAACTTTGGCCAGGAAAGTAGGATTAGAAATTGCAAGCCTCATCTTAGATCATGATAGCCAGCTTTCAAATTTAATGGGAGACAATCGTGGCTTGACTGCTCTGCATTTAGCAGTTTATTGTGGGAACGTTGAAATGGCCCTCTTCCTGCTCGAACGCGGCGCTGCGGTGGATGCGTTAGATACCACTGGCCGTAATTCATTATATGGTTGCAACTTTCGAAATTCTGTCTTAATTACATTCCTCCTTGAAGCGGGTGCTGACCCTACCGTCCGAGCCCACAGCGGCAAAGGTGTTGCTATCAGAAGAGCGGACTCCGGCGAAGAGGAAGCCATGGAAATCTTGTTCCGGAGACGGCTCCGCTTAGCGAGAGCGATGTTCTTAGAGCGACGAAAGTTGGAAAACAAGAAGAAGTGCGCATCAGCTGCTTGCTCTGGTATATTTACCTCCTACTGCCCGTAGAGGATTCCAAACACATATGCAGCAGCTGAGGTTAATTGATTTGTGCCCTCCAGACGCAAAATAATTAGTATCATTATCATTGTGTGGAATCGAAAGTCAAGACTTACTGAGTAATATATTTTCCGAGAGCGCCCCACGGCAAACGAAAGCAAATACATCTCTACCTCGCGGTGGGCCATTAAAGCCGGTGCTGAATTTTCCAGCGTGGGTCATTAGAGGGAGTTGAATATCAGAAGTTCTAGAACCTCGGGGATAATTGGAGAGAGCAGACTCGAATGTGCGATAGATTCATGGAATATTCCGAAGGAAGAAGGCAGCCGAAGTGGTTCCGTGCACCTTTAATTGTGGTATCGAAAATTTAGAGAAAGGGGTTTTTTTGTCTACCATGAACCTGCGAAGCGGGATCGAGACCATGGTATGATTTGTGGAGAGGTGGAGTGACTACCATACCTATTTGTTCTAGTCCAACCACGAATATCCTCCTATTCGCCGAAGGGCATATGCCGTTCGCGGATATTCTAGTCTATTCGCGAATAGAAGGTATGCCAATAACGAATTAGGGCCATTCACGAATAGCGTGTACCAGTCACGAAGGCCTTACTATTCCCGGTCGGCATATGCTAGTCAGGAACCCCACTTACTATACTAGTAAGGTATATAAATCTATTCTTAACTGGCATATGCTAGTCGCGAATGGGAGGCTATTATTAGTTAGCACGTGCCCAAAAAGTAGCATATAAGAGTAAGTATTAATTCAATCTAGCTACTTATCTATACTATCAAAAACAGCAAAAGATAGAAGAATGAAGCTTACAATTAACATGGGAGATGCGAAGTCTTAGGAAAGCTTTACCACTGCTCTATGGTTTGCGTACTAAGTAGACTAACTGCTAAGTGGGCCAGTGACTAGTGTGAGTTTATTCCCGGATGGCGTACGCCTTTTGCGAATAGCCTCACATTAGCGCATAACTTCATGCCTGGCAGGTTTATATTCGCGGATAATAGCGCCGAAGGCACGCCATTCGCGAAGGGGAGGGTGCTATCCGCGGAAGCGATGTTCGTGGGGGGGGCCTAGAACATATTATTACCAAGTCACGTGTGCATCGAGCTTTTGTTCCTGCTAGCTGTGAGCGCAGGCTCGGCAAAAATACCTGAGGTATCGATACTGGATGGGTATTAGTTAGGTATCGCAAGAATCGATAGTATCAATACCGAAATCAATTCTTACCCCTAAAAATTATCTCTTTATTTTATTATTTGATCTATATAAAAATGTATTCCCATATAATTCCTTTAATTTCTAGTTTTTCTATTAAAAAATTTACTTATTATTATTAATAAAAGTTAATGATGTCTTAAATTTAAAATAGCCCTCGTATTCGGAGAATTAGGCCCCGTATTCGTATTTCTTATTAGGATACTAAATATATAAGCGAGCGTCACGAAAATCTCAAAAGCTTATTTTTACTTAAGAGAAGTGGTTCTAAAGTTAATTGCAATTAAAGGGGAAAATTAGGTTCGGGGAATGGATACTAGTATTGATACTATTAACCCCTTACGATTCTGGCATAGATACGTATCAATACCGGATATTTAGGTATTTTTTTGCCGAGCCTGTGTGAGCGCGTATATCTTGAGGAGATGATGAGAGTTCATGTTGCTTTCGGAAGAAGACAATATAGTAAGAATTCAACCCCTGAACCATGCTTATCTATTCTCTAAACAAACAACCTTGGAGCGCGTTTCCTACCTCTTCAAGGGTTCGAGCAGGCGAAACGGAGATGAGGAACGGAACTGCTTAGCGAAGCGACCCCCCTTATTTTTTGCACAACACCGGACGGCTAAATTCCAACACGCTGCTTCTTCGGCTTAAAGGCAAGCCACTCAATCCCACACTAGCCTCGAAGCCAATGAATATGGATATTGAAGGAAGGAAGTATTGGCAACTGCGAGGTGATCCTTGTTTATAGAATGATGCGCCTGTCAATGATTCGGTCACCCGCGGGCTGAGAGAAGCACTGATTGAAATCCCATTCACAAGCACAACATGTTGATGGAAGCAGGTCAAGATATGAAACCTTTTGAGCTTTGAATTTCCTTCTCGTCGTAGCAGCCGTGGCTTCACTACACCAACTACAATACACCCATTACACCCCTAGAACCCATCAACCCCCCCACTCCCTGCGCCCCTCCTCCTTCACTCTACTTCTACACCCTCCCCCTCCCCCTCCCCCTCCCTCCCCCCAAGACTCCAAAATCTCACGGAGATTCTTCAAAAATCTAACTAAGCAAAGCTCTTCTCCTCCACGTGCTGCGGGATCACCTCGTGGCCCTTCTCCGTCATGCCCATGTCGGCCGCGAAGGTGGAGTGCGGCACCCACTTGCTGGAGTGGCGCGGTGTCGTCTCCTCGAACATGCGGTCGACCTGCTCCAGCGAGAGGCCCTTGGTCTCCGGGATCAGGAAGTAGGAGTACACGAAGCAGACGGCGCAGAGCGAGCCCCAGATGAAGAAGACCTTGGGGCCCAGGTTGCCCTTGTTCTCGCCGACCATGTAGGGGGTGATGACTGCGATGATCTGTAGGGAAACTCGTTAGTTAAGTTTATAAAAAAAATCTCTCTCTCACAAGAATAAATGGAAAGGGTGAAGGGGGAGGGGGAAAGGACGTACGCAGTTCCACAGCCAGTTAGAAGCGGTCGAGAGGCCGACACCGCGGGAACGAATGGGGATCGGGAAGATCTCGCCGATGACGACCCAGGCGCCGGGACCCCAGGTCGAGGCGAAGAAGAAGATGTAGATGCAGATGAAGGCGATGAGGGCGCGGGTGGCGTTCTGGTCGTTGGGGAGGGCGGTGCCGACGGCGCCGACGATGAACTGGCAGATGACCATGCCGAGGGCGCCCCAGACGAGGATGGTGCGGCGGCCGAAGCGCTCGACGGTCCAGAAGGAGATGGGCGTCGAGCACACGTTGACGATGGTGAAGATCATGGAGATGAGGAAGGGGTTGGAGATGGTGTGCAGCGATTGCAGGAAGATGGTCGAGTAGTAGAAGATGAAGTTCACGCCGGTCCATTGTTGCATCATCTGCAGCGAGGTGCCGAGGATCGTGCGGCGGAGATTGGAGGAAGGCTTGGAGAGACCGCCCTTGAAGCAGTTGGCCCAGGAGGAGAAGTAGCCGCTCTGCGGGATGACGCTCATCTCGTACTCGTGGTTGGCGATAATCTCAGCAAGTTCCTGTTGGATGTACTCGGAGTCTTGGGGCTGCCCGCGGACACGAGACAGGACGGCAGCGGCCTTCTCGAGTTGTCCCTTGATGACGAAGTATCTTGGGGATTCTGGGAGGATGAAGAGTCCAGTCGCGAGGATGATGGCTGGGACTAGTTGGATGGAGATCGGGATGCGGTAGGAGCCAGAATCCATTCTGTTCTGGGTGGCGTAGTCAACGCAGGAGGCAACCATGAGCCCAAGGGTGATGGCGAATTGATATCCAGCAACAATGGCACCACGGACCTTGCGGGGAGCGATCTCTGACATATACAGGATGATGATGGCAGAGACGAAACCAACACCGAAACCGGCGATGATACGGCCAACGGCGAGCAGTGCGACGGTGGAGGAGGCGAGCTGAAGAGCAACACCAACAGCAAAGACACCACAGCCAGCAATGATGGTTGTGCGACGTCCGAACCAGTCAGAGAGATCACCAGCGATGACAGCGCCAAAAAAGGTACCGGCCGAGAGGATAGAGACGATCAGAGAGTTGTTGGACGAAGACAAGACGAAGTAGGCTGATTCGGATGCGGTGGCTCCAGCAGCTGGGTAAGGCAAGTTTTCGAATTGGTGAATGAAGTACTTCATTCCCAAAACACCACCAATGTAACCGGAATCGTAGCCAAAGAAGAAACCTCCAAAAGCAGCGAAGACACACATGAGGTAGGCCTTCATGGTGACGGGCGCCTCAATACGGGCGGTATCCGCCGTGGCGATGATAGCTCCACCAGCCATGATGAGTGTGGAGGGGGGTGAAAGACTTGAGGATGAGGATGAGAGCTACCTTGAGCTCGTGGGAAAGATATGAGGGAGTGTTGCCGGCCTCCTGCTCGTAAGGAAAGATGAGTGGACTGAAGTCTGGAGAGCTGGACAGCATCGTGGGACCTTGCCCAGATATATAGCTGCCCTACAGCAAAGCATACTTGGTAGAACGGCCGATTCGGTCCAGGTAGGCCCATGGGGAAATCCCTTGAGACCCCAAAGCAGAATGCTCACCCTAGAACGTGCACATGATGTATCCAGCGGAAGCGTCAAAGACGAGATCTTGGGCCCTTGGCTCCCTGGCTGTTGGGTTTCGGGCTTGCTACAATCGGACCGACGCTGCAACCTCGGCGACAGTTGGGAGAGGAAGCTGTGTCTGTGGGGAATCATGGCCGCAGTCCCCGACTCTCCAGACCCCTCAGAGTGCTTGAAAGTGGAGTGCGGGAGCGAAAGTTGGGTGACGGAGGGGACCAACGGCGTGGTTGGAAGTGGCGGAGGGGGCAGACTCGGCTAGAGCACGCTCCAGTTCTGGGCTGCAGCGGCCAGGGGTGGCAAAACTTACGAGAATTACGGTATACCAAGTGTATCACCCCCGGGTCGAAGCTACATCACGGTATTGATAACTCCACGCCTGCACGGGCTGTATCAAGGGTTGGCAGCGAATAGAGCCTCTATAAAGCACCTGCAATTCCCTATGTTAGGGATATAAACGAGGTTCGGGCGTGGCGTTACCAATATCCGATGGAACTTTGAACCAGGGAGGGGGTGGGGGGTAATAAACTATTGATAACAGGATTACGCATTATTACATCATAATAAGCTTCCCTTTATTGGTCTTCACATTTTACACTTTGTTTAAGCTTTGTATACGTCTAATGCAAAAAGTATAATGATCGCAGCTTATAAGGAAGGATTCGAGCGCCTTTAGTAGAGCTTACTACTTCTGATACTGCGAAAAAATGTTAATTGTCACCGTTTGCTGGGGTTTTATTAGCAAGCTGGCAGAATCGCAGGTGGTCTGGCCAATCACCTGACTAGATCCCAGCTTTCTTGCTATGCAGTTAAATATAGCACTGTACTGTACAGGTTACATTTCAAGACGTCTGTGCAGAGGATTCTGGGATTTCCGCTTAGGGCAAGATTGTTCCCCTTTGAAAAGAAAACGCCACCAGACCCACAAGAACACAACGCTTCATGGGCTCAAGGGTGTTATATATAATTATTCCGTAACGGGATGGCATTAACCCATTAACACGCCATCCTCGCCGGGACTGTCGTGTGTGGAATCTGTGGAAGTGTGGATGCAGAACAGAACAGAAGGCAATAAATAATACAGATCCAGATCGAGCAGCAAACCCGTTAAGCAGCGGCAAAACCGTCCCCACAAAAGCACCGAATGGCGGGCAATTGCGAAGGCGCGGGCCACATCTGCGGCTTCAAGTCGGCGCTACAGGGGCCGCGATCGTTATCTGGGCCGTGTCGACTGGCTGCTGCTGTGGCTCGAGTGGCTCCGCTGGGTAGCGAGATCTCGCGACTGCAGCCGCGCCGGGGCCAAAAGCGCCCGCTAGCCCGCATCGCCTCAAGCGTCGGCTGCTCTGCGGCCACGCCTCCCAAGTCGAGAGCCATCCTCGAGCCATCGCAAGGCTTCGTTCGTGCATCGTGGGTGCACTGGTGCACTGGTGCCGCCTTCCGTGCCTCCTTGCGACCGGCCAAGCGCTCGAACAGTCTCGTAGCATCGGTTCGTAGTGACATTTTCAGCTCGCCGGCTGGTGCACCCAGTTGTGCGCGTCGAGTCGTCGACGAGTGGAGCGAAAAGGACCGCGAAAATACGCCCTCTGGGCCCTCTGGCGCCTGGGCAGCGAAAAAGGTGGTCCCGCGGATCGTGGCCGGCGGGTGACAGCAAAGTCTTGTCGTCGACTACTCGTCGTCGAGCCTTTTCTCGCTTTTGGGATCTGGAGGCTGAAAATGGCTGAAAGGCGGGGTAACGTTGACGTTTGCCCATCTTGGCTGCAAGAAACAAATCGGATCCAACGTGTTGGTATGGCCCTAAGCACGCACCACATGAGACACAGGATGATTAATCAGCTGTCGAACTCTCGATTGATGAAGCAATCTATTTTGCTTCTACGAAAACCCGGGCGATGGGATCTGGTCTGGAATGCGGACTTGTGCACGGAGGCCAGACATTATTGAGGAACGCTCCAGGTCCCCACGAGTCAGTCGTTTCAGGAGCAAACCCCCGAGATTACTCGACCGCAGCCTCGGTTTGGGTCGGTCAGGAGGTCCGCCCTTCTTCAGCGTCTGGAACTTCGCTTCGTGACAAATATCGACGTACGCCGCGTCGCCATCGAAGAAAACTTTCTCTTCGTAACTTAAGACACAGCTGTCAGCCTGTCACCCTTCCAAGTGGAGTGTCCGGCAGCTTGGCTACGATCGTCGATTCTTCCACTGCTTTTCTAGTCTCCTGACCTCGCGTTTCTAGCCCGCAATCGAGGAAACCGGATTTGAAACGGTTTTCAAGTCACGAGTGCCGACTTCGACATCTGCTTTCGTATCTCTGTATTTGGATTCTGTTGGTCGCGTACAGTTCCCATATTCTGCTCTCTGTGGGCCACGTCGGCGTCGCACGAGATGAAGTCGATTCTCAGGGGCTGACACAGCGGCTGACACAGCGGCGAGGGTGAGGCAACGCACTGGCGTTGGCCCTCCACGCTGCGCTTGCAGAAGATGAAAGGGATGCGTGGATGAGGTAGAATTGTTGTTCGAGTATTGAGTGTTGTCTGTTTAAGAATTTTTGTAGTTCGAGATTTTTTGCGAGAGAATATGAGGTCACGTGCTTTGGTACTAGTTCGCCGATCTCAATGTAAAAGCAGCCTTCGATCCCAATAATTTCGACCGAACCGACGCACGCTTCTCATACAGTACTCTTCAACACCCACGAAATGCCACGTCTTCTCTAAACATCCGGCAAAACAACTCTAGCTGGTACTTCTCTCCAACAAACGGCATCACACAACTGGAATCTCGCCCCTCACAACCAGCACGCCACCCTCCCCAGGTGGACCCGCAATCGACATCCCATCCAGGCCCCCCAAAATCCCTCTCTCCACCCCTCCACTCCCCACACCACGCAACAAAGATCCACGGACCGCGATGGTGGCCAGTTCTAAGAGTAAGAGGCCCCGGAGCGAGCGCAAGGTTGACAGAGATTCGCAGCGTCTCGAAGCAATTCCGGTCTGTGTGTTGCCGTAGAAGCGTCGAGGGGTCTTGGGCAGCGTTCCAAGCGAGTAGTGCTGAGCGACGCGATCGAATGCGGATTTTTAGTACACGGAAATGAAGACGCTGGTAGATTGCAGGATCGGGGTTATGGCTTGCTGGAACTCGTGGAAGGGCGTCTAGTGCGGACTGGAGGGGTGGATGGCGTCAGCGGGAGGGCTGGATGTTGGCGCGGTCTCACCTAGAACATCTGGGTGGGAACCTCGAAGCCTGGATCTGCCATGATGTCAAACCGGTGGTTTGCATGGTTCAGTGGATAGCTGGGCTCTTATAGGCATAGAAGCAAGACCACAGAGAAGCTGAAGTATTAAAGGAGAAGTCTCCAGAGGTTACAGACGTTAAAGGCGGTATCTGCTTTTGTTGAATTCTTCGGCTCCATTGAGCTACGGTATTGTAAGCATTTAAGATGAAAGCAGTCCTTTTTTTCGTTGACCCGCACGACTTGCCGTTAGACAACGAATAAGGAGGTGGATGGCCTTCTGTACATCAAGACAAGGAGCCTATCGTGAGCAATTACTGGTGGGAGAGTCGCTGCCATGGGTCTCCCCATCTGGTGGAAACAACGTATGTCGTGAGGAAATTGCAAGGAGGGTTTTAAGCGAAGCACTAGCCTACAGTAGACTGCCTATTTGACAATCACGATCTAAATCCATTGAGAATCACGTCCTCCTGCAACCCCATATCTCCTCTTAAATCGACCAGGTGCAACCTCTTGCCTCAAACACTTCGCGTTTCTGTTCAGCAGTCTCGCTCTCGAGATTATCCACGCAACCCCAAATTTCCTGTCATTCTACTCTAAACCCCAAAGCCCGGTCCATCAATGGGCCCCCACGCAAACTGCTCATCCAAATGTCCGGCGCGCCAGGTTCAGGGAAAAGCACCCTTGCGAACCTGCTAGCACACTCTCTCAACTGCGTGGTCATCGACCACGGTCTAATCCGCTCCTTCTTCCTCTCCACCTCCATCCCTTTCTCACAGGCCGCACAACTCTCATACAGCTTCCAATGGGTGCTCGCCTCCGATATACTTAAACAAGGACGCAGCGTTATTGTTGATAGTACTTGTAATTACGATGAGACGGTCGACCAGGGGATGGCGCTCGCGAAGCAGTGTGGGGTCGAGTATAAGTATGTGGAGTGTAGAGTTGAGGATGTTGAGCTGCTGGATCAGAGGTCGAGGGGTAGGCTTCCGATGAGGAGTCAGCGATCTGGCGTGTGCCTCCCGCCGCCTGATTTGGAGGGTGGAGGAAGCAACGAAGACTGTCACAAGCTCTTTCAGAGGTGGATTGAACACCCCTGTCGTCCGGAGTGCGATGCTATTATTGTGAATTCAACGGCCGGCCCCGAGAAGTTTCTTCACTTTGTACTCAAGCAAATTCTGCCTTCAGCTGGTGGCCAATCAGCCGAGTGTGTAGCTTCGAACTTTGTCGATAGCTGAAGCAGTATGAAGCTCATCTCGGACAAATTTCGTAGACGTATCTTGTTGGGACGCGAGTGGAGCAGGGGCGAACATGGTATTGATGAATTATGTACACTTGGAATGAGAGTAGTTTTTCGGCCAGCCTAAACCTAGTCCTCGGGCGCAACGGCGAGATGGAAACTCGTAAAATGTGCTCGCACGACGGCAATGTACGTCAACTTCTTTAAGTCCAGAGGTGAGTAAGGAAGCAGGCTTATTTGCGAAGCCCCTGAGTCCAGGAGCTGCGCTATTTTAATTGTTTGCCTGTACTCCCCCAGCCAGTTGTTGGCAGAGATGGCATTTGCTGGCATGGGCTACTTTCATTCTTATCATTATCGATGATGTTTAGAGTATGATCCAGTGATGGAATATTCGAAGACTGCACCCTGCAGCCGAGAGGCCTCTCATCGTGTTTCTGCCTTGTGGTGAAACACCTGCATGACGAACCCTGCAGCAAGAAAGCGCCTCAAAAGACGAGGCTGTGAGGCCTCTCACTGCATCAAAGGAACACGCAATTGGTCGATTCCTCTGCTGAGGCCGCTCACGCTAGTTTCGTGTTGGCATTTCGCGATTGGTATAAAGCACCCCATTTCGAATTTTCAATCTTCTCTTCTTTCAGCAGTCAACACCTACTCTCGATTACAACAGTCAAGGATTGTTTCCTGAGCCAACGCTCAAGGGGCTTTTCATTACGCACCTTCAAACGCGGGCCGGCTGGGCCATCCAAACCAGACCGGCAGGACTCTTGTCACGACCATTAATCGTCGCTCAAGCCTCACGGTGATCTTTCACCTCCCTCTTCTCGACAAGCGCGCGGAGCGATCCCTCCGCGCAGCAACCCATTTCAGGTCACCATGACTGGCAACTAAGAAACAATTGCGATTCCCAAGATTTCCCTTTCCCTCCCTCAAGTCAATTCGATTACGAGTTCTCTCTATTTCTCCATTCTCGGGGCAGCACGGAGCCCGAGAATCAGACTCGTCTGGATCCCTACCATGATATCGTCACTTTTGATGCCACACTCTCCCAACTTTATGTCCCAGAATCCACTCTTCCTCCTCGAAATGTCCGCTGTGCCAGCCGAGAGCCACCACTAGTCAATGACAACCCGCTTCAAGAACAGTACAGCCCTTCGGTTTCAAGAGCCGATTCAACCGACACTACGTCGTCTTCCCATTCCTCGACTGGGCAGAGTACTTCTGCTTCAAGTGCTCCAACGGAGTTGTCTTCTCCAGGCTCTTTAATCGGACCTCCAAGCTCCCCCGCCAACCACAACGACCCCGACTCTCAGGCCCCACGACGGCCCCAGTTCTGGTGTACTCAGTGTCCAAACCGTTCTCCATTTCGGCTTCAGTCTCAACTTACGTGAGTACACGAATATCCGCAATCTCTCATCAGCATGTCAGCTAACCCAATTTAGCCGCCATGCAAAGACTCACTCAAAACCATACGCGTGCCGCGTGCAGCCAAACTGCGGTTTCCGCTTCGCGGAGCAACGAGATCGACAACGACACGAAGCCGGGCATGGACTACAAGCACAGGGCATGGTACAATATTTCTGTCCCCACGGCTGCGAGCGGAGTCCCACGGGAAACGAAGGCGGATTTGGAGTCAGGGAAGACAACGCAAAGCGGCATATTCGAAGCAGACACGGTGGATCGGCAACGGCACCTATACGAATCATTACTTAACACGACTTGAAATCAATTTTAAGGGAAAATTATCTTAGGGAATCGCAATTTTCGGTCGCGATGTCGAAGGAGAAGTTGTTCTTGGACTTCGAAGTTGAATGAGTGTAGTCGGGGACAGTTCTATGGTGGACCTAATATTGTTACTCGGCCAGGTCGCATCAGATTGTTTCTTTTGACCCATGCTCACGAGGCCAAGAAGCCTGAGATTATTTCGACTTGGTTACGCAGCAGCAAGGCACGTCACATTTACGTTTTATACCCACTTTGGCTGTAATGCCGAACATGGGGCATGAACATTTTTCTTTTGTTAGAATTCATAGGAGGGACAGGGATCGACGCGTCCCTCGAGGGACAAGGATCGACACGGAGGAACAGGAACATTCAGGAGGAACACGGAGGAACTACGGCTGCTGCTAACTAGATATCGCGATATTCTGTTCGCCAGAAGACGAATTTCCTTTGTAATGCTATGACGTTTCTATGAAAAGGCTTCTCTGAAGTCGAAGGCCATACAAAAAAAAAAAACCGGTGGCGCGAGGGGAAACCCAACCGTCGACAAGCTGCGAGTTGCCTCTAGAGGCCGGAGGAAGTACTCGCAAACCTTCGAGACATGGCCAAGGTTCTTGATGGCCTGTCAGGATCAGAAACGCAATCGGAGTTGGGCATAGAGGGGGTGGTGTTGGAAAAGATGGGTATGGATCAAGATGAACGTCGTTGTTGCTTTAGAAAAATTGGATCGAGAGTTCTGAGATAAACGTATGACCATTTTCTTCGTGCAGAAGCAAGAAGACTATTTTCATACTCACCATTACGGTCATTCAGCTCGTGTTCCCTCCTCCCTTTCCAGCAAGATCAACCTCCAAACGCCCAACTCCCGGGAACACATCTGTAGTTGGGAAACAAAGTGTCTTGTATCGCACAAGATAAGGAGAGTATTTATATACATATGTGATATACTTAGAGTCCGTAGCATGTGACCAAATGTCACGTCTACAAACTACAGGTACACACCCGCAACCCGTCTCTGATCCAAGTACGAACAACATGCAGAAAGCCCCCGACCTCACCAGGAACTCATAAGCCATGGCTTCGAGGTGGCCTTTGGAGCATTGTCCCAACTTCCTTTTGCCTATACATGACGACGTATCGATGACTTGACAGAAACTCTCAGAAGTGAGTCCGATTTTCAAGTCTCGTTCTCTTGAAGATGATCTCTCATCTTTGGTGGACCTCTGAAGATGCTTTCAACTTAGAATTGCCTTTTTGTTTCTTCTGGAGAAATGGGATGAACGATCGTGTCCTTGAGAAGTTGTGGTGAGGCGTTGTACCAGACTGAGGTCCACTGACATATTGGAAGTGATAGGGAGAAGTCACCTCGGTCTCGTTCTTTTTGTCGATGCTTGGGCTCGAGGATCTTCACTGCTGGAGTTTTGTCGCTTGAGTGCGTTATATGTGAAGATTTCTGACATGTTGGTCGGGTTCGTCGTTACTTGCTGGGTAGAAGATGTGCTGGGGCTTGAGGCTATTGCCATAGTATCGATGTCCATGGCTGTTGAGTCGTGGCTTCTACTGATGGCGTCGGCGTCTGAAAACACTCGAAGGGGCAAGTCGCCGTGCTCTTCGGTTTGGGAAAAGTTGGAAAGAGCGATTCTTGGGGGTTGTTCTCTGCTTGAAGCACTTTGGTAATTCCCTCTGAGAGAGAGTTGACAATTAGCGGTGTTTTGAATAGCCGCCGCAATGTCTTGATATCCACATGCCAGAGCAACGTCCTTTGGGGTTTGTCCTTGATTATTTCTGTGCGAAGTCTGACACCCACATCTGAGCAAAGCCTCAATAGCGGGCTCGTTGCCAAGATAGCATGCCATGTGTAGAAGTGTTTGATTATCCGCGAGTAAGACGTTGACATCTGCCCTCGCATCTAAGAGCATCTCCATACCTCGTATGTTCCGACTTCGAATTGTCAGAGCAAGTGGCGTGAGTTGGTTGTCGTTGTGAATGTCAAGTTTGGGACCCGCTTTGAGTAGGAAGTTCAGCTTCGTCAAGGAGTTTTCGTCGTGGTTGGCAGCAAGGATGTGAAGGATCGTGTTGCCGTTTTGGTACTGATATGAGAATTGAATTCCTCGCTCGATCAGATAGATAAAGTTTGAAAGTGACCCTTCAGGGTTTGCCGCGAAGTTAAGAGCTTGGAGTCCTCGAGATATGCTATCATCCTCCTTTGTGCTGGTGGAAAGGTTCAGAAGTTGGTCTTCACTGTCCTTAACAAATCCTTCGTCGTCATTGTCACCACCATCCTCTTCGGTGTTCTCCTCGAACACTCTGCCGGTGGTTGAGCCGTGATCCAATCCATATCTTTGCTCGACGAGAACAAATTGCACAAACTCTGAAGATTCCTGACCGACTGCAAATTCCAGCAGGTAATTATCAGGCACAGATTTGCCTTCACAGAGCTTCTCTGTCAAAAATCTCAAGACAGCTTCATTGTTCGATCTGACCGCGGTGAAGACAATCCTTTTGATAAGCTTGAGCGAGGTTTCAAAAGCCAATGTCTTGACTAACGCATCCCAGAATAGTTGGAAAATCTCAGAATCACATCCTTCGGCTGCCAGCTCAATCGGCGTGATGCCTTCCCTGCTAGGAAGAACCACACTTGCTCCATACAATATTAACACCCGAATGATTTCTTTTCCTGATTTCATTTCGCGGCCCTCACGAGCAACCCAAATTGCCCAATGAAGGTACGTTTCACGAGAATCACCTCCTCCGCACTGATGAGAAGCGTCTAGGTCATCGTTGAAACGGAAAAGAAACGACACGGTTGTATGGCTGAGAACGCAAACAGCTCCGCCGAGCGAGCTCTGCAGACTCGAGATTGCTTCTTCGATGGTAGGGGCACAACGTCGAACAGCTTTAGAAAGGACGTCCACCAACCTTCCTCGCGGGTCTCGTGACTCGTCCAGAATGATCTCATCCAAATCGGATCCTTTGCCACATGGAAACACCTCCGAAAATCTAATTTCAAAAAAATCTTGCAAATCTGCTATCGGCCAATCCGCAGCCACAACCTGTAGCATAAATGAGAAAAACGCAAACTCGGCACCCGGTAATAAACCCAGGGTCTCTCCTGTAGCTGTCTTAATCAAACGCGGAATAGAAACACCGCAACATGTAGTATCGCCCACTTCAGCCAGATATCCGTTGAAAGTATCTCTTTGCCACGCTTTCTCAAGAACTACGAAATCTTCCGCTGAGAGTCTGGCCCCGGAATCAAGAAGCATGGAAACTAAGAATGGATCATCAGCGTAGTCTTCAACTCCAAGGGCAAGAGTCAGCGCTTTGAGTTGACCTTCGGAATCTACCCCAATGTCGAGATCCAACCCGGTGTTAAGGAGTTGCCGGATGACTGACTGTCTTGCTGGTTGCATCCACAAAAGGTCGCGACAGATGGGTTCTCCCTCGTGCAACTCTGAAGGTTTGAATATCGAGGACCGGCAACACATAGCACAGTAAAGCGGGGTCCCAATGATGCTTTGTTGGGCAACATTCATTCCACGCTCTATAAAAATAGCGCACAATTTGTCAAGGGCGAAAACCGCGGCCCAGTGGAGAGCTGTTGGTGATGAAGACGTCTCGAAATACTCAAAGATTTCTTCCGCCACATATTCTATTGGCAGCCACTGAAGTGTCCAGAATTCGAATGCACTTTTCGTATCGAAAATTCTCATAACGTTGTTCTCAATGCTGTCCCAGTCACTCTTGTGAGCATGGTAGCTCCAGTACTCGCAAGCATATTTGAGAAAGGAATAGTTGTTGTTAAGTTCGTAAGTTTCTTCCATCCACATCCATCGGTCGAAATCATTGCTGTTTCTAGGAAGAGACAATCCGTCGAACTCTTGACAAAGGATAAAGTTGAGGCAAGCTTTTGCTAGTATCGTGTGGTCACCGCATAAGCGATATTGTTGAAAAGAAGGCCGTTGAGTGGGATTGATGGCCTCTAGAAACTCTTTCACGGTGAAATGAGCTAGCTCTAGTTTTCCCGATGTAGTATTTCTTCGTACGAGACTGCTACACCAGTGCAGAATGTCTTCCTCCGTTGTCATCGAATTCGAATCGAAGTGTATCTCCTCGTCACGGACTGCCAGTGCCTGAATTAATGCCACCATTCTCAAATCTTTCTCGGCATAAATGATCCAGTGCAGTGTCTTCTTGACCAGCTCTTGGTTCTCTCTGCTGCTTCGATTCACTCTTTCCAAGATCCGTTCATACGAGCTCGGCAAGTCAGGGGGTAACTTCTTCAATGCCTCTCGACGGTCTCGGTCATTGTTACATTCGCACAGATAGTCCATCTGGCATGCAACCCAGCGGAACCTACGCGAGAAGTCAGCAACCCAGTCCAATTATCCTCAAAAGCAAAAGGAGCCGGAACACATACATCCCATCAGCGCCGTTAACAAGTGTTGTCATTATGTGGTCAATCAAACTTGGGTCTTGTACTCGCAACTTCTTCTCCCTGGTCCTCCTTTCAATCTCGGAAGCAACGTAAAGCCTCAAGTCGGTACTCATCGCTGCAATAGAAACTTGGTTGAAGGGTTCTAATACATAACCAATATCAACTTCCGGTCGGCTCGCGAACAAGGTCTTGACCTGCCCGCCCCCCTTGTTTAGACTTCGGAGGAGTCTTGTCACATCGGCACGGTTGTTGGTAATCTCGTCTAGGCCGTCCACGACTATCATTGTCGTTTGAAAGTACTTTGATATTGTGCTGATCAGCTCGCAAAGCTCTTCGGGTGTGGGAGCCCGATCGGTATGGGAGTCCATAGTATGATCCTGGTAGAATTCGGTCAACTGAGTAAAGCAGCGTTCGTCCTGTAAGATAAGCTGCCTTGCTAACGCTCCTAATATAGTTGTAGGACCGTGTGTTTCGGGATCTTTGTAATCGCAGTAGAAAAACGCAAGCGCTGCTCATGCTATCAGAATAGGTCAGAATGTGGGGGAGGAGATCTGCCTACCATGAGAACTCTCAACATTTTTCTCGATCTCCTGTATTATTGAAGATCTACCAGTTATTAGCACCAGTCATAGACTTTAACGAAACGGTGATAGGGATTTCAAGATTGCTCACATGAGTATGGTTTTCCCAGCTCCAGCTACAGACAGATTTCAGCCAAGTCTCAAAGTGAATTCAAAGAACCTACGAATTCCATTGATCCAAAGTTTTGAGTTATCTGTTAATAACCAAGTTTGGAACTCGGCGCCATCGGTGAACCCTAGGTAATGGGGGAGTCAGCAATTGCTCAATATTGTTGTTTCGGGAGAGGACGTTGATTGAAGAAATCTCATGAAACAGTCTTAAATAGGAAAGGGCTTCCCCCTCAACACCTACAAACACCAGTGCCAGGCTGCCTGAGTTGAATGTTTGAATCTTGCCATTTTCGGGCATCGACTCTCCCCAATAGATCCAACATCTTTCGTCGTTCTTCACCTAGAGATCACTCGTTAATCGACATCCTGTCTGTTTGAAATTTTGAGACAAACTTATCACTACTTTTCGCCTCTCGGCTCGATCAGCTTCGAGACTCAATCTGATGCCTTCCATTCCGCCTCGGATATCATCTTGTCCCGCCAAGACTTGCAGCAAGGCGGTCCTGTCAAATATCAGCACGTCTATTGAGACTCCGCAGATTACAGATCTAAAGAACCCACCATTGCCTCGCGCTCATTGCCAAAGTCATCGTCGCTTTATGTCTTCCGATCTCAATCAGCAGCTCTTTCGTACGCTCCTTCTTCAGCGGCCATTTCAACCTGTCCCCTCTGGACATCGGCGTCGCAGGCATAGCCTCATCAAAATGATCCTGAATCTTCTTCAAAGTCTTATAACATGACTCAATATAGTGTATCTGAGTCGACGGATCGATATTTCCACCATCTTCCTCGAGTCGTTCGACGACATTGTTGAGGCTGTGAAGCACACCAGACAGGTTGTTGACCTCTTCCACGAGCTTCTCCGCGGAGTTCTCGGCGTCTTTCACATCCTTGATGAACTTGAACCCTTTTCGTACAATGGCGTCTGCGATTGTCACTAGGCCTTTCACACTATCAGCCACCCCGATGACTTCTGCCATTGCATGGGCGGCGATAGATGGTCATTACTGCTGAGTTGGGAACGCTTTCTTGAGGGTTTATTGCGATGCTGCAAGACCCCCCATGCAGAAGTCTGCCTTGTCCGCCTCGCCAGCTCATTAGCTGCGCAAGAGGTCTCAGGCGGTTCGCTAGGCGTTCCGCATACTTGGTACTGCCCCCTCAGGCGTAAATATCAGACCGCTTTTTCAACTGACCTTGCCTCCCAATGAAACAATACTTTTCCCCAAGGTAAAACGATGGTGTGTGTTGTGAGGTTGATTCTCACTCTGCACCTGTCTTCGATTGTCGCACTTGGAACAGAAAATGCCACAGCTTGAGCTGGCCTGTTACTCGTAAGCCATCGTAGTTATTCTGCCAGGACGTCTTTATCTTCAGAGCAGCTACGTCTGGACAATGGAGCCTGCATACCCAGAAACACTCTAAAATCAGGCCATTCTGCAAAGATCGCCGCTACAACATACCAATCGAGGGCCCCTGTTCTCACTGACCCAAGGGCATCCGAGCCCGGAGCTTCAACTGGCTCGCGTACGAAACACCCTGCAGAGCATGTGCTAAGCCTCAGAAATGGCCGAGATTTTGGAATCCCCACAACCACTCTCTCGGAATTCTGCAACGTCAATCAGCAGCTTCGTAGCTGTGCCTCGAGGAGACTGCGAGGCTCGACGTCGCTCACTGTTCCCGTGAAGGAGACTACGAGGAGGGAATAGCATGCGCGATGGAGGCTCCTGGACCCTTGACCCCGCCTGCTCCGGAGGTCGCGGAAGAGGACAAAGATGAGGATGACGAGCTTGACGACGAGCCGCCATTTGATGAGTGGGATCTACAGCACGAGGTGAGAGACTGCTCTGTCGTAGTTGAGTGGAATAGCTGACACTATTCGCCGTATGAAAGCATCGAGATGCAGACTCCGCTTACGGCGATGACGCCGGTAGCAGGATGAACTACGGCTCCATAAGTGAGAGCATATACAACTTCCGCGAGGAGAATGGCAGGACTTATCATGCGGTATGTTTTTTTCTCTCCATGCTCTCTTCTCATGCTGTATGCACAAGGCTGTTGCTAATAATGCTTCGCTGTAGTACCGCAACGGACGTAAGCCTCTATGAAGTCTGTGCTCGTGAATGTTCAAGCTGCTTATTTGCACTAGATTCTTACGTTCTCCCAAACGATTTGGTCCGTCAAAATCACCCTTCCACGTGACCCATTCAAGCAGCTAATGATATGAGCAGAGAGAACAATACAGGTAGCACTCTCTTTGTACACGAGAATGGTTCTAACGATCAACCCATAGAATGGACCTCACGTACCACTCCATTTTGCGGATGTTTGACGGGAAGCCCTTTTTTGCACCCATAGAGAATCCCCAGAGGATTGTTGATATGGGCACTGGGACAGGTATCTGGGTCGTGGACGTTGGTGATCAGTACCCCTCCGCACACGGTAAGCCTCCAAAGTCAGGCATAGCTACAAGACATCTAGGCTCATGCACATAACCGTAGTCTTGGGAATCGATATCAGTCCTATCCAGCCGAGTTGGTAAGTGGCTGAGTACCCCTAGCTTACTCCCCATACACGCATCTGACGTTAGCACAGGGTCCCTCCAAACGTGGAAGTATGGATCAATACTTCGATACCTGGCCCACTTGCTAATTCGTGACAACCAAGTTTCGGTACGATGATATCAATTTACCATGGGTGTACGAACAACCCATAGACCTTGTGCACAGCAGGATCTGCTCCGGACTCGCAATCCGCGACTGGCCAAAGTACCTTTCTGAGAGTTACCGCTGTCTGCGACCAGGCGGCTGGGTCGAGGCCCAAGAGTTCTACATGGAAGCTAAAAGCGACGACGACTCATTTCCCCCAGATAGCGCAATTATCCAGTGGCACGAGGTGTGCAACAAAGGATTCTCGCTTGCTGGTTGCAATATGCGCATCTCGGCCCAGGATCTCAAGAGTTTGATGAAAGAAGCCGGCTTTGTGAATGTTCAGATGCTGGAGATGAAGTGGCCGATGAGCCCATGGAATGAGGACGAGAAGCTGAGGGAGGCGGGCCTGTACATGATGGATAGTACATTGCGTGAGCTCCGCGGGATATCCTTGGAGGTCTTAACCAAAATTCAGGGATGGAAAATCGAGGATATGGACTTATTGCTCGCGAAGGTTAAGAAGGAATGGTTCCGAGAGGATATCCATGGATACTGGCCATTGTGAGTGTATTTCCCAGCCCCCATGAACATCGTGCTAACAATTTGACAGATTTGTCGTATACGGCCAGAAACCTTTAAATACCTGAGGGAAAGGGATGAGTGTGTTTTGAACTCAGCGGATAGAACGTCGAAGTACGAAATCATTTTTCGGACTTCTGTTTCCGAACTTGATATCAAGCTTGAACGATCCAAGTGAGCGGGCGATATTATAAGTGCGCGAGATAACGACTGAGCGGAATGATAACTCGAGCTTCTTGACATTTAGATAGAGAGGGCGAGGAAAATCTATCGAGTCTGTCGAGAGCGAGAGGTGGTGACAAAAAAGGGGGAGAAACCGGACTCGGGCGCACTTCACTTGAATCACCATACTTTTTCGAGAATGAGCTGTTAGAAATCTGACACTAAACTTTTCTTCGATGAAGACTTTGCGGGAATTAGATCAAGACTCTCTGAGCTTATCCTCGACATCGCAATATAGAACGAGCTGCATCCTAAGAAAATTTCTCACCCGGAACCGGCCTCCATCCAACTCCTTCTCTTCATGCGGCATTTTTAACTTTCTTTTTCCCTGACCCGGGCTCGCGCTCGTCCTTCCGAAAAAAGCAAAACCCCTCGGGACAGAAAAGCATTGAGCTCTACGCCCGGGCCTATATCTTGGCCTTGCACAGCACTGTGGCGTCCTGTGGCTTTCCTCAAGGACAATGGCGACAGCGGCTGGTACTACCGCAACCACTTGCAGCGATTGGCAGGGCGCCTCGCAATTACACACAGCTATGACGCAGCTTAAAGCCTGATTGGAACACGGCACGTTTTTCTTGTCCACGTTCTCGATGTTGACATGCACGGGATGGAAAAGACTTTGCTCCCCCCCCTGATTCTTGGCGATAAAAACCCCGCAGCTCCCAGGGAGCTTTTCCGTCTCCTTGGAATCACATGATAATATAAATATATCTCTAATCATCAATCCATCATGGCTTCAGCAGAAGAGACCACAGTCCCTGAAACACGACCAATCGACAGCACCAGGTTCAAAGAATTCCAGATCTCGAAGGCCGGGCTCTCGGGTTTGCAAATCTCGTCCAAAGACCCCGCCTCCCCCCATTCTCAATTCTACATCGACACCTCGCTCTTCCTGCCCTCGAAAAAGGACATCACGATCCACGCCGGCGCCTCCGCAAAAGGCAGAACCCTCGGCGACGTGGACCTGAAGAACTTCTCCGGACACTACACGATCGAACTAGGCGATCCGAATGTCGAGCCTGTTGTGCTTGAGGAGTTGGATCGAGTGAAGGGATGGAGCAGTAGACATCAGTTTGAGTTTGCGTTTGGCGGGAGGGAGAGGGATGTGTTTTTGTGGAGGCATAGAGGCCGAGATCTAGCCGAGAACAGAGATGATTTGGAGCTGCTTGTCGAGGATGAGGAGCGGGAGGAGGAGGATGAGGTGCTTGCTGTTTATGAGGCGAAGGGGGGTGAGCATGGGTGGAAGAGTAAGGGGAGGCTGTTGATCAAGGAGGGGGGTGGGGAGCAGTGGGAGTTGATGGTTATTTTGACGGCTATGGCGTTGATTGTTTCGAAGAGGAGGGAGCAATGAGCTGGTGTGTGGTGACAGGGCTTCTGGGCGATGGCTTGTGAACCACTTCCATGCTCTTTTTGCTTGATATTGACATTAATTATGGGGGTACCTTTCATAAAAGGCTTGTTGTGTTCTCAAAAGGACAAATCACTTGGCATTTCATCCTGGGCTGTCATCTCAAGGCACAAAGACAGAACAATACTTGATGAACTTCATTGGAAATTTATAATTTCAGACTCCAGAAATGCATAATTCAGATGCAACGCCATCAAAGCAAGTCCTCCCAAGCCCAAACACCAATCCATGCTCCGCCCAGCACAGCCCTAACTCCCTTCAAAATTCAAATGCCATCTACCCTCACCCCAATAAATCAATACAACTCACAAACCACACTCCCCACCGCTGTCACCGCACCAAAATCCAACTCATCATATACACCAAAAGCGCCCAGCGGGTACGTAGCCCCGGTATCACTGAACGCGTTGCAAACTACCTTCGTCAAATCAACCGTCGCATCGTTTGGTGTGATGGAGAGTTTGGTGGCTTGGCAAGGAGGAAAGCCGTTGTCGCCGATGCACACTTTGGTTTCGCCGATGACGACTTGAATAGCGTGGGAATCTTGGGTGGCTTCGGTGACGAAGACGTTAAGGTGTTGGGTGTCGCGGGCCACGGGGGTGAAGGCGGATGCCAGTGTGGCGACGGACATGAGGGCAGCGATGAGGGAGGAACGCATAGTGAAGTGCGAAGTTTGTTTGACTAAAAGTACCAAGGTGAATTGAAGGTGTTTGATAGAGAGAACTGATAGAATGAGATGCGTGTGTTGAGGAAGATGTGAGTGAATGCGGATGAGACTGAAAGCAAGTGGAATGAGCAGCAGAATATATACTTCTCACCGTATCCCTATTTAGACACTTCGCTGGTCAGTTGCCAGCGCAGTTTGTCGTACCATCACGCAAACCTCGGGCGTGACGAGGTTGATTGTTGACATAGCAAAATCGCAAGCAGTGCTGAGGGGGGCGCAGGTGATACTTTCATCAACCGAGAGCTCAGCGCTCACGATCTCGGGGGTGGCGGCCGACCGACTCGGAATTTCAGCTCCAACACCGGCGTCACGGAAGAGACTACCGAGAACAGAGTAAATACGAGGATAATTTAAGGCGAAGGCTGTGTGGTCACGGATGAAGTCGGATTCCCCGCGTAGGGCTGATGCATGACATTTCTCACCGGAATAATCGGCGTCAGCACGCGCCTCATCCGCAGCAAATGCCTCTGAGATCCGAGGCAACAGATTCTATAAATAATTATAGACTTCTGAAAATTTGTCTTGTGAACTGAACGGCGGCACTTAAAATAACATGCAGGAACGAGGCAATCGAAGAATGGAGTTGTGGTATTGCTCTGCTGCTTACAGTGATGCACGCCTATTCCACGCTGGGTATCTTCGCGAAACAATTCATGAATCTTGCCTCTCCATCCATAAAGTCTAACATGAGAGCCATGATGAAATATTCTTACAAGCAGCAGACAGGAGATTTTCATCGAGATGAAATGGATCCCGACGAGGTTTGCATGCGGCTGCATGTCAAGTCGACAGACAAGCTCGAAATATGAAGTCGAGACAGTGATTGGCTGCCTGGAGATGCCGCGACTATGAGAGGAAGTCGAAGGCACATTGACATTTTCATAGCAACATGCTCAAGAAAATGACCTCAAACATACGGTTCACTCAATAAAACAGAAAGGAGAGTGGAAAAGTGAGAGAAAAGTGAGAAGCATGTTCAACTCTACATTAAGTCTCAGAGGCGACTTAAAATCCAGTGGCGATGTGGTCGAGGCGTTGAATCTATCGGCTTGAATGTGCAGCCAAGGCCACATTATCAGCTAGAAGAACGTACTAATCTGAACTATCCAAAGGCTGATTAGATAAAGTCAAGATCCAAATGCGAGACACATACCCGTGGCATCTTCCCAAAGTGGCGTTTTCCCTCAAGACGATAGTCCTTGTCAAACTCCTGATCGAATTGTATGTAGTCGCTGGATGTATGATCAATGGGTGGTGCAGACGACAGCTGTCTGACGCGAACTTTTGGAATTGGATACTCTGGAAACTTCTGACTGAAAAGCTCCAGGCATTTCTGCGTCCACCACCGAATCTTCTCTCCACAAACAGCCAGTGGTGTGCCACGCTCGAGAAGACGGAGGCGTGGAGCAAATGGTACCCGGTCTCTGTCGATCATATCATCAACTCTCAATGTGAGAACGATTGTCAGGACTTTCAAAGGAGGGAGATGCCGAAACCACTCAATATCGTGACCAGCCTCGATAAGAAGGTGCCACTGTTCCCAAGCCATGGCTAGATTTTGGATGCCGTTGAATTGGGCAACGAGTTGACGCAAAATGGGAACATCGAAATTTCTGTCTTCACTCCAATAAAAGGGAACGGAATCAACTTCTTTTGTCAAGTTCAGGATGCGGAAATCGGACATGCCTCTGAAGTAGACGTGGTCGAATGTTTTGTTGATATAAGCAGCTCCCCGAAGAGGGACATAAGTCTTGACGGCGGCCAGGCCCCAGACAGTATATTCTTTGAGGGCGACCAATCTTGCGTCCCGACAGGCCGTCAACAATTCGGGATTAGAGAACTCCACGCCTGGGCATATTCGTAGTTGTTGATTTAGCACCGCGGAGATCGGCTTAAACTCAAGATCTTCTGGATCCGGAGCGACGAACAACACACGATGAGAGCTTGCTGGGATAATGACGGCTGCCCAGGACCATATGAGATTTCGAATCTCAGGAGGAAGCCTGGAGAAGCATGTGAAGGTGTTAGCTGGCTGGCTCGCCATCAATCTCGAAGTGTCTGTTGTGGTGGGTGAGTAATGAAGCTTCGAATATGTGAGCATGGACGCGATTACCTCTCTCTGATCTCGTCCGAACTACTAGTTGCGTATTGTTGATTTCTTCTCCTTCAACTACAGTCGATGGTGTTGTATGTATGGCCAGTTCAGATTGACCTCCGATCTTTCGTCTTTGGGGGATTGTTTTCTTCCTTGAACCGGCTGTCTTCGAAACTGGAGCTGGTCTAAGTTGAGCAGGTGGACGTCTCGTGGTGGGGCGCTCGTCGTCCTGAGCTTCGTGCTCATGGTGTCTATTGGTAGACTCCATTAGGGGCTCTTGACTCGGGAAGGATGAGTTAGAGAAGAGATCGAATTTTTGAAGAAGAGTTGTGGACAAAAGAAGTCCGCATGCGAGCGAGGTTGTGTATGGCAGTCGGAGGGGGGGGTGAGTGAATTAGGGCCGGAGAAACTGATCTGCACCTGCCGGCCCTAGAATTTTAGGGGCTGGCTCGCTAGCAATACAGGAGAATGGCCACCTTTTGCTTCCTCTGCATTTGTTGCATAGACCACAAAAGTATCTATCTATCACCTTTGTGCTGCAAGAAATACAGAAGATCGTTGCTCAAGAGCCAAGTGTCTTTTCCTCGATAATTTAGATTCACGCGACGAAGCATTCCTTGTGAATACCAGAGCAACTTCACGTGACCCCTTCCCCACATCACTCGCTGTCTGATTTCCCGAAGTCTTCATCCGCATTTCATCGTCCACACGTCTCCCCACACGTCCACCTGTACAGCGTCAGACCACATGTATTCTATTCTACAGTAGAGAAATACAGCCACTATATCCTCGTCCCTTCCCTTCCATTTCCTCTGTGACTCAATTGATCTAACAGCACAACAATCATGGCAGCTCCAGTCAACTCTGGCTACGTCCAAACGAGCGACCCCTCGAAACCAAGCTCCGACGCAGCAGTCCCCTTCCGCGATCTCATACCTTCTTCTTCCCATCCTCGAATTGCCGGAATTGTAGATCACACTGCCCACAGTTGGTGCGAATCGCGCAGACAGATCGAGGCCCCAGCGTGGCTGATCAATCGACTCGACGCGAAGAATTTGGAGAAACCATACAAAGGGTTCACGTCAGACGGGAAGGTAAGAGAGGGATTGCATAACTATGTAGAGGATGAGGGTGCGCCAACGGAGGAGGTGATGGCCAGGACGGCAGATCTATTCAAGATTCTCAGCGACGAGCAGAAGGACCAGGTGCAATGTGGGGAGGTGACGGACGATGATTTCAGACTGTGGTCAAATCCTGAGCTCTACGTGAATCCAGGTACGTCAAAAATTGAATTGGGGTAGAGTTCGAGCTGACTTCATTCTGCAGGCGGGCTGCGACTCGATGAATGTTCTTCCGAAGTACAGACAGCAATCCACGCGATCCTCAAAGCTTCAAGCTCTCCCGAAGGCTACGAAAAGATCCTTGGCTGCTGCCTCACGAACGACTTCCTGGGACATCTTGTAAATGGCAAAAGGGTGCTGAACGAACACTCCTACAATTTCCGCCTCTTTGGCGTTCCCTCTACCTCTGCACCATGGGCCTACACATTCTTCGGACATCATCTTTGTCTGGCAGTGGTCTTCCTCGGGAAGAGAATGGTGTTTGGGCCTACATTCATGGGCGCAGAGCCAGATCGGATTGACGAGGGCCCATACGCAGGATTGAGACTGTTCCGGGCAGAGGAGATGGAGAGCTTGAAACTGATGCAAACTCTACCGAAGGAGCTGCAAGACAAGGCGACACTTAGTAAAGGAATGGATGGGAATAGTTTGGCTGCAGATAGGTGGAATCCGTTTGATGAGAGACATCTCGGAGGAGCGAGGCAGGATAACAGAATTGTGCCATATGGTAAGGTATCCTCCTTTAAGGAAGAGTTAAGCTAATAGTCATCACAGAGGGCTGCTTAGTCTCTGAATTCCCACCAGGCAAGCAAGAAATGATCATCAATCTATTCAAAGCCTTCAACGAATATTATCCAGCGCCGGTGTTGGAACATCGGCTCGCTCTTTTCAAGGAGCATTTGAACGAGACATATTTTGCGTGGATTGGTGAATCTGGAGATGAAGATCCGTATTACTACAGAATACATAGTCCAGTGGCGTTTATGGAGCTAGATTTCCACTGTGGGAGTAAGTTGCAAATATCAAGATCCGGTGTCAGCTGCTAACATTTTGACAGTTTTCTTGACAAATACAACTCCAGCGAGGTGTCACATCCACACAGTAAATAGATTGCCTAACAGAGGAGACTACGGAAAAGCTTTGCTAGAACAGAACGGGCTTAAGTCTTAAATTCCGGGTATATATCAAATGAAAATCAGGTATGGGTATCAAATTACGTGCGCCTCTCCGGAGTTCCGCCCAAGACTTTCTCCTCAGTATCATGAACAGAGCGCTCTTTTTCCAAGTATCGCTCGAGCCTGCTCGTTATAATCCCTGTTTACTTTCCGCTTCTCATTCTTTCTTGAGTTTCGAAGTTTCGAAGTTTCAATCCGTCCCCACTCCCCACAAACTCCTCCATGTCCCCACTCAGCGCTATCCCCACTTCAAGTCACGCCATCATCACGTGTCTTTCATAACTCGATCTCCTCTCTAACCCCTACCACCATCATCTCCTCCTCCGTCCCCTCCGCCAGCTCCCACACCATCCCCGCCATAATCTCCTCCCTCATGCCCGCTTCCATAATCCCCTCCACTTCCATAATAGCCTCCCCCTCCAACATCCCCCCCATATCCAACCCCATGCATTCCCCCATAAGACCCTCCATAACTATGGCTCGGAAAATCCCCCCAATACCCGTCTCTCCTTGCAATCGTTCCCTCCATCTGTTCCCTCTCCTTCCCCTTCCCCTTCCCCTTCCCTTTCCCCTGGAGTCTATCACCCGCAAGCACCTCCTCCAACTCTTCCCTCCTCTCCTGTCGAAAATTCCTCACTACGGAGCTATCTCGCCCCTCCTCATCCCTTCTCTCGCCGGTAACAGCAACACCGATTTCAGATTCCTGCCCATATATATGAGGAGAGGGAGAAGGCGAGGGGTGAGATGTTCTCAGCTCACTACTCTCGATCAACAAACCGCTATACTGCGGCCCCGGCAGATTCTCTAGGCCCAGTCTCGGGTCATATTCCCTCGCCTCGCCTCCTCCTCCATCATTAAAAGATGCACTGTAGTAAATATTGCCAGCCTCCACCCTTTCTCTCCTCTTCTCCAATATGGTCTTGATGATACTCTTTCTTCTCGCAGGCTTCCTCCCCGCTGCCCCATCCCCAGCTCGGCTTTCTGCCTGTGTCTTTTGTGGTTCGGGGGGAGGCGGCGCAGGAGCGTGAGAGTTCCGCTTCTTAAGGGACGTTGGGTGGGCGGATTTTGTACTTGGGCGAGGAGACTTGCTAGGAGGAGGGGGCTCGTTATTGCTTCCTGGTGTGATCGTGATTTGTGGGGGAGGTGGAGGGGGAATATTTGCGTTTCCTGGTGAGACTCTTAGTTCAGGAGGAGGTGGATAAGGAAGCTCAGGGTGAGGAGCGTCGGCATGTTCGGTCGCTGGAGTGAAGGTTGTAGGTGGTGAGGGTTTAGACTTTTTAGGGGGCTGTGTAGAAGGAGGAGCCGCTTGAGCGTTGTGGGATCTGTTGTACAATAAGTTTGGGTCTAGGAGAATAAGGGAGGGAGGAAGGGAGGGAAGGGCGGAGCAGAGGAGTGGAGGGACGAAAAGGTGGTGCGTGCCTTTTTCTGAGCACATTCCCCTTCTTGGGGGGGTTGAAGAGTGTCGCGAACAGCATGTCGATTGCAAAGCTGTTATGCGATATCAAAGGCTAGCACAAATTACTCTTTCTCTGGTTGTAGTTGGGAGAATTCATGATGTTACAGTGTCATGAGGTTCATGACATGGAAGGATGAGGCTGTGTCGTTCCACTAGGTACACAAGCTAACGAAGGTGACTTCTTATTCGCTATTCGTTAAAACAGCGCTGCTGACGTGGAGCAAACGCCGAGACGTGTTTTGGAATCGGGTTGGCGGGTTGTTTGGGCTTGATTGCGAATCATCGTTGGCTGTTCCAGGTTTTTTGGAGGCGGGGTAGGGGAAGTGGTGTGACAGGGGGGGTCGTCACGTGGTTGGAGGGGTAGTGGAGCGAGAGACGTCAATGAGACTTATGTCAAAAACAGATTTCTTTCATAGAACGAGGTATCTAGGACTAATGAAAACTTAACGAGGACTTAGTGGGTTTAGGCAAGTTTGGTGTGTGAAGTACGGTGGAGAACGAGCGGAGAGGTGGTCCAGATCTGAGGCACTACAGGCCTCAATGCCTCATCGAGGCAGCACGAGCTTCCAAGATCGAGCAAGCACCTCTCTGTGGGAACTGTCGAGAGATTAGAGTTGATCCTCACAATACAATAAAACAAGAACGCGATGGTTAACAGCATTTTATGCACTACAGACTCGAGGATCAACTTCCACACTTGTCCAACATCAAGTCATCTACTAAAGGTGGATGCAATTTGTGCGGATTCCTCGCGCAGGTAACCCGAAAATGTATCCTAGAGAATACCACAAATATAGGTGGATTCGATTGTGAACTTTTTGGCCTGGCCCCGCCAGTGACCCATGTTGAGTTAGCATTAAACAAAATGCATACTGGGACAAAATATAATGACGATGATCGGCTTCCATGATTTGTGACGGGCCGAATTAGAGTTGGGAGTATTACTGAAACACTCAGAATCAATATCCAGGGCGAGGAGGGTTGGTGTTCCGAATCTTGTCAATAATGTTGATAACTAATACAACATGCGTAGACTTTCGTTGCGGTTTCAATATTCAGTCTCTTTGTCTGAGAGAACCCTAAGTTGTGTAAGAGACAAAATTGAGCTTTACGTTTGAAGTTACCAAATGAGACACGATCAATGCTCTCAACTAAGAGCTTCAAAGGGCCCTCTCCGGTTACTGGCAGTTGGTGACGGTAATTTCGTCCAAATTATTGAGACTGATCGTCGATTTCTTCAGTACCTTGCTCTCAGGTACTGCTGGGGTTCGTCCGATGCAATCGCAACTGCACGTACCCTAGCACCAAACCCAGGCTTCGGCGTTTTGTGTTATCTTTATCGCCGCAGACTCTCCAGGATGGCATAATCGTAGCTCGACACCTTTCACCCCTTCCATTTGGATCGAAACGCACTGCATTATCATAGATTCAAAAGAGGAGTGGGATAGAGAGGCGGAGATATGTTGAACACGCATATGTACCATTGTAGCGGCTTCCGCAACATCAGCCAGTGCAATTTGCCTCTTCAAGCGGCCCTCGTGTCATCATTTAGCTCTGACGAACGCTGGGATTGCCCGGAATGGTGAGCCCGGAAGGGCCCTGAACTTCTCACACCCGGAATACCGCAATAGCTGCTAGATATCAATGGTTCCGTTTGGAACAGCCGCGGCTGGAGACTTCAGGAAAGGCTGCTACCCGCACGACTCATGTTTTTTCACCTGACATAGGACTTGTTTTGAGTGCCGTGGGCCTCATCGGATACACGGGCGAAGAATGGATAGCAATGGCTTTATCCACTCGGGTTCTGACAACTGCGACCGCACGCAGGTCCAGAAGATGAACCCATTACTGTTGAAGGCTTGGTCGATCCCCTTGGCGCAAGTCGTCAATGGTATCAAATCGTCTACGAGTATACGAAACGACGGCTCACGAATGCTGGTGACCGAACTTGCATCCTCCGCATCACACTTCATTACCAGCTGCCTTTCTACAAGAACCGGTACCAGCGCGGTTAAGTAGTCGGCGTGATTGTAGATCTACAGCAACTACTGCCAGACCGTCATGAACGGCAATGCGGTGAGAACCGCCTCCCCTCCTAACGACGGAACCTAGATGACGAAGACATCCCTCACGGTTGTCACGGCCATCTCATCCCCTATCTCAACAGGCACAGAAAAGGGAAACGGTTCAGGTTCTAGGTTAAGCACTTCAGAAAAAACTGCACCTGGATGTGGATTGGGCGTTGGATCGCCGGCTAAGATTATCACAATTTTCAAATGTTTGAGGGCTTTTAGAACACCAACATAAAGCCAATGGAAAACAAATGTTCGATACTCCCTCACCAAGCAGATTTGAGATGGGAAAGTCAAGGCAGTGAGTTCGGATTGTGTCTTGATTGCTTTATCATAAAGTGTACGAGCTCTTCTGAATTCCCTCAACGAATGTTGCTTTCTCCTCGTGCCTCCTACGCAATTTCTACATCATCAACAAACAGTACACGGGACGCCGGTAATCGCCTCAGCAATAGCATAATACGCCGGCTTCCGTTGCAATGTCTCATTATAGATATCCGCACCACCCTGTCCCGCAAACGCAGACGGAACCCACGAATACTTATCATCGAAATCCCAAACCGTGATACCCCTACACCGGCGTCCAACCTGCATACAACTCGCAACAGAATCATAATAATTCTGCGCCTGCGTAGCCTCGCCCGCAGCTGTGTAGTATGGCGCCGCCACAAACCTCACATCCAATTCTGTGATTGCGACGTCGACACCAAGATCCAGGAATCCTTTCTTAGCAGCTACCTGGGCTGCAACGGATGGAGTGCTGCCGACCTTGAAGTGCGATTCTAGACCTACGCCGTCGATTTGGATCTTCCGGGCCTGCAGTTCTTTGACCAGGTTGTAGGCGGCTGTTGTCTTGGTGCCAGGGTTCTCGATCCCGTAGTCGTTGTAGTAGAGCTTGATGTCTTTGCCCGTCTTCTTTACGGCTTCTTGGGCGAATTGGAAAGCGAGGAAGATATACTCGGGCCCGATGGTGTCGTACCACTGAAAAGAGGTGGAAGTTAGTTGAAGGTCAAGAAGGAGTGAAGTGAGGCTGTACTTACAATGCTGGAGGAGAAGGTTCCGTCACTGTTCAAGGCTTCGTTTACCACGTCCCATGAGTAGCAGCGGTTACCCCAGTGAGTGACCAAATTGTAAATATGGTTCTTCATGACGGCTGTCAGAGTTGCGGCAGTCCAGGTACCGGAAGTTACCCAATCGGATATTTGACTGGTCCAGACGAGGTTGTGACATCGGACCCGCATTCCGTTCTTTTCAGCGAGACTGAGGACATAATCTCCTCCTGTGTAGTTGAACGCATTTTGCTGGGGCTCGGTATACATGAACTGAAAACTATTAGAACCTCATCAATTTTCCCCTTGAGTACAACACTCACCTTCATCATGTTGGCAGGAGTGATCTCTCCAAAATTCTTGGGGTTGGTCAAGATTCTCAAGTAATCTTTATCCGTCTGTTCAGCAGTCCCCGGAATATCTGCAGCTGTGCCAAACCAAAGTTTCCCATTGTCTTGTGCAAGATCATTCAGATATCTTGGGCCAGTTGGGCGATGTGGTGCTGATATCGCAGTTTGCAGGGAGGCGAGAGCCACCAAAATGGTGGCAAGAGAAGAACGCATTTTCCCAACGCCAATTGAAGACTTTTATTGAAGCAGAAACGATTGCGGGAAGAATTCAGAAGCTTTTCTGCCATGTTGAACATACTTATAGAGAAAGCCCACAGAGCTTGATATTTGCTGGAAGCTAGTTATTCCTGCCCGCACATCCGAGGAAAACCCAGTAGCACGGTTCCTCCCCGACTGAAAGGCGGAGAGGCGCAAGGTATTCAGAGGGGAAGCGAGGGGTCAATTTTCAGGCTGATTGTTATTTTAATCAGGCTGATTTATAGGTCAGTAGAAAACTAGTCGTGGTGTCATGGAGAGCGCAAATCCCCGCACATATGGAGAGCGGTAGGCGGAGCGTATTCCCCAAAGGGCCTAAGTATTTGTGTTTACCCCTCACTAAGGCTAGCGAGGATACGCGAGCTTGGCCGATTACCCCCCTCCCCCCTATTCCGAAGCTCAGCAGGATACTTCAGTAACTATGACAGAAGCACGAGATCATAATTGGGTTTAAACTGTAGCTTGGGTGGCGTAATGAAAGTTCTCCATATAATTATTGGATAAATTCAAGTGGCTATTATAAATTGAAGCGGTGATCCAGTGGTGGTTTACCAAAGCTGAGTTATACCCCTGCAACTTAAATCCTAACTGGGCCCCGTCCCACTGCCCTGAAAACGGCAGTCGAAGTAGACACAAAAGCAATCAATGGCTAGCACTTGGATAAATGTGAGGGCGGCTTGAATATAGCAATGGTAACTTCGTTGTTACCCAAGTGATTCACGGATGAGATCATATTTGCAAACTAATTGATTTCTAAAGGCAAAAGGTACCTTCGTTGGGACTCCCACCAGTGGCATCCAGTTCCATATTTCTCACTGGTACGTAATACGCCTTCCCCGATAGTGTGCTCACGTGTTTGGACTATCGAGATCCTCTCAGCAACCTCTCGCTTGTCCGGAGTTTGATACGTACCTTAGTTAACGTCCAATCCGGCCGACAGAATACATCCCCTCTCCCCCCACAAGTCTCACACACAACCTTTTGTGAGACTAACATATCATCCTCCTGCAAATCAATCCACCAAGTCCAACGACCACACATATGCCTAAGAAGGATATATTATTAGTTCTAGGCTAGTTAGCGGGTATCCTCTACATTGGCGTGGGTGTCTCCCTAAGCCCTTACCATATCGCGCAGGCAGCACATAATTACAATGAGGACGGGGATTAACACAGCAGAAACGACGCCCCCAATCTCCATGTTGCTCAGGCCCCTTGCGGAGATGTGTGAGAGGCGAGAGATGACTTCGTCGTTTATGGTAGGCATGTTGAGTATGCACTGTACTTGCTAGGCGTGAGTTGGTTTGAATTGCCTTCTTGTCTCCGTTCTAACTTGGTTAGAATAACGTGAGAAGAGCCGAGAGCTGCTGAGATAGTGTGCGTTGAGTTTGCCTAATCACTTTGCTTGAGAGGTGGTGGAGACGACTTGGTTGATTGAGATTGGAGAAAAAAGAGTAAGAGCCTGACATAAATGGAAGGTTTTATATGCAGCAGTCTGAGGAGAAAAAAAAAATCAACGATTTGTTGTTGAATAACTTCTTTCCCAAATTCCAAAGCATTCACGCTGCTTAGGAGGGGAAGAGGGGTTTGCAATTGGGTGAAGAGGTGAGTCATGAATCATTTCTCACTGTGCAAAGGAAAACTATCTTGTACTGTTACGGAAAGGTGTCACAGGTTCATTGAATTAAATGACTGCCCAGTGCATATCCATTAAAATAATGTAAAGTTCCCCCAGAGTTTCCTTGGCCATATTCGCCGGCGTATTTTCTCGAAATAAAAAGCCAGAGGCTAGCTACAATTCCAAAATCCACTTGTGATCTCTAAGAGACAACTTCTGGCGACTTAAAAGAGAGTCAGCTTTAGCTTTTAAGCATGCTTGAATGCGATTTAGATAAGGCGTGTTTAATTTACCTCTTATCTTTTACAGCAGGAGAACCATATCATGAAAGCTGGGGAGCAGAAGCCCACGAGAAATCCCAGAGCGATAGCTCAACCAGGAAGGCTCTGGTCTCGGACAGAGAGAGACGAGCGAAGACGCCAATGTGAGACATGAGTTTGTAGTATAGAGGCCCCATATTGCCTCCTATTCGGAAGTGACCTGATGTAAAGGATTAACTTATTATTACTTTGCTGTAATGGTGGATTTAGAGTGTGTGGTCTCTCTTGTATCCTGAGTTGACTTTAACCCATTTTTCCAGGAGTTTGGTAATTTGGTGTCTCAGTCCCCCACTTCCGTAACGTTCTGGCGAATTGCCCCTGAAATAAGCAACAGATCGCGCCTAGAGTGCAAAAGGGGACATGCGAGGTGATGGTTGTAAAATCTAGATTCGTTTTTGAATTGATCGCGCATTTCCAACTTCTAGAGTTCCTGTGATTGTTATAAAAGTATCGTCGTCCGCCTGCTCGAAAGCCTCAGAGGATTTCAGTGGTAGGGGCTGTGAATCAGTACACAGCCACCACCAATTTCAAGCGAGCCACCACTCTCCGACAATTATTGTCACTTCACCATCACAACCACCGCAACAATCTTTACATTAGAATATTCTTTCCTACCACGAACGTCTTCAACGAAATATCCTCTATCTAACGACTGGCGCAAAATGACACTCCGCGATGGCCACGGCCGTACCCCCCATGACACTTGGGAACAAATCGAATCTACCGCTGTTATGCTTTGCTGTCTGCCTTGCCTTGCTGTTGTCGTCTGCGTCAAATCCGTGGGTGGGATTGTGAAGAATGTGCGGCAGCGTCGGAGGCTGAAGGAGCAATGGAGGAGAGAAGGGATGGAGAAGAACAGAACGGTCGAATTGGTTGCCGCCATGTCCTTTGAAAAAGAGACTCAGAGTTCATCCACAGAAGACGAATCCTCGGAAATAAAGGCCAAAGACCTGGAATGAAATCACAACTTCGCTTTCCAACTTTTACCAAATAGGCGAAAACCCGACGGACAATGTTGATCTCCAACCAAGACTTCTTGGTGCCGACGAGTCAGCGGTCGTGTTTCTGTTCTGCTATTATTGCCATGTGCCTCGGATACTGGCAACTGCATCGACAAGCCATCAAGGGCATCATTAATCTCCTCATTATTCCCAAACTCTTCCGACCATCCGGACAGACATAACTCGAGGTTGAGCGAGAGTTCTTTGTTCACGTTGGAATTCTCCATCCATACTCTTCTTTGAGGCTCGGATACACTTTCCTAGTCTTATGTCCAGGGCGGGTCCTATCTTGGCTCTAATAAGGATCCCACTGGAACCGTTTTTGTATCTATATTCACTCATATGCACATAATACTTGTAAAGTTAAGCGGCTTGGCCTCATTTTTCTATAACGTCTCTGATATATTTATGAGGCGATTTCATATACGAGGTTAAGAGGATTACGTGACTTCTTATAGAAGCTCAGCATAAATAGTAGTCCCAATCCCTCCCCGCCCCCGCCCCCGCCACCGCCACCGCGGCCTCAGCGAACTGGAACATTCGTATTCAAGGACCTGAAATGAATGAAATCGAACGGCCCAGGCGGTAGATGCTTGAACAAGAGACGAAAAGGCTCTACCAAGAAAGACCTAAACAAGTGAGACAAGAGACGCTCGAACAAATAAGGCTTGAATAGGGGAGGCTTGAACAAGAGATACTAGAACAGGGGAAATTAGAGCTGCGGAGAATAGAGGAGAGATTAGAGCGAGAAGACGCGCAAGAAAGATTAGTACAAGCTTTGCAAGCGCAAGAAAACTTACGACAACAAAATCGACGTTAGCAGGGAGATGAGAAAGTAAGAGCAAGAGAGAAAAGAGGAGGAGGAGAGGCAGCGGCAAAAGATTCGGGAACGAGGGAGGCGGGAACTCGGCATTAATGAAGAACTAGAGACCCCTGTATCTCAACTATTATCTGAATCAACCTCGCAAATAGAGGCTGGCATTGAGTGAGGTTGTCCGGCAGTATTAGGTAGAGCATACGAAGGCCGCGGGCGTTGAAAATCGCCCATCTGCCAAAGTGGCAGGAACACCAAAACCGTATGAAGCGTGTGGCCCCGTGCAGTTGATTCGATCAGAGCAGGATGCCTACCTTTAAATTCGAACGATACCTTTTCCCAAATATGCACACTCACGTGGCTTGCAGTTGAGGCTTTTAAATAAGGACGAACCGCGGTATTGACTGGAAATTTCTATTATGCAAGCTGTTGGCTCAATCAAGGCTGAGCGATAGGTCCTTTGGCATGTTGTTCTGTCTGGTGGCTTAAGGCTGAGTTGTCGCTGATTTTTTCTTTTTGTTTGTTTGCCGTGTATGTCTTCATACAAATTCCACTGCGGCTCATTTTTTTGTTAGCAGACCTCTTCGTCAAACACAAAGGCCCGTTCGAAATAAGGTTTTGTAAACGTGTTCTAAGAACACGGTGCAGTTTCACTACTCAATCTAATATCACTTGTGTTAGATACACTTATTCATTTGTCGTCATAGCCGAAGCCAACTGATGGCTTTAGATAGCCAATACCACCGAACCATGTCCGAAAAGACAACCACGAGCGAAATACAAAACGAACCCGTTACCGATGCGGAGGAGAAAAACGGCAATCAAGCTGGATTACCTGGCAGCAGTCTGTATCGACTCGAAGGCTCGATCAAATGGTACCTACTCGCAGTCATAGCCTACGCAATGAGTTCTATCAGTTTGGCAATATACATGTCAAGATGTCCTGTGGAAGCGCCAGCCATTAGGGTTCTGCCAACTGGGGACTTGAAAGTGGACCCCTTCTACGCATCCCTTGCCCTCTCGTGCCTAGTGACCCCTGCCGCTATTTTCATCAGATCATTTTCCAACGATTTAGCTCTGCTCCACCCGTTCGCTGTGGCCTCGAAAAAGCAAGTGAGATTGAGTGATCTTGATACACTCATGGATCTTGGACTTTTTTCCCTCATCTGTCTTTTCAAATACACCACAACATCTGCTCTCGCCCAAATACTCTTAACGATTGTTGGTGCGACTCTTGTTCCCATTGGTACCTTACTTGTGTACACCGGCACTTATGCCGCCTCCTTCTCAGACATCGCTGTCGTTGGAATGCCTATCAATAACCCTGACGCATGGTCCCTCACCGTTGCGTTGGGTGTAGGAGATCAAGCAACCACAATCCAAACAGCAGATACCTTCCTCATCGCAAACACGGAGGCGTTCACAGGACTTACCATCCGACAAGCTGGCCTTGTTGCCCCGAAAAGCCCTCGCCTTGGCCCGCAGCCCACGACAAATCTGACCTACGTCGAGGGTGCATGGTACGAAGGAATCGTGACCTACTCCTGGACATCTGGCTGTAACTACACAGAAGCCATCACGTTAGCAATTGGCAAGTCAGGAAATCACGGGGTCGGGACTTTCAACATTACATTTCCCAATGGCCATCAGGTAGTGAACTAGGATGCAGGCCTTCTGGGTCCCTACATGACCAATATCACCTCAAGCAGCAACGCCACCACCACATACTACGCAGTGACAGGCCATACGTCACAATTTGCCAACGCAACCCAGGCCCAAGCCGCAGGCGCACTCCAAGTCATAGACAGCTCATTCTTGATCTTCCGTGTAGCATGCACGCCCACCTTCAATTAGGAACTAAGCACCTGTCAATGGAAGAACAACTCTATGACCTCTTGCTTCCCTGCTCCAAACACCAACACCACCGTCATCGACAACGCAGGCCTCGACGCCCTTTTCTTCTACATAAGTGCCATTCCCATGTCCGCCAACAACAACAACAACAACACGAATGTGTTAAGCTACTCCCTTTTGCAGTTGGCCCTTATAGCAAATCCCGCAGTCAATAATGGTGGCCCCCTTTTATACATTGCCCCTCTACTATCTAATTACGATAATACGTACGGTCTCATCGCGCAATCTCTCGCAATCGTCACCACCTCGGGGTACTATGGAGTGTCGGAAGTCCCGACTTCGATCCCGAAACCGGTATACCTCGTGCGCATGTATATCCTCGCTGTCGTGGTCACCATCCTAGTCCTCTCTCCCCTCCTCACAATATTAATCTATTGCCAAATTTGTGGCGTCAGATCCCCTTGCGCCGAGCGACATTCCTCACTGTTGCAGTTGCCGAAAGGGGTCCAGGTTGGGATAAGACTTTTTTGGGCTTTGTGTTATGGGACATGGGAAATTGGTGAAGAGTTTTAAGGGCTTGAGTGTTATGTTTGGAGTTGATGTTGACACGAAAAGTTATGTAGGATTTGCGAAGAAGGTTGGTCCGATTAAGAAGAAGGATTTGTATACTGGCGTTGAGGGAAGGGTGAGAAAGGAGAAGTAGTATTTGTGAGGGATTTACCCTTTACTCGTTACCATTCATTCTACGGAAGAACAGAAGTTAAGTACAAATGGTAGCCACCCTAGCGTGAGCTTTGCGTGTCATAATCACGTGGCCTATGACCTTGCAAATACCCTTCTCTGCCTATACTCTATCTTTGTTTTTCACTGGAGCTTGCGAAGCCGGCAAATTATAAAAAGGACCCCCCTAAATTTTTAAAAAGGCCCCCCCCCCTAAGATAGCCAAAACCACTAAAAAAAGAGCTAATGCACG